>CP139504.1:93333101-93682283 GCA_021014915.2 Artemisia tridentata subsp. tridentata
GTGGCTCCTCCTTTGCAGCAGGGTCCTGACACTGCGCAGCCTCTTCCCAATGAAACGCTGATCCATTTAGAGGAGACTGACAGTGAAATGGAGGAGTGCTCCCAACTGTCGCACAAGAGAGCGCTTGGTGGTGATGGTGAAGGGCCTTCCAAGAGGCCGCGACCTGAGGCTGAGGAGAGTCCATCTTTTACTGAAGTGCAGATGAAGTAAGTATCTTAGTTATTAGTTATGAACTTTTGTCAAGTTATACTTTATTCTAACTTTGTTCCTTCGTGTCCTCAGTGTGGATACTGAGAAGTCTGGTGGAGGTACGTCCACGACTGAGATTGAGAAGGACGTGTCCTCGTCTCCTCCCCCCATGTAAGTATTTTTTAGCAATCCCTTAGGATTTTGCGTATGCTTGACTGTTATTCGTGCGCTAACCTTGCTCCTTGATCTTTCGTGCAATGAACAGCATGTGGAGGATGCTGGCGTCTTAGATGGAAGTGCGCCACCCAAGGTGACTCCCTTTTTGGATAGGGCGCCTTCACCAAGGGATATTGGAGGGGAGTCAAGTCCGTTTGACTCTATGATGGAGGAGCTGGCCTCCATCGCTGTGCGCCAGTCCGAGCTGGTGGCGCAAGCCAGGGTGTGCCAGTCCGAGGAAGTTTCCAGACTGCAGGCGCAGTTAGCGTCTGTTCAGGCTGAGTTAGCAAGCTCTAAAGCTGAGCAGCTGAGCTCCAAGGCTAAACTGGAGCGCGCAGAAGCGTCTGCGCAAAGATTGGCTGAGGGGAAGCTTTTGGTGATGGCTGAGCTGGAGTAGGAGCGTGCTGATGCGGACCGTCAGAAGCGTAACTCTTTATGGGCGCTGAAGTACTTGCAACAGAATAGGAGCAAGCACTTTGCCAACATTGAGGAGTTCCGTAGCCGCGTGGAGCTTGCGCTGAAGATGCAAGAGGAGAAGCTCCGCAGGCTCAGCATCGAATATGATGAGGAGCTATACCCCCATATGGTTCAGTCCGTGGCTGAGCGCAGGTACATGCTGCTTTCTCTCTTGATAACTTGTATATATTTAGACCCTCTTTCTTATTAACACTTGTGTTATTTCGTAGGTGGTTGATCAGTCATGGTCTTCGCCTGGCCGCCATGTGTACGCTGGAGCATCCCGAGGTCACCACGTCCTTTGGAAAGGTTGTGGAGTGCGCTATTGCGCACGGTGAGACCTTGGCCGCAAACAAGCTTGCTGAGGCCGAGTTGTTGACCGTGCCGCTTGCCGAGGTCCCTGGGTACAAGGCGAATGCCCGTGCTGAGCTTGTTGCTGCCATGGAAGAGCTAAAAAGGCTTGAGCTTCCGCATATCGCTCGTTTGGAGCGTGATCAGGATCAGCCTATCAGCGTGATCATGGCGGGGCTCACTCTTCCCAGGCATCTGCAGGATGATGCAGATCAGCAATTGGACTTCTACTTGAAGCCTGACGTAGCGCAGTTGAAGGTACCCATTTTTGCTCAGCCTCGTGACATTCTGAATCCTTTCCGTATTGAGAAAGAGATTTCTTTGCAAAGGTCTCTAAATGCTCATGTTTCCAGAGTCGCAAGAAAGAAAGGCGTGAAAGGGAAGGCCACCCTGTGCGGCATAGGCGCTGCGCATCTGCCTAGATCCGACGGTGTGCCTGTTTCCGTGGCCACCGTTTCCCTTGACGATGCAGAGTTGTTGAATCGACTCGAGGATGCAAAGGAAACGGCTTTGAGTGGGGGCTCCAGCCAGCTAAGGCGTACATATAGCATTTAGCTTTTTTGTACAAGTCTTTTGTAGAAACGTATTCTATGTATAAAAGGTTGCTTTTGTACTTGGTGTTTGTACAACTTCCAAATACTTATGCTTTTGAACTCGTAGTTCTTATATGACTTATGTATTCTTGCGTGAAGATATCTTTAAGTGTCTAAGCGTACTTAGAAAAGAAGAATCATTATTATGTATGAATTTCCTTAAATAAGGACCGTAGTCGTGTATTGAATTTTTCCAACTTAATTAAAAGAAGGGAATCATAGTCGTCTATGTAAGTTTACTTGTCGTATTTTACTTTAAGGAATCAAGAGTCTTGATTTCCTGAGTTGTTAAACGCGCACAGTGTGCCCTTGTGTGCATCCGTCGTGGGGTGCATAAGGAACTTGCGTCAACGTCTTGAGCGCAAGGTGTTTAACAAGGATTCGTGATCCAATGTTGATGGGTTTGCAACCCTCTTACTCAACGAGTTGTTTATTAGGTTTACTCATCCTTTCTGCCATCGTGGGTCTTAGTGTGTGCATGCACGCCATGTAGGCAGGATTATAACAATATTGAAACACGATAATGAAAGATGCAAACAATAGAGTTAAATGTGTTATGGAGTTAGCTAGAAACCATAACGTTTTATTAATACTTGCAAGTTTTAAAAGAGAATACTTATCTAGATAATACTTAAAAAAAATAAAATTACATGGATCTTTATTGGGGGCACTTTCTAAAGTGCGTGTGTGTCCATGTTGGGCCGTAGCCTGCTTTAAAGATAGCACCGTTTAAGGTTGCGGACGTTCCACGTTCGCTGTAGCTCGTGTCCGTCCTTGTGGCGTAGCTTGTACGCTCCATTGCCAAGTGCTTCTATGACCTCGTAAGGTCCTTCCCACTTTGGTCCTAGCTTACCAGTGTCTTCTGCGCGGCTTGAGTCGTTTTCGCGGTATACGAAGTCACCTGGTCTGAATGAAGTGCTGCGTACTTTGGCATCATAGTATCCTTTCATTCTTGACTTGGCTTTCTCTTCGCGTATTGCTGCGCGTTCACGTCGCTCTTCCAATAGATCTAAGTCTATGCGCCGCTCATCATCATTGGTTGCCGCGTTAACTTCCGCAGTACGGATGGTTGGCATTCCAATTTCAGCTGGTATTACAGCTTCTGTCCCATAGACCAAAGAGAAGGGAGTGTCCCCGTTGCTAACCTTGATGGTTGTTCGGTGCGCCCAGAGAACATGTGATAGTTCTTCTACCCATCTTCCTTTGTGTCTGTCCAGGCGCGCTTTGATTCCTTCACCTAGGCATCTATTTGCGCGTTCAACCAGACCATTGGTTTGTGGATGAGTTACTGATGCAAAGTGTTGCGTGATGTTCAGCTGTTCGCACCAATCTTTGAACGGGTTATCACGGAATTGTTTTCCGTTATCTGAGATAATTTCACCAGGTAATCCAAAGCGACATACTATGTTGTCCCACACAAATCGTTTTATCTGGTTACCTGTTATGGTCGCTACTGCCTTTGCTTCGATCCACTTAGTAAAGTAGTCTATTGCCACAATAAGGAATTTCAATCCACCTGCGGCAATAGGGAAAGGTCCAGCGATGTCGATACCCCATTTGTAGAATGGCCATGGTGATGTAATAGGCGTTAGTTCATGCTGTGGTCGGCGCGGAATGGGTCTGTGAACTTGGCAATCACTGCACTTCCGTACCAAATCTCGCGCGTCACGGTGCATAGTTGGCCAATAGTATCCAGACCTTAGGGCGCGCGCTACAATGGACCGTGGTCCTGAGTGCATGCTGCATGAACCTGCGTGGATTTCTCGAAGTACATAGTCTGCCTGGAGAGGTCCAACGCACCTAAGCCATGGTTGTAGGAATGAGCGTCTATATAAAACGTCATCTCTAAGCTCGAATCGCTGCGCTGTGCGCCGGATTCTTCGAGCTTCCTTCTGTTCTTGGGGGAGTATGCCCTTGCTAATGAAGTCAATGATTGGTGTCATCCACGTAGGGCCTTCTTCTTCTATCACTGTGGATACTTCCCTCTCGGAGATCGACTTGTCTTTCAGGATTTCTACCAATACTTGTTTTGACAAATGTGCGAAGCTTGTAGACGCAATTTTGCTTAATGCGTCTGCTTTCTTGTTTTCCCCTCTAGGGACTTGTGTGATTGTGAATCTGTCGAATCCTTGGATTAAGGATTTTGTTTTTTCAAGGTATTGGATCATGTTTTCCTCCTTAGCCTCGTATTCTCCTGATACTTGGTTGGCCACCAATCGGGAATCTACGTTTGCCTCTAGGTTGCGTACACCCATTCGTGTCGCGATACGTAGTCCAGCGATTAGGGCTTCGTATTCTGCCTCGTTGTTCGTGGCCGTGAATTCAAAACGCAGTGCGTAGGTGAATTCATCTCCTTCTGGGTTAGTGAGAATAAGACCACCTCCTGATCCATCTACGCATGAGGATCCATCGGTGAATAGAATCCATGGTTCTTGAGGTTCCCACTTGCTTGTCGCAGGTGTAGTGTCAGTATCTGGCTTCTCAATGATGAAGTCGGCCAATATCTGCCCTTTGATTGCAGTGCGCGGTCTGTATGATATGTTATGCTCACCCAGTAACACACTCCATTTTTGTAGGCGTCCCGATGCGTCGGGTCTCGAGATAACCTGTTTGATGGGTTGGTCTGTGATAACAGCTATTGGGTGCGCCTGGAAATACCTGCGCAGTCTTTTCGCTGCAAACACTAAGGCTAGGACCAACTTTTCCATTGCTGTGTAGTTAACCTCTGTCTTCTTGAGCGCCTTACTAACAAAATAGATGGGTGTTTGGACGGAGTTCCTGTCTGTCAGTAGCACTGCGCTGACTGCTCCCTGAGTCGCAGATAGGTGCATGATCAGCTCTTCCCCTGGTCGGGGCGCGACAAGCTTTGGGAGCGCTGCTATGTGTTGTTTGAGCTGTTGGAAGGCCTCTTCTGCTTCCGCGGTCCACCTGAAGTCTCCCTTTTTTGTGCACTTCTTGAGTGTTTTGAATAGGGGAAGTGACTTGTCCGCTGATTTGGATAAGAATCGGTTCAGTCCGGCTAGCTTGCCGTTTAGTGACTGAACTTCCTTCAGTGTGTGCGGTGAGGGAAGGTCAATGACTGCTTGGGTCTTTTCTGGGCAAGGCTTGATCCCATCGGGTTCTATCAGATACCCGAGAAACATGCCTTCTGTAGCGCCAAATGTACACTTCTTGGGGTTCAATTTCATGTTGATTCTCCTCAGTGTTTTGAACGTTTCCTCCATGTCGCGCACTAGTTCTTCCTCAGTATGGCTTTTGATGACGAGATCATCGACGTATACTTCCAAGTTGCGGCCTACTTGTTTCTCGAACGCAGTGTCTACCAATCGTTGGTATGTTGCTCCTGCGTTCTTTAGGCCAAAGGGCATCTTTGTATAGCAGTAGACCCCTTGACTTGTGTGGAAGGCCGTTTTTTCTTCATCTTCCTCCGCCATTTGAATTTGGTGGTACCCCTTGTATGCGTCCAGGAAGCATTTGAAGGGATATCCACACAGAGATTCGATCTTCCATTCTATCTCCGGTAGCGGGTAGCAGTCCTGTGGACATGCTTTGTTGAGGTCTGTGAAGTCTACGTACATTCTCCAACTGCCATCGCTTTTCTTTACCATTACTGGGTTGGAGAGCCAGTCATGGTAGTAGACTTCCCGCATGATGCCTGCGTCTACTAGTTTATGTACTTCTTCCAGGATGGCTTTTGCGCGGTCTGGGGCTTGTCCGCGCTTTTTCTGTCGTATTGGAGGATATCCTTGTCGGATTTGCAGCTTGTGTTCCGTGATGGAGCGTGGCACTCCTGTCATATGCTTTGGTTCCCATGCAAAAATATCTAAGTTATTTTGCAGGAGTGCGCATATAGCTGATTTGCCTTTGTCAGACAGAGACCTGCCAATAGATACCTGTTGATCCGGGTAGTCAGGGTGAATGGCAACCTTTAGGTTTAGGACTTTGATTGCGCGCTGTTCTGGAACATCGCCTACGTCATTTGTCACTGCGTTGCATTCTTTGGGTGGTATGGTGGTATTGTAAAGAGTGACAATACCTCCTTCCACTGGGAACTTGAGCATCCCGTGCGCTGTGGATGGCACGGCGCGGATGGATGATATTCCAGGTCTCCCGATGATGCCGTTGTATGGAGAGGGGATCTGATTACCATGAAGTTCATCCAGGTGACCGTAGAGTGTGATTTGTCACCAACTTCTACAAGTAGACGTAATTTCCCCATGGGCCATATCTTCTCCCCTGTGAAGCCAGTGAGCGGCGTTGTGGCTGGGATCAACTGACTCTGTATCTCAGGTCGCAGCTTCTTGAAACAGTGTTCATATATAATATCAGCGGATGCACCTCCATCTATATACATGCGACGGATGTCGTGACCCCCCGTATGTATTTCAATGGTAAGTGGGTCCACTATTGCGTTGTTCGCAGTCAGGGAGGGGAAAGAAATTTCATTTCCCTTAGAAAACCGTTGACTGACTTTCTGTCTTGTCGCGCGCTGCCATGGCTGTATCATGTAGATGATATCTGCCTTTTCTTTTGATGTCTCTTTCTTGGCCCCTGGTTTTGGTTTGTCTTTCCATTCTCTGATGTTTTTTACGAGGTGGTCCATCTTTCCTTCCTTTACCAATTTGTCAATCAATTGGCGCAGTTGGACGCACTCGTTGGTTGTGTGGCCTTTCTGTCCATGGTATTCGCAATAACCATTCCCTGTGCGCCGATCCTCTGGGGTGCGCATTGGTGGTGGTTTCGGGAAGTTCGCCCCTTCCGTCGCGAATATCTCCTTTGGAGTTTTTGTTAATGGGGTGTACTTGTCGTTTCCCCTTCCACCGCCTTGAGTGCGATAACTCTTATTACGATTGCCACTCTGGTCATTGGATTGTCTCCTTGACTCTTCTTGTGGCCTATGGTTCGAGTAGCCTTTCTTGCTATCCGCAGCGGCTGCTTCTCCTTGGACGAAAGACCTCGTGCGCTTCTTGATTGCATTCATAAAACCCGATATTTTTAGTATCTCTGGACACGCCTTGACTTGCATGCATTCGTCCTTAAAGCGTTCCATGAAAGCGCTTGTGGATTCCCCTTGTCGCTGTTTAACCCTAGCGAGTTCGACAGGGTTTTTGGCGCACTTCTTCCTTTGAGTAAAGTTTAAGCGAAACGCCTTGCGCAACTCTTCAAACCCACCGATGCTTCTACGTGGAAGCTTGCTAAACCAGTTGCGCGCATTCCCTACTAATGTAGAGTTGAACATATGGCACCACACAGGTTGTGGCCAATTTTCGATAGTGGCTGCTGATTCGAAAATTTTTAGGTGATCATCAGGATCACCTGTCCCATCATATGTTTTGACGTTAGCAGGCATGCGCCTTTTCTTATTCTCCGAAAAATCGCTGATGCGTCTAGTGAACGCATCAACCTTTTGGCGACGCCAGGGAAGAGACATGTCTTCGTCTTCCTGGTCGCGATATTTTCCTCTTGATTTCCAGTGTCCAGTTTCTTTGTCCTCGTTGTCCGAGGAATCACTTGAGGATGAGCGCACTCTTTTGCGATGCTTGCGCCGACTATTATCAGAATCTGAGCTTGTTCCTCTGCGGCGCTTGCGCCGACTATCATCAGAATCAGAGCTGGAAGGGCTTTCACTTGGGGAACACCGTCGCCCAAGCCTATCCTGAATCCTGCGACTGCCAAGCCTAGCGTGGACATTGGCGCGCCGTTCCCCCTCTTCAGGCTCCTCCAGATGTTGAAGATCGGCTGCTTCATCATCCATAACCCTCCTTCCAATCCTGGTAAACACTGGTTGTTTGCGGCTATCCTTCTCGCGTCTTTCCTTTCGGTAGCGCGGTGGGGACGACTCATGCTCAGGGTCAAAGTTGAGTCTGGCGTGCAGACTTTGGCTTGACCTCTTCTTTGCCTCCTCTCGCATGAGCGCAGCCAAGGCTTCGTAGTTTTGAGATACAAAGTCGCTTGGCGCCAATTCGGAAGTGACTCCTTCTAGCGCGATGGAGTCTGTTTCCAAGGCAGGATCCTTGTTTCGGATAGGCGCATTGGGAGGTTCAGTGAAGTTCACCTCTGGCATGGCAAGAGGAGTGCGCTCCAGTTCTATCGCGCTAGTACTTGTTGTAATAGCGGGGGTAGTCCTGGTAAGTGATTCCACTGTAGGAAAGACCAGATCTGAGTGCGCTCCTAAGCTTCTAGGCGTGCTGGTTGTCCCAGAGGCCTGCTTAAGGGTCGCATCTGTTTGGTGCTTCTTCCCTAGTGGGTCATCATGCGCTTTCTTCCCATGCGGACTCTTGTGACTTCCGTGTTTCGTCATTCTAGTTCTTGGTAAAATTCTTAGTGTAGGGTCCCACGGATGGCGCCACTTGTTGATACAAAAGTTGGGCGTTCCTTGTTAAGACTCCTATTCTCGTACCAATTAGATCTTAATGCTTGATGAAAACCTGCGCACTAAGAAAAAGAGCAAACACCGTTAGGCTTATCGAGGGATTGTCTCCCCCGATTATCCTCCGGCGTGAGAGTAAGTAATCGAAGTTTAGGGTTTAGTGAAGAGTTAGGGTTTTAGTAGATCGTACCTTTACCGAGGGCCTGGGTGCCCTTTATATACACGTGAAACCCTAGTAGGTTTCGTGTTCCCTACTCCTCGGCGTATTCGCCGATATCGGATATTTGGTATATATCCCCTTTATTTAGCAGATACGCCATATCCAATCCGAAAATAACTTTGGGCTTGGGCCTTGTAGGCCCAAACCGTATAACTGGTAGTCCAGTTATCGCCATAGCGGCCCATACGTGGTGGGCTTAAGTATTTAGTATTGTTTACTAATCGGGTCCGTGACCCGGGTGTAGACTATACGTCATTATTTTGGAGGTAACCATACATTTGAAACACCACCAACGCATTATACAGAATGACCTTGGAGTAGTTGATTGATTATTTTCGTGCGCATTGTCATGGTAACAAAACAATACTTTTTTTTTTTTTTATAAATCATTTGTAGACTCTAAATAAGTGCGACTGAACTGATTATCATTTACAGTATTAAATATGTCATGGTAGTTCACCAGACAAGATTACATTGTTTATGAAATATTCAAAAACGCTTACCAACTACAGTATATGCAAGGCCCCTACCAATATTTTAGTGTCCGGGCTTGGCAGCGAATTTACAAACCACCGGCTTCCTTCCAGTATAAATGACTTAGATTTTTTATATTGATCTCTTAAGTTTTCTTATAATCAATTAAAAATACATGAAATTTATATAATTTATGTTAAATTCTATGCCTCATACTTTCATTTGAGAAGTATTTATAATATCACAACAATAAATATAAAACTCGTATTGAACAGTAGAGTTGCGATCCCCTACAAAGGGGATGCAAATTAAAAAGCTTAAAAAGCTTTTGTAGCCATCCGATCAATCTAAACATTGACCAAAAACAATCTCACGGTTGCTATTTAAATGGGAAAAAAAAAATACACGCTCAAGGATAGAAGAGTAATTTCACAAACAAAAACCGTCTTCTCTCTCTTCCCTCCAAACCTTTCTCACACTCGTTTCACTCACCCAACTCCATTCTCTCTCTATTTCCGAAGGCGATCAAAATTTGGGGAAAAATTTAGGATTTCTATTTCCGATCATAATCATCGATTAAAACACAAAAATTTATACTCGAAAAGATGAATCAAGCTGGTAAGTTTATCATTTATGTTTTAATTTTGTTTTAATTAATTATAATTTTGTTTTAATTTTACTTTGTGCATGCGTATTTTTTAGAACCTAGACGAAGTAAAATGCGTAAGAATTAGGATTTTTTTTATCAGTTTATTTTTGTATAATATGATTTTAATTTTTTATATAATTTTTTTTTTATATATATATATATATATATATAATATATATATATATATATATATATATATATAATTTTTTTTTAGAATCCGGAAGCAATGTGAAAGTAGAAAGGAGATCAAAGCGATTACAAGACAGACCAGCTTTTATTAAAGGTATAAAACTGTGATTTTGATTTGTTCATCAGTTATGTTTCAGTTTTTGGCATTGAAAGTATGTTCTTCAGTTTTTGATTCAGCATTTATTGTTTTACTTGTTATTTTTAATTGTAAGTAGGTTTATCAGTTATTGCTTGTTATATTAGAATAAATTAGTAGGTTGCGGATATATTAGAATAAGTTGAAAATCATGTTTTGCGTTGAAAGTAATTTCATCAGTTAGCGTCGGTTGTCTTTCAAAGTGTTTTGGTTCATCAGTTAGTGTCAGTTAACGTCGGTTCATTTTCAAACTGTTTTGGTTCATCAGTTAGCGTTGGTTGAGTTTCAAAGCTTCTAGGTTCATCAGTTATTTCGCATTGAAAGTATGTTCATCAGTTATAGGCGACTTAGTGCGTTGGTGTTTGTTTCAGCTTATATAGCTGGCATTGTGGTTTATTTTGAAAATCTTCGGTTTATAAGTCGCAAGCTGGCTATATAAGATGAAACAAACACCACATTATATAAGCTGTTTTAAGTTTTTAGATGAAGAAAGTGTTTATAGTTATTTTGAATTGAAACTAATTTCATCAGTTAGCGTCGGTTGTCTTTCAAAGTGTTTTGGTTCATCAGTTAGTGTCAGTTAATGTCGGTTGGTTTTCAAACTGTTTTGGTTCATCAGTTATTTTGCATTGAAAGTATGTTCATCAGTTATAGGCGACTTAGTGTGTTGGTGTTTGTTTCAGCTTATATATCTGGCATTGTGGCTTATTTTGAAAATCTTTGGTTTATAAGTCACAAGCCGGCTATATAAGATGAAACAAACACCACCTTATATCAGTTGTTTTAAGTTTTTAGATAAAAAAAAGTTGGGAATTAAATATTTTGAAGATTAAGTATCGGAAAATTCTCTAAGTGATTAAGTCTGGTGGTTAAGTCTGCTAGTGTTAATCATGGTTAAGTCTGCTACCTGGTTAAGTCTGGTCGTTGAAGATTAAGTCTGCTAGTGATTAATTCTGGTGAATACAGAATTAAGTCTGGTCGTTCAAAGTGTTAATTCTGGTGACTATCAGAGTTAATTCTGGTTGAATGAAGATATTAAATCTGGTTGACTAAAGTCAAATATACACGGTAGATAATATCTTACCCCATGTGCTCAGTCCTTATCTTATTCTCACAGAACAAGTTGTAAACATAGATACATGTTGTATCTTAGTTACTTACACACATAAGATAAGATAGCAAGTAGTTCGATTAGACTTGATGTGACTTAACAATATATTGTAAAGATCTTCTTGTTCTATAAAAGAAGATCTTTAGCTTTGTAGTCAAGTGTGCTTACTGTGTGCTTACTGTGTGCTTACTTAGAACTTTACTAGAACATACAACAAGAACAACATCAAACCTTTGTATCATTATCAATAATATTAATCATTTGGTGAAAATACTTTTTGTGTTCTTTGTTAATCTCATAAGCATCACTGTTCCATTTCCACACAACAAACTACCTTCTAAGTGTGATTAAGTAAATTCCGCGTACTTGATCATATTAACTCAAGTATCACATACACAAAGTACAAAAGGTTTAACCACCTTAACCGTGTATCGATCGTCAAAACCTAACAAGTGGTATCAGAGCAAGGCTGATATTTGATTTAGAAGAAGAAGAAATGGACGTTGAATCTATTCAGACGAATGTTGCTGCAAAGATACCCATTCTCAAACAGAATGAGTTTGAGATGTGGAGGCGGAGGATAGAGCAATATTTCCAGGTGCAAGATTATACACTGTGGGAATTTATTGAAGATGGAGACTCTTTCAAGCCTACCACCACTACATCAACAGCGGACGGCACAGTGGTGTCAACTCTGCAGACAAAGCCAACAACTGCAGAAGATAGAATAAAGAAGAAAAATGACTTGAAGGCAAGAAGCATGCTGATGATGACCATTCCCAATGATCAACTTTTAAACTTCAGCAAGTTCAAAGATGCCAAGTCATTATTTGAAGCTATTATTGCCAGATATGGTGGAAATGAAGCCACCAAGAAAACCCACAAGACACTGCTCAAGCAGCAGTTTGAAAACTTCTCCTCTACATATAATGAATCTCTTGACCATATGTTTAATAGGCTTCAGAATATTGTGAGCCAACTTGCTATTCTTGGGATTGAAATACCTCAAGAAGATTTGAACTCAAAATTTCTGAGAAGCTTACCGGAAGAGTGGGCTATGCATGTTGTTGTCTGGAAGAACAAGCCAGACCTAGACACCATAGAACTGATGGACTTGTATAGCAACTTCAAGATTGTGGAACATGATTTGAAGAAAAATGGAGGTACTAGTTCAAGTACTGGGAACTTGGCATTTATGTCATCTCCTAGTACTTCAAAATCCAGTGAAGAGGTGAAAATTGTTGATGGTATTGGTGCTGCTAGTTCATCAAGCAGTACCATGGGTATTTTAGATGAAAAGACCTGTTGTGCATTTCTTACAAGTCAAAATAATGGGTCCCATGCTCACCTATGAAGACCTCCAAGAGATCAATGATGATGATCTGGAGGAAATGGATCTAAAATGGCAAATTTCTCTTCTTAGCATGAGAGCCAAGAAGTTCTATCAAAGGACGGGGAAGAAGCTTGTAATCAGCAACACTGATGCTGCTGGTTTTGATAAGTCAAAGATAGAGTGCTATAACTGTCACATGATGGGTCACTTCTCAAGAGAATGTAGAAGGCCAAGGCAGCAGGATAGCAGGAACAAAGGTTTTGGAAGCACATCCAAAACAAGGGAGGTTTCTGAGCCAAAAGCTATGGTAGTTATTGATGGTTTAGGTTTTGATTGGAGCTTCATGCCAGATGAAGAAGAAACTCCTACTCAGATGGCACTTATGGCCTTTTCTACTACTGAGGTACAATCTCATAAAGCTTGTTCAAATGCTTGTACTACTCTTAAAGAATTACAAACTTTAATCAAACATTATGATGAACAAAAGAAAGAGCTAAGCAACACTTTTCAAAACTTTGTAAACTATAAGTGTGGATTAGAGACTCTAGAGAAACAAATCACACACTATAAGGAAAATGAATTAGCTTTTTCTGATGACAAAGCTCTCCTAAGACAGGACATATTCTTTAGAGATGCTGAAATTAAGCTTTTGAGAGAGGCTTATGATAGGATCAAAGAAGCAAATGAAAACATTCATTTGACTGTAGAAACTCTAGAACATGCCTCTAGAGGTGTATACAACATAATTGATTGTCAAGTGAATAACAAAACTAAATAAGGACTAGGATATACGAGTGTCCCACCTCCTTATAGAGGCATCCCAAAACCCCCAGGGATTGACTTAAAAAATTCAGGCTTACCTGAGTTTCAAGAACCAATAATGGAATATGGTTCTAAGACTACTGAGAGTCTTAAGATAGAAAAAGTAAGTGAAAGTTTGAACAAACCTTTACTTTATCAGGACAAGGTGTCCTTTGTTAAGAAATTAGATGCTATAGTTGTTGAAGACTGTACAACTGATAGTGATGAAGAAGAACAGGTTATGTCTAAACCTGAAGTGGTTAAGAAAGTAGGAACAAGTGTTCCTAAGTTGGTTAGAAATCATACTGATAGGCCTAAGTCCAATGTAAAACATGTTAGGCAACCAGTAAGATATTGTGAACAATATAGGTCCACAAACAAGCCCAAAGGTGACCATAGAAAATGGAATACCTTTAAGTCTCACCAAAATGATGACTTTGGATTTTACAACAAAGCTTGTTTCACTTGTGGAAGTTTTGACCATCTTACAGCTTTCTGCAACCAATGGGTATCTGGGTATGAAAACAATAGAGTGAATTTCAAAAGGCAAACTCCTCAAACTCACTTTCACTCTAGTTCTAAAGTTAACAGAACTAAACCCAAAACAGATTTAATTAAGTCTGGCTTAAAACAAGTTAAGTCTGTTCGACCACTTAAGTCTGTTTACCCAAAACCAACAGTTAAAAATGCAAAATCAACGTTTAAATATGCATTAAAAACTACTAGAAGGCCTTTTCAATCAAAAGCAGTGATTCAAAAACAAATTTGGAAACCTAAAGGTTCTACTGCTAGGGAAAAGAAGGCAAATGCTGTTAAGTCCTCAGCGTGTTGGGTTTGGAGACCAATTAAACCCAATGGTGCATCAATCATTTTAAAAGGGATTGATTACATTGATGCAAGAGGCAGATCCAAGTCAGTAATGGCTTGGATCCCCAAAGAAAACTAATTTCTTTATACATGTGCAGGAACATTCAAATGCTAATCAAGGATATCATGGATACTCAAATAATGAATGTTCAAGTCACATAACTGACAACATATCACATTTTTAAATCATTAGATATGTTACCATCAAAGAAGGAATAGGTTTCAGAATTACTGGTAATGATACTAGTAAATTGCAAAAGTTTATTCTGTTAGTCATATGATAATGCTGCTATAAGACATATGCTTTGCATATTGTTTCTTGGTTTTGGACTAACATTTTCAGGAATGAACTTTGAGCAAAAAGGATGTTTCAAGTGAAATGGAAGCAGCAGAATGTTATACAAAGTTGCTAACATAATAGGTTTATGATAGAAAGAGTTTGGGAATTTCAAACCTCCTTAAAACTTCTTTCTTGAAGCTTGATTATGATATTTCACATTGAATTGATGACTTAGTTGATCAGACAGTAACTGATTCAACTCACTTTCTATCATTTTATACTTTTAAGTATAATGAGAAAGTCTAAGGACATCTGATAGAAAGAACAGCAAGTAAAAGTGAATCTAACACTTGTGTTAGAGGCAACAATTGCTATGAGCTGGAAACTCTGTCAAGAAAGCCTTTTGAATAGCTTTATCTTTACACATGCAGTTATTTATAACTGAAAACATTGGTTCTCACACAACCAGAGGTTGCTTTAAATCAAAATCTTGATTAAGTTTCTGTTATACACTTAATCCCTTCAAAATGGTTGAAAGCAGTATGATTTTTCAATTCTAAAATCATGAACATATTGCTAAGTCAAATAATTTCTTACAAGGATTTTTCAAAGGATTCAGAAAAACCATCCATTGATGGATCATGAGTCAAATGTCCAATGAATCACCTCTCATAGGAGTTAACACACCTAGAGGTGATGAGGGCAGAAACTTAAACTCTTAAGGAATTGATGGCTTCATGTACAACATTGTCTGAAAACAAGTTCTAATTGGTAGATCAGATGATGATGGGATGATGGTGAGAAATCTTCCAAACAGGGGAGGAAAGACATTCACTGGGGAGGAAATGTTATACTCAGGGGAGGAATATCTCAAGGAAGATTAACCAATGAAAGGGAGGAAAAGACAAGAGCATACAAGATGATGATATGGAAGTTGAAAATGACAAGAACAGAAAGTTCACCATTCTGGTGTATTTTATATATTCAGAAGGGATGAAGCATTTCAAAGGAGAAAGTTCTATCTAGGAGCTTTCAGTTTCAATTTCAGTTCACTACGTTTGTTCATCACTTGCAAAGGCATGCTGAAAGATGATTTCACTTGTTGAAACAAGCATCCAAGATACACAGCACCATTGCCTCTTATAATTCCTCCATCCAAGGAAATTGCACTATCTTTTAGGTCAATGTTTGAAGACTGAAGATGTGTATTGATATTGTTAAAGTCAAAGAACAGAAAGCAGATGAGTTACTGATCTCTCAGAACAAAGAAGTGTTTGAAAGATCCTCACAATCAGAAATTCAATTCAGAAAACATGTTGGAAAGAATTCACATGTTTAGGGGAGGATTGTTGGGAATTAAATATTCTGAAGATTAAGTATCGGGAAATTCTCTAAGTGATTAAGTCTGGTGGTTAAGTCTGCTAGTGTTAATCATGGTTAAGTCTGCTACCTGGTTAAGTCTGGTCGTTGAAGATTAAATCTGCTAGTGATTAATTCTGGTGACTACAGAATTAAGTCTGGTCGTTCAAAGTGTTAATTCTGGTGACTATCAGAGTTAATTCTGGTTGAATGAAGATATTAAATCTGGTTGACTAAAGTCAAATATACACGGTAGATAATATCTTACCCCATGTGCTCAGTCCTTACCTTATTCTCACAGAACAAGTTGTAAACATAGATACATGTTGTATCTTAGTTACTTACACACATAAGATAAGATAGCAAGTAGTTCGATTAGACTTGATGTGACTTAACAATATATTGTAAAGATCTTCTTGTTCTATAAAAGAAGATCTTTAGCTTTGTAGTCAAGTGTGCTTACTGTGTGCTTACTTAGAACATATAACAAGAACAACATCAAACCTTTGTATCATTATCAATAATATTAATCGTTTGGTGAAAATACTTTTTGTGTTCTTTGTTAATCTCATAAGCATCACTGTTCCATTTCCACACAACAAACTACCTTCTAAGTGTGATTAAGTAAATTCCGCGTACTTGATCATATTAACTCAAGTATCACATACACAAAGTACAAAAGGTTTAACCACCTTAACCGTGTATCGATCGTCAAAACCTAACAAGTGGTATCAGAGCAAGGCTGATATTTGATTTAGAAGAAGAAGAAATGGACGTTGAATCTATTCAGACGAATGTTGCTGCAAAGATACCCATTCTCAAACAGAATGAGTTTGAGATGTGGAGGCGGAGGATAGAGCAATATTTCCAGGTGCAAGATTATACACTGTGGGAATTTATTGAAGATGGAGACTCTTTCAAGCCTACCACCACTACATCAACAGCGGACGGCACAGTGGTGTCAACTCTGCAGACAAAGCCAACAACTGCAGAAGATAGAATAAAGAAGAAAAATGACTTGAAGGCAAGAAGCATGCTGATGATGACCATTCCCAATGATCAACTTTTAAACTTCAGCAAGTTCAAAGATGCCAAGTCATTATTTGAAGCTATTATTGCCAGATATGGTGGAAATGAAGCCACCAAGAAAACCCACAAGACACTGCTCAAGCAGCAGTTTGAAAACTTCTCCTCTACATACAATGAATCTCTTGACCATATGTTTAATAGGCTTCAGAATATTGTGAGCCAACTTGCTATTCTTGGGATTGAAATACCTCAAGAAGATTTGAACTCAAAATTTCTGAGAAGCTTACCGGAAGAGTGGGCTATGCATGTTGTTGTCTGGAAGAACAAGCCAGACCTAGACACCATAGAACTGATGGACTTGTATAGCAACTTCAAGATTGTGGAACATGATTTGAAGAAAAATGGAGGTACTAGTTCAAGTACTGGGAACTTGGCATTTATGTCATCTCCTAGTACTTCAAAATCCAGTGAAGAGGTGAAAATTGTTGATGGTATTGGTGCTGCTAGTTCATCAAGCAGTACCATGGGTATTTTAGATGAAAAGACCTGTTGTGCATTTTTACAAGTCAAAATAATGGGTCCATGCTCACCTATGAAGACCTCCAAGAGATCAATGATGATGATCTGGAGGAAATGGATCTAAAATGGCAAATTTCTCTTCTTAGCATGAGAGCCAAGAAGTTCTATCAAAGGACGGGGAAGAAGCTTGTAATCAGCAACACTGATGCTGCTGGTTTTGATAAGTCAAAGATAGAGTGCTATAACTGTCACATGATGGGTCACTTCTCAAGAGAATGTAGAAGGCCAAGGCAGCAGGATAGCAGGAACAAAGGTTTTGGAAGCACATCCAAAACAAGGGAGGTTTCTGAGCCAAAAGCTATGGTAGTTATTGATGGTTTAGGTTTTGATTGGAGCTTCATGGCAGATGAAGAAGAAACTCCTACTCAGATGGCACTTATGGCCTTTTCTACTACTGAGGTACAATCTCATAAAGCTTGTTCAAATGCTTGTACTGCTCTTAAAGAATTACAAACTTTAATCAAACATTATGATGAACAAAAGAAAGAGCTAAGCAACACTTTTCAAAACTTTGTAAACTATAAGTGTGGATTAGAGACTCTAGAGAAACAAATCACACACTATAAGGAAAATGAATTAGCTTTTTCTGATGACAAAGCTCTCCTAAGACAGGACATATTCTTTAGAGATGCTGAAATTAAGCTTTTGAGAGAGGCTTATGATAGGATCAAAGAAGCAAATGAAAACATTCATTTGACTGTAGAAACTCTAGAACATGCCTCTAGAGGTGTATACAACATAATTGATTGTCAAGTGAATAACAAAACTAAATAAGGACTAGGATATACGAGTGTCCCACCTCCTTATAGAGGCATCCCAAAACCCCCAGGGATTGACTTAAAAAATTCAGGCTTACCTGAGTTTCAAGAACCAATAATGGAATATGGTTCTAAGACTACTGAGAGTCTTAAGATAGAAAAAGTAAGTGAAAGTTTGAACAAACCTTTACTTTATCAGGACAAGGTGTCCTTTGTTAAGAAATTAGATGCTATAGTTGTTGAAGACTGTACAACTGATAGTGATGAAGAAGAACAGGTTATGTCTAAACCTGAAGTGGTTAAGAAAGTAGGAACAAGTGTTCCTAAGTTGGTTAGAAATCATACTGATAGGCCTAAGTCCAATGTAAAACATGTTAGGCAACTAGTAAGATATTGTGAACAATATAGGTCCACAAACAAGCCCAAAGGTGACCATAGAAAATGGAATACCTTTAAGTCTCACCAAAATGATGACTTTGGATTTTACAACAAAGCTTGTTTCACTTGTGGAAGTTTTGACCATCTTACAGCTTTCTGCAACCAATGGGTATCTGGGTATGAAAACAATAGAGTGAATTTCAAAAGGCAAACTCCTCAAACTCACTTTCACTCTAGTTCTAAAGTTAACAGAACTAAACCCAAAACAGATTTAATTAAGTCTGGCTTAAAACAAGTTAAGTCTGTTCGACCACTTAAGTCTGTTTACCCAAAACCAACAGTTAAAAATGCAAAATCAACGTTTAAATATGCATTAAAAACTACTAGAAGGCCTTTTCAATCAAAAGCAGTGATTCAAAAACAAATTTGGAAACCTAAAGGTTCTACTGCTAGGGAAAAGAAGGCAAATGCTGTTAAGTCCTCAGCGTGTTGGGTTTGGAGACCAATTAAACCCAATGGTGCATCAATCATTTTAAAAGGGATTGATTACATTGATGCAAGAGGCAGATCCAAGTCAGTAATGGCTTGGATCCCCAAAGAAAACTAATTTCTTAATACATGTGCAGGAACATTCAAATGCTAATCAAGGATATCATGGATACTCAAATAATGAATGTTCAAGTCACATAACTGACAACATATCACATTTTTAAATCATTGGATATGTTACCATCAAAGAAGGAATAGGTTTCAGAATTACTGGTAATGATACTAGTAAATTGCAAAAGTTTATTCTGTTAGTCATATGATAATGCTGCTATAAGACATATGCTTTGCATATTGTTTCTTGGTTTTGGACTAACATTTTCAGGAATGAACTTTGAGCAAAAAGGATGTTTCAAGTGAAATGGAAGCAGCAGAATGTTATACAAAGTTGCTAACATAATAGGTTTATGATAGAAAGAGTTTGGGAATTTCAAACCTCCTTAAAACTTCTTTCTTGAAGCTTGATTATGATATTTCACATTGAATTGATGACTTAGTTGATCAGACAGTAACTGATTCAACTCACTTTCTATCATTTTATACTTTTAAGTATAATGAGAAAGTCTAAGGACATCTGATAGAAAGAACAGCTAGTAAAAGTGAATCTAACACTTGTGTTAGAGGCAACAATTGCTATGAGCTGGAAACTCTGTCAAGAAAGCCTTTTGAATAGGTTTATCTTTACACATGCAGTTATTTATAACTGAAAACATTGGTTCTCACACAACCAGAGGTTGCTTTAAACCGAAATCTTGATTAAGTTTCTGTTATACACTTAATCCCTTCAAAATGGTTGAAAGCAGTATGATTTTTCAATTCTAAAATCATGAACATACTGCTAAGTCAAATAATTTCTTACAAGGATTTTTCAAAGGATTCAGAAAAACCATCCATTGATGGATCATGAGTCAAATGTCCAATGAATCACCTCTCATAGGAGTTAACACACCTAGAGGTGATGAGGGCAGAAACTTAAACTCTTAAGGAATTGATGGCTTCATGTACAACATTGTCTGAAAACAAGTTCTAATTGGTAGATCAGATGATGATGGGATGATGGTGAGAAATCTTCCAAACAGGGGAGGAAAGACATTCACTGGGGAGGAAATGTTATACTCAGGGGAGGAATATCTCAAGGAAGATTAACCAATGAAAGGGAGGAAAAGACAAGAGCATACAAGATGATGATATGGAAGTTGAAAATGACAAGAACAGAAAGTTCACCATTCTGGTGTATTTTATATATTCAGAAGGGATGAAGCATTTCAAAGGAGAAAGTTCTATCTAGGAGCTTTCAGTTTCAATTTCAGTTCACTACGTTTGTTCATCACTTGCAAAGGCATGCTGAAAGATGATTTCACTTGTTGAAACAAGCATCCAAGATACACAGCACCATTGCCTCTTATAATTCCTCCATCCAAGGAAATTGCACTATCTTTTAGGTCAATGTTTGAAGACTGAAGATGTGTATTGATATTGTTAAAGTCAAAGAACAGAAAGCAGATGAGTTACTGATCTCTCAGAACAGAGAAGTGTTTGAAAGATCCTCACAATCAGAAATTCAATTCAGAAAACATGTTGGAAAGAATTCACATGTTTAGGGGAGGATTGTTGGGAATTAAATATTCTGAAGATTAAGTATCGGGAAATTCTCTAAGTGATTAAGTCTGGTGGTTAAGTCTGCTAGTGTTAATCATGGTTAAGTCTGCTACCTGGTTAAGTCTGGTCGTTGAAGATTAAGTCTGCTAGTGATTAATTCTGGTGAATACAGAATTAAGTCTGGTCGTTCAAAGTGTTAATTCTGGTGACTATCAGAGTTAATTCTGGTTGAATGAAGATATTAAATCTGGTTGACTAAAGTCAAATATACACGGTAGATAATATCTTACCCCATGTGCTCAGTCCTTATCTTATTCTCACAGAACAAGTTGTAAACATAGATACATGTTGTATCTTAGTTACTTACACACATAAGGTAAGATAGCAAGTAGTTCGATTAGACTTGATGTGACTTAACAATATATTGTAAAGATCTTCTTGTTCTATAAAAGAAGATCTTTAGCTTTGTAGTCAAGTGTGCTTACTGTGTGCTTACTTAGAACTTTACTAGAACATACAACAAGAACAACATCAAACCTTTGTATCATTATCAATAATATTAATCGTTTGGTGAAAATACTTTTTGTGTTCTTTGTTAATCTCATAAGCATCACTGTTCCATTTCCACACAACAAACTACCTTCTAAGTGTGATTAAGTAAATTCCGCGTACTTGATCATATTAACTCAAGTATCACATACACAAAGTACAAAAGGTTTAACCACCTTAACCGTGTATCGATCGTCAAAACCTAACAAGTGGTATCAGAGCAAGGCTGATATTTGATTTAGAAGAAGAAGAAATGGACGTTGAATCTATTCAGACGAATGTTGCTGCAAAGATACCCATTCTCAAACAGAATGAGTTTGAGATGTGGAGGCGGAGGATAGAGCAATATTTCCAGGTGCAAGATTATACACTGTGGGAATTTATTGAAGATGGAGACTCTTTCAAGCCTACCACCACTACATCAACAGCGGACGGCACAGTGGTGTCAACTCTGCAGACAAAGCCAACAACTGCAGAAGATAGAATAAAGAAGAAAAATGACTTGAAGGCAAGAAGCATGCTGATGATGACCATTCCCAATGATCAACTTTTAAACTTCAGCAAGTTCAAAGATGCCAAGTCATTATTTGAAGCTATTATTGCCAGATATGGTGGAAATGAAGCCACCAAGAAAACCCACAAGACACTGCTCAAGCAGCAGTTTGAAAACTTCTCCTCTACATACAATGAATCTCTTGACCATATGTTTAATAGGCTTCAGAATATTGTGAGCCAACTTGCTATTCTTGGGATTGAAATACCTCAAGAAGATTTGAACTCAAAATTTCTGAGAAGCTTACCGGAAGAGTGGGCTATGCATGTTGTTGTCTGGAAGAACAAGCCAGACCTAGACACCATAGAACTGATGGACTTGTATAGCAACTTCAAGATTGTGGAACATGATTTGAAGAAAAATGGAGGTACTAGTTCAAGTACTGGGAACTTGGCATTTATGTCATCTCCTAGTACTTCAAAATCCAGTGAAGAGGTGAAAATTGTTGATGGTATTGGTGCTGCTAGTTCATCAAGCAGTACCATGGGTATTTTAGATGAAAAGACTTGTTGTGCATTTCTTACAAGTCAAAATAATGGGTCCATGCTCACCTATGAAGACCTCCAAGAGATCAATGATGATGATCTGGAGGAAATGGATCTAAAATGGCAAATTTCTCTTCTTAGCATGAGAGCCAAGAAGTTCTATCAAAGGACGGGGAAGAAGCTTGTAATCAGCAACACTGATGCTGCTGGTTTTGATAAGTCAAAGATAGAGTGCTATAACTGTCACATGATGGGTCACTTCTCAAGAGAATGTAGAAGGCCAAGGCAGCAGGATAGCAGGAACAAAGGTTTTGGAAGCACATCCAAAACAAGGGAGGTTTCTGAGCCAAAAGCTATGGTAGTTATTGATGGTTTAGGTTTTGATTGGAGCTTCATGCCAGATGAAGAAGAAACTCCTACTCAGATGGCACTTATGGCCTTTTCTACTACTGAGGTACAATCTCATAAAGCTTGTTCAAATGCTTGTACTGCTCTTAAAGAATTACAAACTTTAATCAAACATTATGATGAACAAAAGAAAGAGCTAAGCAACACTTTACAAAACTTTGTAAACTATAAGTGTGGATTAGAGACTCTAGAGAAACAAATCACACACTATAAGGAAAATGAATTAGCTTTTTCTGATGACAAAGCTCTCCTAAGACAGGACATATTCTTTAGAGATGCTGAAATTAAGCTTTTGAGAGAGGCTTATGATAGGATCAAAGAAGCAAATGAAAACATTCATTTGACTGTAGAAACTCTAGAACATGCCTCTAGAGGTGTATACAACATAATTGATTGTCAAGTGAATAACAAAACTAAATAAGGACTAGGATATAAGAGTGTCCCACCTCCTTATAGAGGCATCCCAAAACCCCCAGGGATTGACTTAAAAAATTCAGGCTTACCTGAGTTTCAAGAACCAATAATGGAATATGGTTCTAAGACTACTGAGAGTCTTAAGATAGAAAAAGTAAGTGAAAGTTTGAACAAACCTTTACTTTATCAGGACAAGGTGTCATTTGTTAAGAAATTAGATGCTATAGTTGTTGAAGACTGTACAACTGATAGTGATGAAGAAGAACAGGTTATGTCTAAACCTGAAGTGGTTAAGAAAGTAGGAACAAGTGTTCCTAAGTTGGTTAGAAATCATACTGATAGGCCTAAGTCCAATGTAAAACATGTTAGGCAACCAGTAAGATATTGTGAACAATATAGGTCCACAAACAAGCCCAAAGGTGACCATAGAAAATGGAATACCTTTAAGTCTCACCAAAATGATGACTTTGGATTTTACAACAAAGCTTGTTTCACTTGTGGAAGTTTTGACCATCTTACAGCTTTCTGCAACCAATGGGTATCTGGGTATGAAAACAATAGAGTGAATTTCAAAAGGCAAACTCCTCAAACTCACTTTCACTCTAGTTCTAAAGTTAACAGAACTAAACCCAAAACAGATTTAATTAAGTCTGGCTTAAAACAAGTTAAGTCTGTTCGACCACTTAAGTCTGTTTACCCAAAACCAACAGTTAAAAATGCAAAATCAACGTTTAAATATGCATTAAAAACTACTAGAAGGCCTTTTCAATCAAAAGCAGTGATTCAAAAACAAATTTGGAAACCTAAAGGTTCTACTGCTAGGGAAAAGAAGGCAAATGCTGTTAAGTCCTCAGCGTGTTGGGTTTGGAGACCAATTAAACCCAATGGTGCATCAATCATTTTAAAAGGGATTGATTACATTGATGCAAGAGGCAGATCCAAGTCAGTAATGGCTTGGATCCCCAAAGAAAACTAATTTCTTTATACATGTGCATGAACATTCAAATGCTAATCAAGGATATCATGGATACTCAAATAATGAATGTTCAAGTCACATAACTGACAACATATCACATTTTTAAATCATTGGATATGTTACCATCAAAGAAGGAATAGGTTTCAGAATTACTGGTAATGATACTAGTAAATTGCAAAAGTTTATTCTGTTAGTCATATGATAATGCTGCTATAAGACATATGCTTTGCATATTGTTTCTTGGTTTTGGACTAACATTTTCAGGAATGAACTTTGAGCAAAAAGGATGTTTCAAGTGAAATGGAAGCAGCAGAATGTTATACAAAGTTGCTAACATAATAGGTTTATGATAGAAAGAGTTTGGGAATTTCAAACCTCCTTAAAACTTCTTTCTTGAAGCTTGATTATGATATTTCACATTGAATTGATGACTTAGTTGATCAGACAGTAACTGATTCAACTCACTTTCTATCATTTTATACTTTTAAGTATAATGAGAAAGTCTAAGGACATCTGATAGAAAGAACAGCTAGTAAAAGTGAATCTAACACTTGTGTTAGAGGCAACAATTGCTATGAGCTGGAAACCCTGTCAGGAAAGCCTTTTGAATAGGTTTATCTTTATACATGCAGTTATTTATAACTGAAAACATTGGTTCTCACACAACCAGAGGTGGCTTTAAATCGAAATCTTGATTAAGTGTCTGTTATACACTTAATCCCTTCAAAATGGTTGAAAGCAGTATGATTTTTCAATTCTAAAATCATGAACATACTGCTAAGTCAAATAATTTCTTACAAGGATTTTTCAAAGGATTCAGAAAAACCATCCATTGATGGATCATGAGTCAAATGTCCAATGAATCACCTCTCATAGGAGTTAACACACCTAGAAGTGATGAGGGCAGAAACTTAAACTCTTAAGGAATTGATGGCTTCATGTACAACATTGTCCGAAAACAAGTTCTAATTGGTAGATCAGATGATGATGGGATGATGGTGAGAAATCTTTCAAACAGGGGAGGAAAGACACTCACTGGGGAGGAAATGTTATACTCAGGGGAGGAATATCTCAAGGAAGATTAACCAATGAAAGGGAGGAAAAGACAAGAGCACACAAGATGATGATATGGAAGTTGAAAATGACAAGAACAGAAAGTTCACCATTTTGGTGTATTTTATATATTCAGAAGGGATAAAGCATTTCAAAGGAGAAAGTTCTATCTAGGAGCTTTCAGTTTCAATTTCAGTTCACTACGTTTGGTCATCACTTGCAAAGGCATGCTGAAAGATGATTTCACTTGTTGAAACAAGCATCCAAGATACACAGCACCATTGCCTCTTATAATTCCTCCATCCAAGGAAATTGCACTATCTTTTAGGTCAATGTTTGAAGACTGAAGATGTGTATTGATATTGTTAAAGTCAAAGAACAGAAAGCAGATGAGTTACTGATCTCTCAGAACAGAGAAGTGTTTGAAAGATCCTCACAATCAGAAATTCAATTCAGAAAACATGTTGGAAAGAATTCACATGTTTAGGGGAGGATTGTTGGGAATTAAATATTCTGAAGATTAAGTATCGGGAAATTCTCTAAGTGATTAAGTCTGGTGGTTAAGTCTGCTAGTGTTAATCATGGTTAAGTCTGCTACCTGGTTAAGTCTGGTCGTTGAAGATTAAGTCTGCTAGTGATTAATTCTGGTGAATACAGAATTAAGTCTGGTCGTTCAAAGTGTTAATTCTGGTGACTATCAGAGTTAATTCTGGTTGAATGAAGATATTAAATCTGGTTGACTAAAGTCAAATATACACGGTAGATAATATCTTACCCCATGTGCTCAGTCCTTATCTTATTCTCACAGAACAAGTTGTAAACATAGATACATGTTGTATCTTAGTTACTTACACACATAAGATAAGATAGAAAGTAGTTCGATTAGACTTGATGTGACTTAACAATATATTGTAAAGATCTTCTTGTTCTATAAAAGAAGATCTTTAGCTTTGTAGTCAAGTGTGCTTACTGTGTGCTTACTTAGAACTTTACTAGAACATACAACAAGAACAACATCAAACCTTTGTATCATTATCAATAATATTAATCGTTTGGTGAAAATACTTTTTGTGTTCTTTGTTAATCTCATAAGCATCACTGTTCCATTTCCACACAAAAAACTACCTTCTAAGTGTGATTAAGTAAATTCCGCGTACTTGATTATATTAACTCAAGTATCACATACACAAAGTACAAAAGGTTTAACCACCTTAACCATGTATCGGTCGTCAAAACCTAACAAAAAGTGTTTATAGTTATTTTGCATTCAAAGTAATTTCATCAGTTAGCGTCGGTTGTCTTTCAAAGTGTTTTGGTTCATCAGTTAGTGTCAGTTAACGTCGGTTGTCTTTCAAACTGTTTATTTCATCAGTTAGCGTTGGTTGTGTTTCAAAGCTTTTTGGTTCATCAGTTATTTCGCATTGAAAGTATGTTCATCAGTTATAGGCGACTTAGTGCGTTGGTGTTTGTTTTAGCTTATATAGCTATCATTGTGACTTATTTTGAAAATCTTCGGTTTATAAGTCACAAGCCGGCTATATAAGATTAAACAAACAGCACCTTATATCAGTTGTTTTTAAGTGAAAAAAGTGTTTATAGTTATTTTGAATTGAAAGTAATTTCATTAGTTAGCGTCGGTTGTCTTTCAAACTGTTTTGGTTCATCAGTTAGCGTCGGTTGTGTTTCAAAGCTTTTAGGTTCATCAGTTATTTCGCATTGAAAGTATGTTCATCAGTTATAGGCGACTTAGTGCGTTGGTGTTTGTTTCAGCTTATATAGCTGGCATTGTGGCTTATTTTGAAAATCTTCGGTTTATTAGTCACAAGCCGGCTATATAAGATGAAACAAACACCACCTTATAAGCTGTTTTAAGTTTTTAGATGAAAACAGTGTTTATAGTTATTTTGCATTGAAAGTATGTTCATCAGTTGGTGTTTGTTTTATTGGATAGGTAAAGAGGCTAAAAAAGAAAAGTAACCGGTCACTTTAAAAGTTTATTCACCAAGTGATGAAGACTTTGTTGATGATGCATTTGGTCGTTCATCAAAAGCTGACAAACAGGTTATTCAAAAACAAAAAAAACCTGCAACCGACTCTACTTCCAATCCTTCAGGTTCAGCTAAACCTTCCAAACCTGTTCTCTCTAAAGACCTTAAGCCTGGACTAAATCTTCTCCAACCCAAGAAAAAAAATTTCCCATCGGTTAAAATAAAAAATTTTCCTGGTCCATTATATGAGACTGTTTAGAAAATAACCGAGGATAGAAAACAAGCAGTTTCAAGTTTGAGTTTTGCATCATTGTTGGAGTTTGAAATAAATATAATGCCAGGTCGTTTAGGGTATTGGTTGCTAAATAGGTTTGACGGTGAATCATGAATCCTGAATGTCTTTGGTGAAACTATACACATAACCCCTGAATTAGTTCACCAAACATTCGGATTCCCAATAGGCACATTTGCAGTTGATGTGCGTGATATTTTGAAGGAAAGATCAAATGAAACCTACACAGAATAGAAAAACCAGTACAAGGGTATTCCTAGATTGTATGCTAAACAATTGATGAAAGTAATTAGGCATCAAATTAAGACAAATGATAGTGGAAAGTTGTTTAAGATGAACTTCCTAGTATTGTTTTGTACTATTTTGTCCCATATGGTAACAACAGGGACTCTGAATCTAGGAGTTATCCCATCTCTTGAGAAGGTAAGAGAAATGGATTGGTGCAAATATGTGGTGGATTATCTGATGTCCGAAAGGTTAAGATGGATACCGGGAAAACGATTCTATGGACCAATCTTGCTACTGGAGGTAATTACTATTTACTTTATCGTTGATGCAAATTTAAAATGATGAACTAAATTTTTTTTAATCTAACTTTAACTTAAAAATGCAGGTGATATTTGCCAATTTACTTCTGAAAAATCCAAAAACCCCAGCGTTTGAATACTTGAAAACAGAATCGATGGAAGAATTGGAAGAGATAATGTTTGGAAAAAGCAGAAAATGAAGGACTTGTAAAGCTGAAGAAACGGAGCACGAAGAAGAAGAATTGGAGGAAGAAAAAGAAGAAACGAAGGATGATGATGCAGAGAACATAGAGAATGAGGAAGAAGAAGAGATAGAGAATGAGAAAGATGATGATGAAGAAGAGGAGATAGAGAATGATGATGCAGAAATTCAAAATGTTGAAGAACCCTCAACCAAACCAAAATAGACAAGAAGTCTTATTAAGCACTTCTTAAAAAGAAATAAGAAGAATGATGAAGGTAAGCATTTCTTAAAAACAGTATTTATATGATGATCTATAAAATTTTAAAAAAAAAAAAAAAAAAAAAATTGGCATCTTTTTTGCAGCAGTTGAAGAGCATGGTTTACAGATGATTGAAGGTATGATTTTATTAAATGTTCATCAGATGTATTGTATATCTTTTTGCTATTATGTTATTAGTTCATCAGTTATTGTGTCTAAATTCAGAGGCTGATGGACAAAACCAAGAAATAGAGGTAGTGACAACAGAAGATCTGAATGTAGAGTCAGTGATCGAAGAAAACCAAGAAATAGAGGTAGGTACAACAGAAGATCTGAATGTACAGGCAGTGATCGGAGAAGATGAAGATAACATGCTGATAAAAAATATGAGGACTCCAAAGAAGAAACATAAAACAATAACTATTAAAGGTATACATTTTACTATACGTTCATCAGTACTTTTATATGTGGCATCTTAAAAAAAATGGCATCTTTTTTTTCCAGGAGATTGGCTACCTATAGAAGGTACCCAAAAATGATAATCTGATGAACCTTATAGTGGGAACCTGATAATGGAGTTTCAGGGCAGTGTTTTGCGTTTTGTAGCAGTTTGGTTGCTTTTGGGCAGTGTCTTGTGTATATATTGATTATGGAAAGTGTTCATCAGATGAACTTAAATAGTTGGTAGTGTCTCTAATAGAATTTGTAGCTCGTAGATGGAACTTGTAATCATGACTATGTTACTTAATTATTTAGTGTAAAGTGAACATATGATTTTCATATGTTCATCAGTTATATTATTTGTTCATTAGTAATATTATATAATTTTTTTAAACATTTACCTAAAAAAACTTGTATCTAAACTTAGCGATTGATGGACCAATCCAACAAGCGCTGGTAGTGACGCCACAAGAAGCGAAGAATGAAGAAGCAGGGCAAAAAACTGATCAACAAGGTACGTATTGAAACATTCTTATTGATGAACCTGTTAAAACTTATAAAAACTTTCTGAAAAAGGTGGAAAACATGTAGGAAGCAAACGAAAAAGGGAAAGGAATTCAAAATCTCCAAACAAACTCCATTCGATGAACCTGTTCAAAAGCCAAGTCACATACAAAAGGAAAAGAAAATCAAAATCTCCTAACACAGATGTTCAGAGGAAAGAGCCTGACACTGTTATTGAAGATGATGGTATTCGGTTTATAGGGACTTCAAATGTAGAAGAAGATGACATTGATGAGCAAGTAGCTGATCATGCTCATATAGATGATATTGAGGAGAATCAATGGGTAGATGCACATCTGATCGGTAATAATCTTTTATGTGATATTTGAAATTCCTATGTTCATCAATTAGTTGTTGAGATATATTTTAAAATTTAATTGAATAATTTAACAGATGGTCCTATTTCAATGACCGGAAATGATGGTAACACTGAAATGGATTATCCAATGACCGGAACTGACGAAACAGCTGATATGCGTAAGAATGAATTATTTATTAAACTATGATTATATTAGGTTCATCAATTAGCAGTTGATATATGTTTTAAAATTTAATTCAACAATTTAACAGATGATGATATTCCAATGACCGGAACTGATGAAAACACTGAAATGGCTGATCCAATGACCGGAACTGATCAAACAGCTGAAAATGGAAATGATGAACAAAAGAGCTCGTCATCTGCAAGTATTAAGCTCACCCAACAGTTATCAGCAATGATATTAGAGTTTCAAGGGGTGTATTCCCAATTCAAATCAGCGGAGGTAAAAATCTTTAAACTTACTAAAAGCAATAATAACTTTAAATAACTTTAAATAGATAAACAGATAAACAGATCACATTTTTCCAGTTTAGATTGTCTGAGAAGGCTTAATTTCTGATTTATCACTTGACCATCTTCGAACCTAATAATATTTGAACCTGAGATATGTCTTCTAGAAAAAAATGGCCTCGTTTACTTTTCCAATTTAGATCTTATTTGCGCCCAAAGACTTATTTGATTATATTAATGACAGGAATTCAATCACTCACTGAGGAACATGTTAACCATATTTCAAGAACTGAAAATTGATATTGATGACATGCTAAGGGCTGGATTGGAAAAATACCCCCGAAATGAATCATTGTTGGAAGTCCGGGACTGGATGAACAAGTTGGTAAACAGGACGACGTTTGAGAGCTCACAGAGTGAAGATGAGAGGTCAATGCTGATGATAACGATGGCTGATGATAACGATGGCTCCGAGGCTAAGGAAGCATGTAAAGAAACAGATGAACCTCAACCGGACATACCGACAGATAAAATGTTAACTCAAATGTTCATGGATCCAAACTTTATGAAAGAAGTTGAAATGATTAAACGTCAAAAATAGGTAATAAAATCAAAAACCATTTTGTACCTAATTGATGAACTTATAATTGATTTGTATTATGAAAACACTTAATACAAAAGTAACTGATGAACCTTTACCTGAAAACAGATGCAAAGGCCAGAATTCCCAATATTCAACATGGGGCAATTTCTGGCTATGGTTTTGTATCAAGAGAAGAAAGACCCCGAGAAGATCTTGGATGACTTGCTCAAAAACACACCTTTCTTGCACACATCGTCAGAATTGTTGAGTGAGGAAATTGATGACAATGTTTGGAAAAAAATTCAAGAGGACGTTTCAGAAATGAAAAACTTAGGAGCAAAATGGAAAAATTCTTCCCCACAAGATACGCCACAGATGATAACACCTATATCATTTGTACCCCCCATCACCCGAAGAAAAATTAAGAATGAATGAAACAGTAGATGAAGATTTTTCCACGCCACTAAATTCTTTCAACACAATCGCTTAAAAGCTTAAAATGCCTGAAATGGCGAAGATAATTAAAGAAGGTGAAGAAGGCTTGGAAAATATAAAAGAAAAGAGAAAAGTCAAGCCTACTGAATCTCTAAAATCTCCGTATTTATAAAGAGTAGTTGTGATGAAGAACAAAGTACATGAGATGGAAAAAAAGGTGGCTGATACAATTTTCTCTGCAAGAGGAGATCTCGACTAAGTAATATGTATTAGGTTCATCAATTTAAAAATCATATTTCTTAATCAGTAGTATTTTTTTTCTTAAATATTATCTTAAAATGAAATTGCAGTGATGTGTTATTTCATACATACTTTTTTGACGGTCATAGAGTCCACTTTGAGAGCTTTGATGTGTTACGTGTGTGTACAAGTTTTAAATTTATAAGGGTTGAATTACCGAATCTAGAAATAACACATACGGGCAAGTGAACTCGTCCGTTATAGAAAGATTATGATGGTAAGTCAGGATCGTTCGCAGGGATTTGTGAGTGAATCGAGTTGTAAGTATAAAAGCTACTAAAAGTAAATCTAAAAAACAAGCAATAATGATAATATGATAATTCATATGATTAAAACTACACTTGCTTAGACTAGTTTACTACTCTTGATAAGCATGATTATGATAACTTTTGTTAACATGTCGGTTATGATAATTAGTTGGTGAACTAATCTATTGTTCTTACAAGTTAAACCTTCGTCAAGATTTTAGTTTATAAAAACAAGCATTAAGTTTAACCAATCAATTCAAGTTTCATAAGTTTGGATTAACAAACTTAAACACAAAAATAATCTTTTGTTTTATCAAATAAGCTTAGAAAATGGTCAATACAAAAGGTAACCGATCATAGACAAAAAGGTTACAATTGATTGTAAACTACTAATCTTTCGACCTATTAGGCGGTTTTCAATCAATCCAATTTTATAGAAAAAAGCATTCTTATTACAATCACAATTAAGTGTCTTTGTTTAACCAAGAATAATGGGTAAAAACAATCATTCATAGACAAATGATTATAACTAGTTGAATAACAATAAACCTTTCGACCTTTAGAATTACTAACAACTAGTCAAACTTGATTAAAAAATGTCACTATGAAACTTAAGCACAATTGGAACTTAGAATTAACTTGAAATTGAATTAAAACATGTTATCACAATCATACACAAATCATTAAGTAATATACATCATCTAAGCAAGTGCACAAAGGCACTAGCCACTCATCGCAAACATGAACATAAACTTAGAATTTTGAACATTAGAAATCATAATTAAAAGTCTTACAATGATTGGAATGAGATTACAAATGATAAGGTAATTATACCAAAAGTATTGGTGTTGACTTCTTGAAGGTTTGACTTCCAAATGTTGACTTCTTGGACTTCCAAAGTTTCCTGGACTTCTAAGGACGAATTTGAGAGCTTTTGAGAGTGGTTTTTGATTAGAGAGAGTTGATTGATAGTTGTGTAATAGTTGTCTCCTCATATAATTTCCAAAGGCTCTATTTATACTACTCTCAAGCATAGGAACTTTAAATACTGCAACTTGGCCTCCAAGTAGCTTAGAAGGACCTAGAATACCAAATAGAAGAGCCTAGAATTGAACCAAAGTGCAGATTTGAGAAAAGTATTAGGGCTCCATCCGATCGGATACAGGTTGTGTCCGATCGGATGGTCTTGATCATCATCTCTATCTGAATCGGTTGCGGGTTGCATCCGATCAGATGGAGTTGTCCTGTACACACAAACTTGGTCTTTTGATGTTTGGCTTGTATCTTTCTCATAGCGCTTGGTTCTTTGTCCAAACTTTTTCTTTCCTTTGTCTTGGAACTTGGAATCATGAATACTTGGATCTTCAATCTATGAAATGCCTTTTCGGAGTGGATCTTGACATGGTAATCTTCGTACAATCGTAAATCCTTGTTTTCTTCATTAATCTTTCACTTTTTCTTCCTTTTTCCTGTACTTGGCTACATATACTTTGCAAACATACTTTGGTGCGATTAAGTCACAAAAGCTTATAAATAAAACCAAATAGTATATAAAAAAGCACGAATAACGCTACTAAAAACATGCACAATTTGACCGTTATCAAATTCCACCACACTTAAACTTTGCTTGCCCTCAAGCAAATCTAGAAGTAAAAATAATTATCCATATGGTATACGAAATATGTTTAAGAAAAATGTGATGAAAATCTATCAAGTACAAGTACAAGTTAGATCCATCATTTTAAGATTTTATATGTGAAGATTCGAGATGTTTGACAATACCCTAATGATTTTCTTACTTGATGAACATTACTAATCACCTCACCAAAAAGGAATGAAATATAATTCACTCAAATCACTTATTTATATGGTTGGTGGAGTATATAATAGAAATCACACTCATTGCTCAGTCATGATCTAAATATTACCATAGGCTTGTACAAGAAACAAAACTACACCGACATGGCGTGAGCACCAAGTATACATATCAAAGAGGTCTTTTATTCGGGTTTAAGGCTTCAAGGGTTATATCAGACTTACGTGCAAATATCTTATGCAAAACATAATAGATCGCTGGCGCGAATTCTTGCATTACCAAACAACGGATGGTCACTAAGGATAACCTTAGATCGCTGGCGCGTTATCTAATTCCTCAAGAACTCGGATGGTCACTATATGTCAATACACTTGATAATTTCACAAAGCCAAAAGCTAAGGATAAGACATGGGATATGTTTAGAAAGGTTGATAATAAAGAATATACAAAATAGTCAAAGTCTACTAACCAAATGTTGCTAGCTATTTTGAACCACTATCATGCAATCTTGAGAAACTCCATACTTGATCGATCAATACATTATTCCATAGCTCATTGGCTATTCTTGTCACCTTATAGTTGCGACGACTCTTTTTTTTTTTTTTTTTTTTTTTTTTTTTTTTTTTTGAACATAAACTCATTCACTTGTCATCTGATAGTTGCGATGACTAGTTTTTCACTTCACTTTGATAACTTCTCTTGGAGTTTGCAACTTTCTTCGAACTTTCATGATTTCCCACATAACATTCATTTTGCCATATAGCTAGCAACCAACCAAGACTTGACTAAGGGTAAGGCTAGGCTAAAAAATGTAAAATCTTTTTTTATTTTTCTGGATTTATTCAAAAGAAAAGATAGGCTCAGAAGGTGTAACTAGGGGTATCTAGTGTTAAAGATAAACGCTAACAATAGGGTTTATATTGGTGGTTAACTAGTATGTGTAACTAGCTAAATATCAATACGGAAGGCTATTTGGGTTAAATCCTAAGGTTGCCTCTTATCACGCATATACACTTATATCACACACGAAATGTGATCTCACAATGGTCTCGTAATGATTTATAAGCACAAGTTCTAGAATAAAGAAAATCACCGGCACAGTCATAGCAAAAGAATCAAAGCATAAAAGATGTATGCTAAATACAGAACAGGCTCAAATCCTCACAATTTAGTGGAAAGGCTATAATATGTGCTAGCTAATGTTATCGATCCAGAATGGATTGCAATATTAATCGGGACACATCTCAATTTTTCAAAAATTACAGGTTTCACCAGTGGATAGATCCAATTATTCTAATATATTATCCTTAAAATGACAAATAACTAGATCACAAGGGCAAACAAAAATTTAAAAACTTAGCTCAAAATTTATGAATTATCCTTATTTTCCTATTCTCCCCCCCCCCCCCACACACACTTAAGTTAAGCATTGTCCTCAATGTGATAAACGAACTTCAAAGTATGAAAATAGGGAAATAAGAGAATAAACCATATTTTTCGGGCTTCATATGATTCTTTGATTCAAGTGTCCAAGCTTAGTAATTATTACCTGTAGTAATCTTAAAACAAACAAAACAAACACACGAAAATATTTCTACGTTTTATTAAAAAGTCAGTGGTACACCCCCACACTTAAGTTCAACTAAGGGATTAGAGAAACTTTGGGGTGTAATCACTTTGAAAATAAAAATAAGAAGTAAAAATAGCAAACACACGGGTTGCCTCCCGAGAAGCGCTTGTTTTATTAACGAGTCATCAGCCTGACTCAAACTTCCTTTATTCTACGTTGGTGCAATTTTTGGTTTCTTACTAGAGGATTTGGGAACATACACCACGTTTCCTATCACTATTCCTTCTCCAGTTTCATCTATGTCATCTAATTTCACTCTTTCCCAAGCTCTATGAAGAACATCATAGATAAAACCAGTTTCTTCGGCCCAAGGAGAGTTTTTCTTATAATCGGGCGGATAGGGTGCCATGAATGTTATAGCTTCATATTCTGATTCAGGCGAAATTTCTTCGATAGAAATCTCGTTCATTTGCTCCTTATCATAGTACAATTTAATCCGGTGACCATTAACAATGAAACTTCCACCCTGTTTGTCATATAATTCAACATATCCAGATGGAAATCCATGTTTCACTATATATGGTCCGAACCATTTCAGTTTTAGCTTAGGAGCTTTAAACTTGTATTTCATATTGAAAAGCAAAACTTTGTCTCCAGCTTTGAATTCTTTCCGTATTCTTAACTTTTTGTCATGATAAGCTTTGATTCTAGCTTTTTAAAGCTTGGAGTTCTCATAAGCTTGGAGTCTTAGTTCATCGAGTTCATGCAATTGCAAAAATCTCTTCTTTCCAGCTATTTTGAGATCAGGGTTACAGTTTCTGAGTGCCCAGTAGGCGCGATATTCGATTTCGAACGACAAATGACAGGTTTTTCCATACAAAAGTCTGTATGGTGTTGTACCAATTGGAGTTTTGTAAGCCGTACGAAATGCCCACAGAGCATCATCAAGTTTTCTCGACCAAACGGCAGGATTTTCTTTGACCGTTTTTTTGAGTATCCTATTTAACGCTCTGTTGGTGTTTTCGACTTGATCACTGGTCTGTGGATGATAAGCTGTAGCAAAACGATGATGAACTCCATATCGTTTCATAATTTTCTCCATTTGTTTGTTACAGAAATGGGTTCCTCGATCACTTATTAAAGCTTTAGGAATTCCATAACGAGCGAAAAGCTTTTTGAGAAAATTAACAACAACTCGTGCATCATTTGTGGGTAGAGCCTCGGCTTCTGTCCATTTGGAAACATAATCAATAGCAACGAGAATGTATTCGTATTTGTTCGATTTAGGAAATGGTCCCATAAAATCGATTCCCCAAATATCGAATATTTCGCAGACTTGAATGCTTTTTTGAGGCATTTCATCTCTGCGAGAAAGACTACCGGATCTTTGGCAGGCATCACAGTTTTGAACAAGAGTATGAGCTTCTTTGAAAATTGTCGGCCAATATAATCCAGCATCAAAAACTTTTTTAGCTGTGGTGGAAGGACCATAGTGTCCCCCAGTCGGGCCATGATGGCATTCATCAAGAATTCTTCTTGTTTCGGAACCATAAACACATCTTCTGATCATCCCATCGGGACACATCTTAAAAAGATAGGGCTCTTCCCAATAATAGTGTTTTAGCTCCGAGAAGAATTTACTTCGTTGGGTGTGAGTTAATCCTTTTCTGAGAATTTTTCCAACGAGATAATTTGCAAAATCTGCAAACCACGGAATTTCTTTTTCATCAATTGTGTCAACAGTCATGAGAGTTTCATCAGGGAAATAATCGTCGATTTCATCTTCCCTTAACTCTTCCAAATTTGGATTCTCGAGACGAGGCAAATGATCAGCAGCTAGATTTTCTGCTCCTTTCTTATCTTTGATTTCTATGTCAAATTCTTGGAGTAGCAAAATCCATTGGATAAGACGCGGTTTTGCATCTTGTTTGGTAAACAGATATTTGAGCGCTGAGTGATCAGTAAACACAATTGTTTTTGAAAGCACAAGATAAGATCTGAATTTATCGAAAGCAAAAACAAGGGCTAACAATTCCTTCTCGGTAACCGTGTAATTTTTTTGAGCATTGTTAAGTGTTTTGCTAGCGAAGTATATAGGACGGAAATGTTTTCCTTCACGTTGTCCTAACATAGCTCCAACAACAAAATCACTTGCATCGCATATGAGCTCGAATGGTAGTGACTAATCAGGTGAAACCATAATGGGTGCACTAGTCAATTGATTTTTTAATGTTTTGAAAGCCTTAATGCAATCCGCATTAAAGTCAAAAACAGAATCTTTTTCAAGAAGTTTTGTCATGGGACGAGATATTTAGGAAAAATCTTTAATAAAACGATGGTAGAAACCGGCATGTCCTAGAAAACTTCTAACGGCTTTAACGTTGGTTGGAGGTGGTAATTTGGTGATAACATCGATTTTCGCTTTGTCAACCTCCATTCCAGCACTGGAAATTTTGTGTCCAAGCACAATTCCTTCAGTCACCATGAAATGACATTTTTACCAGTTAAGAACAAGATGTGCAGCTTCACATCTTTCGAGCATTTTATCGAGATTAGAAAGGCAAGCTTCAAATGAGCTTCCAAAAACTTAAAAGTCATCCATGAAAACTTCCATAGATGTTTCAAGCATGTCTTGGAATATTGCAATCATACACCTTTGAAAAGTTGCTGGTGCATTACAAAGACCGAAAGGCATACGCCGGTAAGCGTAAGTTCCAAAAGGACATGTGAATGTAGTCTTTTCTTGATCGGCAGGATCAATATGAATTTGGAAATATCCTGAAAAGCCATCAAGGAAACAAAAGTACTTGTTCCTTGCTAGTCTCTCAAGCATTTGATCCATGAAGGGTAGAGGAAAATGATCCTTTCTGGTGGCTTTGTTTAATTTTCTGCAATCAATACATACTCGCCATCCAGTGACAGTTCTAGTAAGAACTAATTCATTCCGTTCGTTGGTCACAATGGTCATTCCTCCTTTTTTCGGAACACAGTGAACTTGACTCACCCAAGGACTATCCTCGATGGGGTAAATAATACCGGCATCAAGAAGTTTGATGATTTCTTTCTTAACAACTTCTTTCATGTTGGGATTGAGTCGACGTTGTCTTTCTTCAATGGGTTTAGCACCTTCTTCGAACTTGATTTTGTGTTTACAGAAATCAGGGCTAATTTCTGGGATATCAGAAGTTTTCCACGCAAAAGCTCTTTTATGTCTCTTGAGAACAGAGATGAGACATTCTTTTTCATTATCATTGAGCAACGAAGATATGACTACTGGAAGAAGTGAATTATCCTCCAAGTAAGCATATTCAAGATGATCGGGAAGTGGTTTTAGCTCAAAATCAGTTGGTGGTTCTTAAAAAGATGTTTTGATCCTCAATTAATCATTAAAGGTGATTTCCTCAAAATTCTCTTCCACTATTACTCCTTCTTCAATATCTTCTTCGAATTTTACTTTCATTAAATCAGCGAATTTTTTATCAAGATCTGTTTCACTAATTTTCTCCGAAGTAGTCATGAATGGATCAGAATCGTCAAGTAATGCATCCAATTCTTCATCAGTGACTTCATCGATTACGTCAATGTTAAAACAAGTGTCATCACTAGAATATGGATATTGCATTGCTTTATTGATTAAAAAGGTAATTCTATCTTCTCCAACTCCAAGATTGAGTTCTTTACCTTTTACTTTGATGATAGCATCAGCGGTGTTTAGGAAAGGTCTTCCTAAAATAAGAGGGACTCTACTATCTTCCTCCATTTCTAAGATCACAAAATCCACGGGAAAAACAAATTTACCAACATGAACAAGCATATTTTCAGCAACCCCAACAGGATATTGGTAAGAATGGTTGGCTAATCGAATACTCATATTTGTAGGTTTCAAGGTATTGATGGAGAGTTTAGAATACAACGAATAGGGCATCAAATTGATACTTGCACCAAGATCAGCTAAAGCATCGCATGTGATGTTGTTTCCTAACGTGCATGGAATCAGAAAACTTCCGGGATCTCCGAGTTTTGGTGGAATTCTGTTTTGAACAATGGCTGAGCATTCTTCATTGAGAAAGGTAGCGGATATTTGTTCCAACTTGTTCTTGTTATTAAGAAGTTCCTTTAAAAATTTCCCACAATTGGGCATTCCAGCTAGAACATCAATGAGGGGTACATTGAGTCTAACCTCTTTGATCATTTCTACAAACTTCTTATAACGCTCCTCCGACTTTTCTTTCTTAAGGCGTTGAGGATATGAAATCTTTGGTGTGTACGCCTTGACTGGTGGGATGGGTTTTTCATTGGTGGGTGTATTTGGAGTATTTTCCTTTTCTGCTTCTTCAGCTTCATCCTCACTTTCATCATGGATGATCGTGATATCATTTGGATTGGGTGGTGGATCATAAGAGAGACCACTTCTTGTGAATGCAACATTGATATGCTCATTTCTAGCCTGTGGTGGACGATAAGTTTTATCGTTTGATCCAGATGATGTTGGTTTAGGGTTGGATTGGGTATTACTTGGTAATGAACCTGATGGTCGGGAAGAGAATTGGTCAGAAAGTCTACCGAATTTGTTTTCAAGATCCTGAATAAATGCTTGATGATTTTTCTGACCTTGCTCAACTTTGGTTTTGAGATTGAAAAATTGAGTTTTGACGAACTCATTGGTTGATTTTTGAGCAGTCACGAATTCTCTCATCATTTTTTTGAAATCGGTTTCTTCTGGCTTTTTATCAGATGTTTGTGGAGTTTGATTGTCTGCTTGAGGTTGAGAATCACGGTTGTTATCCCTTTGTTGGCAATCTTGCCAATTTCCAGAATTTCTCCCATAATAATTACCACGATAACCGCCTCCACGGTATCCTCCTTGGACATAATTAGCTTCTCCTTTTTTAGGTCCGTCCATTGGTTGATCGTCACATTCCGATGATGGGTGATTACCTCCACAGTTGTTACAACCATCTCGCATTTCTTTTATTTCTACTTTAAGATCTTTGTATTGCGAGTCGATTTTGGAAGTCAAGGCTTCCATTTTCTCCATGAGTTTAGAGGTATCGGAACTTTCAGCAAAAGCAACGGTTTTTCGTAAAGGTTTAGTTTTGGAATCTTTTGACCAATCGAGTTTGAGGAGTACTCAGTCTTCAAGTAGTTGATGTGCCTCGTTAGGGGTCTTATAGAGAAAAATTCCTCCAGCATCAAGGATTCCTTAAGATGTTTCATCAAGTCCATGGTAGAAGATTTGGATAATGGTTCCTCATCCTAAACCATGTCCATGACAACTACGAAGTAGATCTTTCATACGAAGCCAAGCTTCGACGAGTGATTCGTTAGGATTTTTTGTGAAAGCACGAATTTCTCCCATGAGTCGGTCAAACATGGCAGGTGAAAAGAATCGGCTTACAAAAGCTTGCCTCATCTCCTCCCAAGTATTGATAGTTCCTGGGGTTAATTCGTTGTACCACACTTTTGCATCTCCGACAAGTGATGTTGGAAAAAGTTTGAGTTTAATGGCGTTGAAATCGGTGTCGCCATATTGGAACATGCCACAAATTTTGATGAATTCGGCAATGTGTTTATGCGGATCGGCCCGCGAACGGCCATCGAATTGGAGGTCTTTGATCACAGAAAGATGGTGACCTTTCACGGTGAAATTATCACCAAGGTTAACAGCAACAATAGCAGCTCCTGGAGTGGGTGCTACGGCTCGGTTGGTGGCCCACATGCGTTGATCGTCAGCCATGGGAAAAGGTTGATCAGTGAATGGGTTATAAACGACTTTGGCTTCGAAAAGGTTATCAAACGGTTGGTTTGGTACTCTTGTTACACGGTTGGTTAATGGAACAAAAGGTGTTCTTCTTCTTGGTCATCGAATTAAACTTTCGGGATTTGAAAGAGGTGAAATTGGTTCTATTCCAATAGAGCGAGTGTTTATACAATTCCCAAGAGAATCTAGGAAACGTTTAAACACACGAGCAAAGAATGAAAACAGTTTGAAAAGATCAGATCAGATGATCCGAATCGGATACGGGTTGAATCCGATCGGTTGGATCAAAGTCTAAGCGATCCGATCGGATGGCAGGCGTGTTGAACCAAGATCAAGCCCATCTAGGATAAGTAATATTGATATGCACAGCGGAAAAACAACACAATCAACATTACTAACAAGGTTTTCTTTATTAAACATAAATAAAAACCTACTACTACTAATGAACACGTAAACACGTTTCAATCGACTCTCATTGGAGAGATCAATGTTTTTCTATATATTATGTGTGTATGTAACCTAGACGCCTACCCTCTTTATATAATAGAGGGAGGTTACAAACCCTAACTTACTAATAAAGCTAAATATTACATATTAGGTCCTCATTGTTTCATTTTTCTTCATTTATGTCTTTGTAGTTTTGTAAGTATCAAATCATAATTCCCAACAATCTTCCCCTATTTGATATTACAAAACTGTCTTTATGAAACAATCTTCTTGAACATGTCACCACACGATAATAAGCTGCAAACTAATCTATCAGTAATAAGATAATTGAATCAGTTGCCTCCAATTCACCACGACGTGCAAAAGACGATGGAATCCCATGTAGACTCACTTACAGATCTGAATATTCACCACGTGCAAATGACGACAGATTTTACTCTGCTCAGACTCAAGATGCAGATCTGAATATTACGCGACGTGTAAATGACTCAGATGCAGATCTGAATAACGAGACAAATAAGTCAATCACCTTCCCCTTTTTGTAATCATCGAATAGGAGTCTTCTATGCAATTTGAATCAAAATGCTTCCCCTTAAGTGGTGCATGTAGATGGTTAAACAATTAACCAATAAGCTTCCCCTGAAACTAAGCATGTTTACCATCTCTTGAATCACGAACTCTGTAGTATAGATCATTTCTTCCTTCAGTGCGAAAAGACATCATTAAATAAAATGTCTTTGGATAATTCTTGTATTCATTATATGCATGGCGATCACATGCAATGGCCGATAGTCCCAGTGAGCTCAAGCGGATCAACCAGCAGTTCATGCCTCCAATATCATGACCTGTTATGGTATCATATGCCCCCCAAAATATTTGTAAATGAGCATGTAACTGTTCCAATCAAGAATTATATCATGCATTGAATATCCAAAACGAACCATAAAAATAAAGTATCCTGTTCGCGATCCAAAACTGCTCCAACAGTACAAACGAATTCCGAGCAGTATTAACCAAAAACGCAGCAGTATTAATAATTTTTTTTATTGGGGAACCGATCGGATGGGAGTCTAATCGATCGGATGGTTGGCTCGGATTTTTTTTTCGAAAACGAACTTGGTAAGAGATGGACTTCTAAAACTTACAGAAACACAATCAAAATCCTCGGCAGCAGTGCCAAAAACTTGAGGTGTTACGTGTGTGTACAAGTTTTAAATTTATAAGAGTTGAATTACCGAATCTTGAAATAACACATACGAGAAAGTGAACTCGTCCGTTATAGAAAGATTATGATGGTAACTTGGGATCGTTCGCAGGGATTTGTGAGTGAATCGAGTTGTAAGTATAAAAGCTACTAAAAGTAAATCTCAAAAACAAGCAATAATGATAATATGATAATTCAAATGATTAAAACTACACTTGCTTAGACTGGTTTACTACTCTTGATAAGCATGATTGTGATAACTTTTGTTAACATGTCGGTTATGATAATTAGTTGCTAAACTAATCTATTGTTCTTACAAGTTAAACCTTCGTCAAGATTTTAGTTTATAAAAACAAGCATTAAGTTTAATCAATCAATTCAAGATCAATTCAAGTTTCATAAGTTTGGATTAACAAACTTAAACACAAAAATAATCTTTTGTTTTATCAAATAAGCTTAGGAAATGGTCAATACAAAAGGTAACCGAGCATAGACAAAAAGGTTACAATTGATTGTAAACTACTAATCTTTCGACCTATTAGGTGGTTTTCAATCAATCCAATTTGATAGACAAAAGCATTCTTATTACAATCACAATTAAGTTTTTTTGTTTAACCAAGAATAATGGGTAAAATCAATCATTCATAGACAAATGATTATAACTAGTTGAATAACAATAAACCTTTCGACCTTTAGAATTACTAACAACTAGTCAAACTTGATTAACAAATGTCACTATGAAACTTAAGCACAATAGGATCTTAGAATTAACTTGAAATTGAATTAAAACATGTTATCACAATCATACGCAAATCATTAAGTAATATACATCATCTAAGCAAGTGCACAAAGGCACTAGCCACTCATAGCAAACATGAACATAAACTCAGAATTTTGAACATTAGAAATCATGATTAAAAATCTTACAATGATTGGAATGAGATTACAAATGATAAGGTAATTATACCAAAAGTATTGGTGCTGACTTCTTGAAGGTTTGACTTCAAAATGTTGACTTCTTGGACTTCCAAAGTTTCCTGGACTTCTAAGGACGAATTTGAGAGCTTTTGAGAGTGGTTTATGATTAGAGAGAGTTGATTGATAGTTGTGTAATAGTTGTCTCCTCAAATGATTTCCAAAGGCTCTATTTATACTACTCTCAAGCATAGGAACTTTAAATGCTGCAACTTGGCCTCCAAGTAGCTTAGAAGGACCTAGAATACCAAATAGAAGAGCCTAGAATTGAACCAAAGTGCAGATTTGAGAAAAGTACGAGGGCTCCATCCGATCGGATATAGGTTGTGTCCGATCGGATGGTCTTGATCATCATCTCCATCCGAATCGGTTGCGGGTTGCATCCGATCGGATGGAGTTGTCCTGTAGACATAAACTTGGTCTTTTGATGTTTAGCTTGTATCTTTCTCATAGCTCTTGGTTCTTTGTCCAAACTTGATCTTTCCTTTGTCTTGGAACTTGGAATCATGAATACTTGGATCTTCATTCTATGAAATGCCTTTTCGGAGTAGATCTTGACATGGGAATCTTCGTACAATCGTAAATCCTTGTTTTCTTCATTAATCTTTCACTTTTTCTTCCTTTTTCCTGTACTTGGCTACATATACTTTGCAAATATACTTTGGTGCGATTAAGTAACAAAAGCATATAAATATAACCAAATAATATATACAAAAGCACGAATAACGCTACTAAAAACATGCACAATTTGAGCGTTATCAAGCTTCAAAGAAGGCAACGACATCAGTTCAGGAGTGATTGATATGTGGGCGTATAAACTTAACATAGTAGGAGAGAAAAGGAGTCCATGATCATTGAGGAAGCTATATTGCCATACATCAGTTATAGTAAGTTACAAAAACTTTATCAATTATGATTCAATAGTTGAAATCAGTTTACATATGCTTTGACTAATATTGATGAACCACAGACACCAGAAATGGAGAATATGAGTATAAACTCGAAGGCTCTCAAATCAAAGTTTGAGGAGAACATGAAAAGTCTTTTGTTTTTGTCTAATGCTTATCAATATATCAGAGATATTGACCTAGTAAGCACTTCTATTTTACTAGTTTGTATGAGATAAAAAACTGATGAACTTATAGATAATTGTAAATTTTAACACTATGTTTAACATATGTTTTTCCCGATGATGCTCGCTGATGAACAGTACTATGTTGTCTGTTTCAACTTGAAAGAACCTCAAATCCATATTCTTGACAACATGGATCACGATCAATCAATCAAAGATAGATATAAGAAAAAACTGGTTTATTTGGTAAGAATTTTATGTATATTAAATGTATGTTCATCAATATAGTTAAATTGAAGCTCATTGTTTATTTATTTGTTATTACAGAGATATCTCTTTTTAAAGTTCTTGAAAGAAAATGGGTAACCACATGTTGAAGCACTGAACAAATACAAAGTGTCTAATGTGAAAATGCCATGGCAAACCAAAAGCAATTACATTGATTGTAGAATTTTTGCTATGAGGCACATGAAAACCTATTTAGGAAACAAGTCCTTTGATGTTTGGTTTGAAAGAGAAGGAAAAGAACAAGACAAACAGATAGAAGACTTGAGAAAGAAATACCTAACAAAGATTCCGTTGTCCGACTCCAATCAGAACAGAAAAGTAGTGGAGATGTGTAGCAACCCGTATAATTCCCTAGTCATTAGTGAATGTTAATCTAATATTAACCCGTCATTACTGTTCACTTAACCATTTTCCGAGCAAAATTTGAAAATTTTGTTTATTACGTTTCTATTCAAACACGTTGTTATGTGGATTACAATACTTTGGAACGAGCTCACACACGTACCACGACAGTCCAGTATACACTTTTAAACCAAACGGATCCATAACTCTTATTTCTAAACCCAACACTATTCAAGCCCAACACAAATCAAGCCCAACTTGTTATTCTCTTATACTCTCAAATCGATCCAACTCACATTCACTTGACCTCTCTTATTCCATAATTCGACTCATAGACCACACATTATTTTACATGTTTCAAATCTCTATACTTCAAGTAATCAGGAATGATAATTCATAAAGACTAACTCGAACATTTGACATGTAAAAGAACCCCAAAGCTAGCCTCATTCGATCAACTATGCAACTCTCTCTAATTTCTACCAAATTTGACCAAAACTATATTTTTCCTAAGTGTTTTCCATTGTTCTTGACACAATAACTTTTATAAACATTTTCACACTTATCTTATTATCTTGGTCACGTTTAAATGTTGTTGGACCCTTTAATTTTCGAGTGAAACCTTTGTACATGCCATTCGACTATGACCAAGGCACCCTCACACCACTTGAACTATATACACTCAAGTTGACTAGATATTTCCCTCAAAATCTTATCCTATCACTGCCACAATCGAATAAGATCACAACTTGTTGATTTTAAAAACAATATACTCGATACATGCATGTACATACATATAACCCTTTTCTCATTCACACATTCACTCATTTACATTCAAATATATTTCACACTCAAAGTGTTTCACTCCTGTTAAGTCCCTTCGAGGAGAACAAGGCCAGGTTTTAGGCATTCAAATTCATTTTCCAAAGGATTAATGTTGAACTCGATTCTTTTGTGAGAGTTCTATCGAGTTGGTGCAAAAATCCTTCATTCCTAGTCCATTTCAAGCGTTTCTCACCACCTTTTTGGGTGTTGTAAGTCATACAAACCTTTTCTCATTCATACTTAGGATTTTCAATTACTCATACATATTACATTTTATTCGACATTCATTACTAGCATTCTTCCATTTATTTCGTGTTCAAGTTATTCGATTTCCATTTAAATATGACCTCCTATATCATCGATGGCTAGAAAAACATGTTATATAATCATTCGACATATATAACAGCATATGAGCACTTATCGAAACCTAAAGTGAACTTAGTTTACACATCGAACATATTAAGTCATTTATTTACTTTTGGACATGGTTGTTTTATCGACTAGAAACCTATCCATTAAATCAAAACTAGTCGAATAACCAATCAATTAAATTACATCAACTGATTTTCCATAAGCCACACAAATAAGCTGTTACAATAAGCCCTCCTAATAAGCTCATTTAATCTCTTTTTAAAACCCAAAGTTAGTCCCTATCGAGCACGGTTTTAATTCTTATATATATAACAAGTGGGCTTTTAGCACATTATGCACCCAATAAGCAATCGCGGTAAGCACATGATATAAGCAGTTTGAATATATTTTCAGGACCCTAAAATTAGCCCAAAACCAGGCCCAAACTCGCTTGAAACCCCTGGTTCATAAACGCTTATTGGGCTTTGTTTTTTGAAACGTTAAAAGCCCAATAAGCTAAAAATAAGCTCTTTTACTGAATAAGCAGTTTTTATGAACTAAAATAAGCTACTTGAGGCTAGTAAAACTTTCGGAAATTTTATTATATAAGTTTTGTAACTTTTGGACTTGAAATGCAAAACATTTTACTATTTGGGTTAAAAATGTAACTTTCGTATAATTAGGTACCAAACTGCCATCTTTGTAAATTATGGGTAGAAAAGGTTAAAACAGTAACTAGAAACCATAAAATGTCATATTTGAACCTTTTGGACTTATAATGTAAATATTATTTAACCGAGGACTAACGGTGCAAATGTTTCACCGTTAGGGTTAAAAGTGTAAATTTCATGAAACTTCAAGGACCAAATAGTAATTTATTTCTAAATACAATTACATAAAGTGTTTTATACATTTTTGTTCTAAAAAGTCCTTTCTACAATTCGTAATAATTATATATGACAAATGTTACGTTTATATATGATTCTAACGTAATTTCTAACAATTACGCATAACTTATCATCCCCCAACTTTCGTAGAAACGATATTTACAGATTCAAATAAATATAAAAACATGATAATATTATAAATAGTATTATTTTTGAACTTTAAGCATTTTAAGCATATCAATTCATTCTCATCACAATCTAATTCGTTATCCGATATTCTTTCACAATCATCATTCACATCCTGTCAATCTTAAACCATCGAAATCTCAGACTTCCCTATTATTCAGGTCGTGTGTTGGATTCGTTCCCCTGATACTTTTGACATAACAATACCTTGACCTTTACAGTTAAGGTGAGATTCATAGCCCCTATTTTTATACGTTTTGATTTACTTTTGGGGAAGATACATGCTCAACTATATTGATTTACTTTCACAAGCACTCTAAAAACTTTCACGGTTCATCCTGAGTCATAGCCCCACTCTTACTCTTTTATATTCATTTTAAACTATTTGGGGGAAATACATGCTTATAAACACTTTACTCGTTTATCAAATACATGATTTGCATGGTGATGCAAGTACTCAAACATTTATACTTATATGCCTTGTTGCATGACCATTACTATGTTATTATCATAGTGCGATTGCTAGAGGTTAGGATGTGTTAACAGTATTCTTTGGGAAGTGGCACCCAATATTCTTTGGGAAGTGGCACCCAGTATTCTTTGGGAAGTGGCACCTAGTAACCTTTGGGAAGAGGCTCCCAGTATATGTAGTTTATGCATAAGGCTCTTTCGTGTGATTTTATTCAAGTAATCGTATACACATCTGTCCTACTCGTACTTTAGCAATGTATTGTAAACACACAGGTTGCAAGTCTTGTATGGGCGGGGCTTGGGACTGAGTGGATTTACAATGCCTTTGCTGTGAAATCTTTATTCAATGCATTACTATTAAACTAAACTCTATGAACTCACCAACCGTTGGTTGACACTTTTTAGCATGTTTATCTCAGGTTAATAAGGCGATAGTGGATGCATGGATCTTAGAGTCATTTGCATACTTGGAGACTTATATCTTTATCTTTACTATTCGATACATCTTGAAAACATCTATGTAACTTTATACTTTGGATCTCTTGTTTCAACTTTGACTTAAATAATTCGAATGGTAACATTTCAAAACGTCTCATTTAGAGGTCGTTTTCTATACCTTGATCTATATTATGAAGTAATACCCCTTAACTCTATCGTTCCGCTTCGATAATTTGGGGGTGTTACAAGATGGAGGTTCAAGAATATCAAAGTTTAAGTCCGAAGGAAAAGAGAATGCTCCAAAATATGTCAGCAAAGAATATTACAGAACGTGCCACCGAGTATTTCGAAAACGAAGCTAGTGCTCTTCTTCGAAATAAGTGAAAACAATCTGATCTAATAGTTTGTTATGGTTAAATAGTTTGCAGTAGTAATCTGATCTAATTCATGAATGTTTGGAATATTTACTTGCTTGGTATGGTTATATAGTTTGCAGTAGTAAGGGTTTTTGTTGGTTGGAACGGGCAAGTGATTTTTGATTTCCAGAACAATCTGATGTAATTGATGAATTTTTTTGTATAAATTACAGTTTTTTTTGTTCATCAGTTGTCGGTTAATAGAACTATCAGTTTGTTATGTTTCTACTATATAAACTGATGAAAATCTCTTAAATAAAATTGATAAACCTACAAAAAGAACTTTTAGAAATAAACTGATAAACAAAAACAATTATTTCAATTCAATTATTTCATTTCAAAGTTACTTTGATCATTAAAAAAAATAAAAAATAAATAAAAAAAATAAAAATAAAAAAGCATTCTTATCAAACAAACTTCACATTTATTATCAAACAAACAACTAAGTAACTACACAAGCATTCTTCTCAGACAACTTCGCCTTCTTAGCAGCCAATCTCGCCTTCTGCTTGCTCTCCTTTATAGCAGCCTTATCACTAGCCTTCTTAGCATTAATTTGAGCTCTGATAGCATTGCACTTCGCCTGATTATGATCCTTCATGTTGCATTTGCAGAATCTACAATTCTTCCTATGCTTCCTACTTAGATTAAGTGAATGCTCAACACTGCTCTTTATCCTTTTTCGCGAACCCTTAGTACTAACCTGTTTTGGACAAAAAAACAAGACAATAACAATTGGATGATCAAAAAGATGCTGAACAACAACTGATGAACCCAACTGATGAACCTATAATAACTGATGAACATATGATAACTGATGAACCTATGATAACTGATGAGCCTAAGATAACACAGGAAAATAATTGATGAAACTATGATATCTAATGAACCTATGATAACTCCTAACCTGTGATAACATAACCTATGGTAACACAAATAAACCAACTGATTAACCTATGGTATCATCAACTAACAAGAAATATAACTAAAGTGCATAAATTGATTAAAATCTGATAAAAAAAACAAATAAAACAATTTGAGGATCAAAAAGATGCTGAACAACAACTGATGAACCTATAATAATTGATGAACATATGATAACTGATGAACCTATGATAACTGATGAGCCTAAGATAACACAGTACAATAACTGATGAAACTATGATATCTGATGAACCTATGATAACTCCTAACCTGTGATAACATAACCTATGGTAACATAAATAAACACAAATAAACTAACTGATGAACCTATGGTAACATAATAGATAAAAATAAGACAATAGAATTTAATATGAATATAACTAAAGTGCTTAAATTGATTAAAATCTGATAAAAAAAACAAATAAATAAAAATGCAGTAACTGGTGAACCTCAGATAAGATGATCATCAACTAACCTAAATAACAAAAGAGCATAAATAGATTAACATCTGATAAAAATCAGTACTAACCTACTTTGGAACATTTACAATGGTCTCTTCCGGTTGCGAGACACCAAGAATAGAAGCAAGCCTATCTCGTTTATTAGTCTTTTTAGGTATAGGAACATCAGCATTTGCCTTCGCCATTAACTAGACCTGATGATCTCTAAACTTTTGTAGTAGCTCGGGATCATTTGCATAACGATTCACACAATACTCAACTGATCTGAATATCTCACGCAAGATCATATCAAGATTGTCAACAGTGGCTTGAATGACTGATGCAGGTGGTAATGAATCTTTTGACCAAAGCCGGAGCACGTGTTTCTTTGGAAACTTTTTAACCCTTGACAACCGAAGAACATAAAAGATATGACGACATAACAGTCCATATGACTCAAAACGTTTGCACGTACACTGATAAAAATCTTCAGCTGGTTTACACAAGACTTGAAAAAAAGGAAGTATTACATACAGTGGCTGAGTACAAAAAACTGATGAAATAAAATATTGAAAAAACTGATTACAAAAAATTGATGAACAAAAACTAATTATATAAAAAAGATGTTACCTCATAAAAAACTTCATTTACAGCGCCTTCAACTTGAGAATGTCGCCTACAAATCTGCTCGTCTTCACCAGTATCTTGTATAACATATTTTTTGCCAGAATCAACATCCGAAACACTAACCGACATACATGAAATCACAGAAGCATAAATCTCAGTTTGAACATCAAAGAAAATGGACCGAGTGTATAATTCTGAGGCCTCCTTTTCTATCTCAAGTTCGGTGTGCATATCTGGAATAGTATACCGACTGTCATGATCATTTTTACGTTTAGCAAATCTTTGGCAACCCACCACACTATCAAAATGATTATAGAACTCCCATAAAGTCAAATCAATACTTGTCAAGCGACCGTAGGCATTGTTTTCACTCTCTAACCTAGAAGAAGTACGCATCAAACCCGACATCAAATCATCCCTATAATAGGCTGGAATCCATTTATGCCTCAAATTATACATATCTGAAAGCCATTTGTGACTCTTCAAATCGAAATCAACTAACAAACACTCCCACAAATCCTCAAACTCTTCAGGCTCTATTCTATCAGTCCAAACAATATCCAATATTCTTCTTTTAAAAGTACGATCTTTAGCTAACACGGGACCAACCTGCAAAATCAAGATCAATTTTAAGGATGAAAAGAACTCATTGATGAACACTATTTTATAAAACTAACTGATAAAGAAAAAAGTTGACGGACAAAAGCAAACTGATGAACATAATTAACTAATAAACAAAAATAATTAAAAAAAAAACAAATTGATGAACATATCTTTGAAGTCAACTTCTTCATGATATGCCACATGCATAATCTGTGACGAGATAACGGGAAAACTGTCTCTATTGCAACTTTCATTGATCCATCTTGATCAGTCACAATAACCTTTGGTGCTCGAACAAACGCTCTTTGAAAACATTGAAGCAACCAAATGTAAGATTCTTTCGTTTCTGATGACAACAAGGCAGCTCGAAATGTAACACAATGATTATGATTGTCAATCCCAGTGAATGGTACAAAAACCATTTTGTACCTATCAAAAATAAATGATAAACATTATTATATAACAGATGAACCATTATAATATAACTGATGAACTATTTACATTATTATATAACCGATGAACTATTTACATTAAGTACATCATTTCAATCACATCGGCTTATAACAATCAAATACAGAAGGTTTAAAAATTTTGTTTAAATGTTTCTAGCTTCAAATGTTTCCCCAGAAATGGTCATTGGTGACTGTGCGTAGGTTTTGAATCTCATCGACCAGCTCAAACACACATAAACTGCCAGAACAAGATGATGGGCAACGTGAATTAACTTTTATACCAATGAACATCATCTTGTTCTGGCAGTTTGTGTGTGTTTGAGCTGATCGATGAGTTTCAAAATCTACTCACAGTCACCCAACGTCCATTCCGGGGAAACAATTCAAGCTAGAAACATGACCTATTTACATTCATTTTATCAGTATTTAAAGATAACAAAAGAGATAAAAAGATAAGATAGGTGGGGTAGAGGAAAAAGATAAGATAGGTGGTGTAGAGATAAGAAAGGTGGATTTTCAGATAAGATAAAGAGACAAGATACAGTGACCTGTCACAGTCAGATACAGTGATAACATAACCTAACATTTTATAACATAACCATTATTATATAACTAATGAACCATTATATTAAATACTGATGAACTAATTACTTAAAAAATGTTCATCAGTTGAAAAAGAAAAACATATACTCAAAAACATATAAAAAATGAACTTACTTATTCGTTCTGAATGTTGCATCAAATGACATAACATCGTCAAATGTATAATTTTTCCTTTTCGCATATTCATCAGCCCAAAAAAGATTCGTCAACGCGTTATTCTCACCAGTTTAATACTCAAATGAAAAATTAGGAAGAAAATCCTTCTTGTTCATCAATATCTCAACTAACATCTGAGCATCATTCTTACCAATGAAATCAAGCACATCTCTCCTATAATTTTTACAATCAACCGAACTTGCCCCAATAAAATCATAGTCCCCATAAATCTGCCTAAGTAAATTGAAACCCTTCACTGGACCAAGATTCACTTTCGATACTTGATATAGAAAAACTTGCTGAGTGTAAGAAACATCACGAGAAGAAACCAGAAAAACGCTATCTTCCTAACTAACTAGGCTATGATTATGAGCCTCAACAAATTCGTAACACCAATATCCTTTTCCTTCAATATACTTCACGCGTAAAACAGCCTTACAATCAGTACGCTTAGATGGATGTTTCCTATTATTAGGCTTTGCTCCAACTTTTGGGGCAGGATTTGTACCTTCTTTACTACAAACAAAATACTATACTGTTGACCTAAACGAACCTCAAAACCAGTACGCGTAGACGGATGTTTTTTTAGATATATACTGTTGACCTAACCGAACCTCAAAACCAGCTTTTTCTTGCATAAGCTTTGTAATACTCATAAGCCTGCTCCAGAGAATGATACATCATACCATAAGCCGGCTTCTCATCAGCAGGAATATCAGGAATCCATAACTTCTCACCCGCCTCCTCAGAAAGAATACCAACAGAATATGGAACAGGTTCATAATCATTGTCTGTAATATATATATATATATATATATATATATATATATATATATATATATATATATATATATATATAATCATTTAATTTATTGATGAACAATAATTGATGAACCAAAAACACATGACACAGGACATAGAAGTAGCAGTTGAAACTTATACTACTAGGAGTAGCAGCACTAACCATCCAATAGCTTGCAGCAGTAATATAGCAGCATTAAATTTATTGATGAACAATAATTGATGAACCAAAAACACATGACACAGGACAATAATTGATGAACCAAAAACACATGACACAGGACAATAATTGATGAACCAAAAAAACATAACATAGGTTAATAATTGATGAACAAAAAACACATAACATAGGACAATAATTGATGAACCAAAAACACACAACACCAGGACAATAATTGATGAACCAAAAAAATAACACAGCACAATAACAGATGAACCAAAAACACATAACACAGGACAATAACTGATGAACCAAAAACACATAACACGGGACAATAACTGATGAACGAAAAAACATAATAGCAAAAATAAAACACAAATAAAATTCATAAAAACAACAGATAGTTAATATGTTCATCAACTAAAACAAAAAGAGCATAAATTGAAATCATAGCTAAGATAAGCACTAAGTGATGAACCTGACATAACATAACTGCTAAGATAAGCACAACAGATATATAATATGTTCATCAACTAAAACAAAAAAGAGCATAAATTGATGAACATATGCTAAAAAAATGTACTAAATGACTGATGAATGTATAACAAAAAATGAAATTACCTTGATTAAACAAATGAGTATCAGTTTGAGCCATTAGAAATCGATTTGACGTAACTTTTAAAAGTATTATTATTATTATATAAATATATGTAATAAATATAAAATCATATAATTAGCACTTAGCACTTTGCACTTTTGTATGTTAGACCCGTATCCCAGTTACGAGTAGGCCCCACCCTAGATGGAATATGCTAAGGACTTTATGTGATTGGTTGGTCAACAAAGTTATGTGAAAGTCAAACCCGATAGTCAACTTTATAGTCAACCAAAGTATTAGATAGTTATGGAAAGTATTATGTGCCACAAATAGATAGGAAATGGACTTCAAGGGCTTAAGTTGTCATATGCCAATTATATTATAAGTTAGTTGTGGCTAAAGTAAGAAGAAAGAGACTAGAAGGACCAATCTTGCCAATTGGCCAAAGTTGCCACCTAACAAATCTTATCTAGGAATTTCTAGACATTTTCCACCAATTATTGAGGTGTGTTAGTGAAGGCCGGTTCTATGGAGAAAAAGGGAGGGAAGAAAAGTGAGTCTTGATGGTTTTAGGAAGAAGAAGATGAAGCTCTCAAGTTTATGGTTCTTCCTAGTAATAATCTTTCACAAGTAAGTATTCTATTTGATGATTTATAAGATTAAGAGTTATGATTGAGGTGGGAAATCATCATATGATCGTTGTATGATTATATGATGATTTAGAAAGGAAGAAGACTAGGTTTAATGGGTTTTATAACCCTTGTTCATGATGTATTGTGTTATATGTTAAGTGTTTGCATTATGTTATGATTTAAGGTGTTTAGGAGGATGATGATGTTGATGATGATGATGGTGACTAGTAAGGATGATGATGATTGTGGTGAAATAATGATATGATAGTTAGCTTGGATTGAAGGTAAGTAACTCTCCATAAAACATGTGTTATGTATGTATTTATCATATATGTATTATGATTGTGTGAGACCATGAGACTTGGATTTAGAATGGTTGTAAGTTGGAAATTGGTGGCTAGTGATTTTGGCTAAGAGTATATTAGCTTATGGGCTTGGGACTAATTAAGGTATGTAGTTAGTTATGGTTGTTGTGATTTGATATTAGTTATGTTATGAGGATATGTGTGATATGGTTTGGATGTTGTAGTTTGGAAGCCTTTAAAGCGGTTATGATGCTTATGTGAAAATATGTGTATGAGATATGTTTTATGTTGGGTTACTTACTAAGCGTAAGCTTATTCTTTTAGTTGTCAATGTTTTGTAGGTTTATGTGCGGCGGAATGGAAGTACTTGGACTATAGCCTAAGGATTTGGAAGCGGATTGATAGATAGATTGCAATTAGGAGCTTAGTATAGAATACCGAGCTCAAGTGTCAAGGTTGTACCCCCGAGAGTCTTTTAGTGATTGTAAAGTAAAGTCGGGTGTCAAAAGTGTGTTTTAAGCGCTTATGAGTAAAGTTAAAGGGGCGTTTGGTTTAGTTGTAAATATACCCATTTTGGGTAGTAAACGGGTCAAGTGTCGCTGGAACATGTTTGATATGTTAAGTTATTGATGTTGGTCAAGTTTGGTGTAAAACGGAAGTCGTATGGGTTGTTTGTAGTGAAAATGGGTCAAAACGGGTTATTTGCATAACCCGTCTCATTTGTAAAATACCCTTTCGGGAAGTCGATCGGTAAATGTTTTTTATGAAAATGAGCCCATTGATATACTAAGTAAATCTGGAAAGTTTGGTTCGATAACGAGTTCGGGAGGTCAAGTTTCCAAGCGCGGAACTTGGAAAAAGATTTGGGCGAACAGCAGGGTCTGAACCGCCGTGGTTCAGCCCGGTTTTGGACCCCCAGCCGGCGGCTGGGAAATCTCAGCCGGCGGTTTGGGCGGATTTTCAGATTTTGGCGATTTTCAAAAATTCATATCTTTTAATCCGTAAGTCGTCACGGGTCGTGCCACCCATCATTTTGAAGGTAATTGAGTCTACTTTCATTTAAAAATAGTCTCAAGGTCTGATTGTGTATAGATTTTTGTCAGTTGTCAAAAGAGTGAGAGAATGTCCTTAAAAGTCAAGTGTTTCCGCACAAAAAGTTTTAATTTTTTGTCTAAGCGGGCACGGGGTGTAACATTGTAACACCCCTAATTTTGGGATACGCAGCAGAATTCAAGCTGGGTGTTACTCGATGGCACAACAGTTATAATAATAGAAGACGATCTTTAATTGAGTCGTTTTGAAAGATTTATCATTCGAATATCAGAGTTTATAAAATGAGGTCGCATTAGTTTAACAGTTTGTTAAATAAGTTTCGAATAATAATTTGATTTCAGCCTTCGAAATGTATCCGTGCCCTTCCGTGCCATCCTCGTTCATCATGGACCTGAGATAAAACATGCTAAAAAGTCAACACTAAGGTTGAGTGAATCCATAGTGTTTGTATAATAATTAGTTGAACACAAGTTGCATAATGGTAAAAATAGTAATATTGCAGTACAGTATATTGCTCTAAGTCTCATGAACTCAAACGTTAACGTGTGTGATATCATAAAATGATACTACCTCCGTCCCCTATTAAGTGTCCATAATGGAATCTTGGGATGTTCCAAATTAAGTGTCCAGGGAATATTTTCAACCAATGAGAAGAGACTTTAGTGGGTAATAGTGATATTTGATTGGTGAAGAGTGTAGTTAGTGGAATTTCCTAAAACTTTGTGCATTTGGAAAGTGGACGCTTAATATGGGACGGAGGGAGTATAAATTACTACCATCATAAAGATGATGTAAGTAACAATGCCCCCGGGTAGGAGCTTACCAACTTCCTAGTAACTCTCAAATAATGTGAATTTGGCTATCAATCCGGCTAGCACAAAGGCTATCTATCCGGCTAACACAAATGGGTTGTCAACCTCCAATAGTTCTATTCACAATATTCGCGTTCACCCGCAAGTGATTAATGGTTCATGATATGAGGGTCTTTTTAGGGGCAACAGTGTGTCTTAGGCAATATCAATCAGGATTGCATACAGAAAAATACTTGTGTTCAGGTTTGTAGCATGTATCTCCTCACAAGTTTGGAAAAAAAACATATGAAAGTGGGACTATGAACTCACCTTGGTGTTACAGTAGTCTGATTGGAAAGTAAATCAAGTATGATGAATAAACTGCTCCGACACGTAACCTAGGTGAATATGTCAAGTTTTAGTATTTGTATTCAACCCTTAAATATGTGATTGATGTGTCGTGTGCGTATGCTCTAATTTATACCCACGGTATGTCGTTGTGGTTTTAGCAGTATTCAAGTTTTAAATTTATATTTAGCCGACTTATCAATAACACACACACTTTAACGAGCAGTGTACCCGGTCAGTATGAATATAATGGTAAGTAGAGTGTCGATCACTAAGAGTGGAACGTATTATCTAGTTATTCTAATCAGTATTTTAATATCTTAAGTTAGCTATACAACCTAATCTAACGCAAGGGGGTTTCAGCCTGAGAGACTGGCACGTTTTGGTTGCAATAAAATAATAAACTAAACTAATAGGCACGAATCAGTGATTAGCACACACGTACACAGATAAATACTTGAGACAATAAGAAGACCTGTCCTGATAGTTAAGTAGCTTGTCACTTGTTTTATTGCTAGTTTTATATGAAGTGTATAGTTCGATGCAACGCACCGAGATTAAGTCCTTTCTCGTTGGTTCTAATCTTATCGGCGAGTAAACCCTTAATGATTACTTATGACTATCCTATTTACCTTTTCTTCCTACTTTTCTACAGACGATAGAATGCATAGGTGATAAAATAAATAGGCGAGGGCAGAGGCATGGCGACCCGATCAACGCTCAGCTAGACACAGAGGTTATCAATGCACTAATAAAAGTCACCAAAGACATCAACATATAAACTTTAATTAATGGGAAAGCAGTTTTAAGGGAGTGCAACCTTTCCGTTGTCACATTACACAAGCCACCAATCCTGATGAATTAAAGTTTACTAATACAATAAAACAAAACTACTTAATGAATTGAATACATGCAGGACCTTCTTACAGCTCTTGTATCTTTGTTCAAGGTGTGTCTTGTGCTGCTACTTCGACTGAATTCGGCCTTAGGTTTCTGTGGTCTTCGGTCTTCTAAAACTAGGGGCTCTCGAAATTCGTCTGGTCTTGGGGTATTTATAGTTTATGTCTGAGGGTAAGATGCGGCGCATCTAATAAGTAGATGCAGCGCATTGACTTAACTTCGCGTGGGGTCCAAGATTAATATATTCAGGAATATTCGTACACCGCCAGAAGATGCGGCGTAACTCCATTCCTAGATGCGGCGCATGTCCTTTCTGTCTTGGATCGTATCTTGTGAAATCTTGATAGTGATGCGCCGTATGTAATAAGTAAGATGCGGCGTATCTGGAGCAGAATGTCTTGATCTTGTACATTTTAGTAGACTCTTAACTTCTTGCTCGTTTTGCTCCATAATTAGTCCATAATCGCTAAGTTTCACCAAATGCTTGTTTTTAACTGAGAATTACAAAAGTAAACGATTAAGTATCAATTCTCATACATAATATAATAAAACAAGTCAAATAAATAGGATAAATGATGGTAATAAAATGTACTTATTTGAGTTCATCAAATATCCCCCCACTTGAACTTTACTTGTCCCCAAGTAAACCTTAGAATTAATCTTATGAAAATGTATCCTAAAAGATATTAGGGTTTATTTTTATATTTAAGCATGTATTCATTTTTGTCATAATCACACAACCAAACACTTAACGAATTAGAAGTAAAATAAAATAATTTGATAAAAGCAAATCTAATCGTTTAACTGTCCAGTCGTGACGAATATTCTATCATAAGCTTGGCAAGTATACGCATCTCCCCCACTAAAGCCAAGGAATAACAAGTCTAAAGCGGTAAAAAGGGTTTTGAGGTTTAAGGGTTAATTATTCTTCTTAATCTCTATCGATCTCAAATTCCAGAAAAGGTGACAAAATCACAAATACATGATCGAATCCACGAACACGATACTTGCAATTGCTCAAATCCTTAACTCGAATAGGCTAAAGATAGGACCAAGTAATCTTCACCAATAATATTATATCAAAAAGGGCGACAAAATCATAAATACATAGCCGAATCCACGACTACGATACTTAAGATTGCTCAAATCCCTAATCTCAATAAATCAAAGGTTTGGATAAAGAACAATATATGGTACGGATAATATTTGGGATATAAATTGGTGTAAAATAAAAAATAAACAAAATAGATAAATTAAAATCCTAAGTGTGGTTAATTACTATCCCAACCATCCCATGAATAAGACTCATATCATAGAATAACTCACGTTTTAACACTTGAAACACACGCTTTTGGTAGACACAAATTATACTCAACAAGATCTCAATCAAAGAATAACCTTTAGTTAGCGTTCAACTCCCATTCAATCCATAAATATAATATATAACAAATAATGGTGATATCGACCACTTAATACAAAACTTTAAATAAGTTGGTTAAAACAAACATCCAACTTTTTCTTTTTTCTTTTTCTTTTCTCTTTTTTTTTTTTTTTTTTTTTTTTAACATGAAACATAAACATAGATGTGTAAAATTTCACCACATCACTATAACGATAACTCTGGATAATTTTTTCATACTTTTCATGACTTCAGAAATAACGGTAATAGTGAAAGTAGTAAACACACGAAAAAATAAACTCAAAGATATACAATATTTACTTTCACTCCAATTGCATTGTGCAATTTCCCGACCTAACCATAGATAATGAATTACGCACGCGAACACAGGTAATGTAAGGAAACACACTTTGCCTAAAGCAATTAACCAACCACGGATTTTAATCTACAGGGTAGGCTAAGGTATAAGGGTGTAACGAAACATTATAACAAAGGTGTAAGAAACGAAAGGAATGGCTCTGAGTGTTTTTCTAGGGGTATCTTACTCTAAAAATGAGAGTAGCAAAAGGTTTATACGGGGGTTAACTAACCAGTGTAGTTAGCTAATAACACATAACATATAAAGGCTATTTGGGTGTAATCCTAGAAATTTACCAATTTAGACAAGTCATTCCAATTATATAAATAATACTTATTATGGTGGTCTCGAATAGTATACAAGCCAAGTTCTAAAGTTTACAAGTCACCGGCACACTCATAGATTTGTGAATTTTGAAAAGTTACAATTTTTGAAAATAACGTCATGTGTGCAGCTATGCAATTTAGACTTTAAACAAAAACATGCTAAAAATTTTAAATTTTGATATATTAAGCACATTTTAAGCATATTTTGAAAAGTTTAGGACAAGTAAGTGTTCTAATTCTCCAATCCCCCCACTTAAGTTAAACAACGTCCTCGTTGTTTGTATCAAAGGTTAAAAACTGGAAAATAAAAGAATTAGAATAGAAAAACTCCCCTGAGATTTGCTCGGTATGATCCTCCATTAGTATAAGAGCAAAAATCAACTTCCTTGTGGATGAGAATGTTTAAGCTTCATAATTGATGTATCCACAGGAAATGCAGGAATATATAATACCACCAATACTTTAACACACCTAAATTAAGAAGGTTCAAACTTGCATAATACATTAGTAGTTAGTAAAAATAAAACATAAAATTTAAAATGAAAATCATCAGGTCAGTCGATACGCCGTATCTTATGGAAGAAGATACGCCGTATCGAGCCTGGAATAAATACGAATCAGAATAGAAGATGCGTCGCATCCTTAACCAGGGATGCGCCGCATTAAAATAAACTGACAAAAAGTTTTTAAAGTCAAAAATAAAATGCAGAAAAATAAAGATATGACCAGTGCAGGAGATGCGTCGCATCTTGGGATCGAGATGCGCCGTATCCTCTGCGGGCCTGACTGACTCGACACAGAACAGAATAGTAAAAATTTTCCGGGTTGTCTCCCGGTCAGCACTTGTCTTTATTCAAGAGTCTTCAAGTTAGACTCACGTTCAGCTCCTTAATATCGATCATTGAAGGAATCGGAAGCATCGCGCTCCCTCATCGCCAATTCAGTAATATTGAACACTCCTTGCTCGTCCTTAATTTCCACGCCATTCTTCTTTAATATCTGTATAAACAAAGTTCTATCCCTTTCGGGCAGAGATGACAAAATGATAGACGGGAAATTCTTATTATTAATTAGGCACAAATATGCAAGGTAGGGTGGTAGTTCAATAAACACATCATTATTCAAATTTGTATGCTCAACTATTCTCCTACGTTTGTTAATTACAACGCAATCATACCACTCATCATCAGAATCATTAACAATATTGCGTCTAAGTTCGGTAGGTACATTAAGGTCAATAAATTCCTCAAAGTTCTCATGATTAGGATTAGTTGAGTTGTTTTGAATCAATGTTTCTCCCATAATCCTAGCTTCAAGATCGAGGTCCATACGTTCTCTTAATCCTAGCACATAGACGCCTCTAATTATGCTTTTAACAGGATCTTGGCACTTATAGACTAGTTTATTATTCCCTACCCTTAATGAGATTTTTCTTTTAAACACATCAATCTTAGCACGGGCGGTAGACAAGAAAGGTCTTCCAAGGATTAAAGGAATCTTAACATCCTCGGGCATATCTAATATAACAAAGTCTACAGGGAAAACAAACTTCTCAATCTTAACTAGCACATTATTAGCAATCCCTTCAGGTCGTTTTATCGTTTTATCAGCCAATTCAATAAGCAACTTAGTTGGTGCTAATTTTCCTAGTCCTAGGGTAGTGAATGTCTTAAGGGGCATTACACTAACACTAGCTCCTAAGTCAGCTAACACATTATTGAAAGATATATCATTAATTGAACAAGGTAAAGTAAAACTTCCTGGGTCCTTTTCTTTATGAGGCAAGGCATTTAAGTCGGTTGCAGAGCCCTCTTCTTTCATTGTAGCCTTGAACTCTTCTTCAATCTTTGTCTTCTCTTTGAGTAGTCTCCTTAAACTGATTGAAGAATTAAAGAAAAATTCGGGTCTTGCACCATCATTACCATTCATCAATCTTCTAGGAAAAGGAATGTTAGGAGTGACTTCTTCAGTGGTGCTTATGGCCTTGACATGATCTCTTGGGTTGGTTTCAGTTGAGCTCGGTAGACTTCCGTATCCCCTTTCTTGAAGAACTTTGCTCATTTGACCAATTTGTTGTTCCAATGCTTTGATCGAAGCTCCTTGATTTCTTGTAATAGTGTCCATTGAAGCTCGGATTTCTTTGATCATAGCAGTATTCTCCTCATGTCTTTTAGCAGCATCGGCCATAATTTGCTTTAGAGTGTCATCTAAAGTCTGCCTCCTTTCTTGATAAGCGGGATTAAAGTTGTTCTTTTGATAGAATCCCGGAGTAGCTTCCCTAAATCTTCCTGAAGGTCGGAATGGTTGTCCAAATTGTGTGTAGTATGCTTCTTCAAACGTCTCACTTTCATTCTTGTTCGGGCAATCTTTAGTGTAGTGAGGTCCTTCGCACTTTTCACATCCAACTTGGGCAGCATATACTTTTTCATCACGCTTCTTCATCTCTCTACTAATTTTATCCAATTGAGCTTGAATTGCAGCAAACCCGTCAAAATTAGTGCTGCTCTTAGATCTAGTAGAGGTCCCATCGTGCCATTTTTGAGAATGATCAGCAGCTTCTTGGATAGCTTTCCTAGCATTAGCTGCACTCATTTGAGGCACAGCTCCCTTAGCATCCAAGATTTGTCTAGTAGGCACGTCCAATCCTTGATAAAACAATATTATCTCCTGCATTGGGGTTAGATAGTGTTGAGGACATTTTACCAATAAATCTTTAAACCGTTCCCAATCTTGATAAAGAGTTTCATCAGGCTCTTGCTTGAAACTGTTGATAGCCTCCATCTTTTTAGCAGTCTTAGCAGGTGGACAATATCTTTTCAGGAATTTGCTCTTCAAATCTTCCCACGTTGTGATTGAACTAGCAGGTTCATTCCTTAGCCACTTATTAGCAGCTCCTTTAAGCGAAATTGGAAAGATTCTAAGCATAAGTTGATCGTCAGTGACTCCTTCTGTAGTAAACAAATCTGCAATTTCGAGGACCTTTTCAACATGTTCATTAGCATCTTCATGTTCCGATCCACTGAAAGCATTTTCTCTTAGCTCCTTGAGAAACTGACCCTTCAACTCAAACTTTGACTTATCATCAAACTTTGGTCTAGCAACTCCTGAACTGTAATCAGCACGGGTACTGTTCATGTATTCCTCCATAGTTGTGTTTTCGCCCATTGCTTCTGTTTCTACTTCCTCTTTCTCTTCAGAAAAATAATCAAGCTCGAATGAACTTGAAATATCAAAGCTTTTTGTGTTGAAAAGCCTTTTAAGCGAATGAAAGGCTCGTTCAGGATCGTCGAAAGGTTGAATCAAGTTCTTCGTAGAACTCCTGGTCATGCACTTCCTGAAACTATCACAAAAGCATCAGTAGGGTATGTTCAAGAAAGTAATATATCAGAAAATCAACAACGAAAACGGAATACGAAAAATAAAAGTTACTGATATCTGCAGACGATGCGCCGTATCCAAAAAGTTGGATACGCCGTATCTTATAATCGTTAAAATTTAATCAGACTTTTGCTCAGAAAATAGATACACCGCTTAGAAATTTAGAATGCGCCGTATCAGTTTTAATTATCAAAAATCAATATACTTATTAAAATTAAATGCGTCGTATTAACAAAAGTTAATGCGCCGTATTTTCGTTACGTTTCAAAATACAAGATTTTTTATTCAGAAAGATGCGCCGTATCGATAAAAATCGATGCGTCGTATCTGTTTAATAATTCGAAAACTGTTTTTAATTAAAATAATAGATACGCCGTATCTGCTAAAGCAGATGCGTCGTATAGCGTTAACGTTTAGAAAAAAAAAATATTAAAAAACAGAATACGCCGTATCTTGGGGAAAGATGCGTCGTATCGAATTAATTAAACGCGTTGTATTTTATAAAAATTAAACGCAATACGCCGTATCTATGAAAATAGATGCGCCGTATCGTTTATATGAGCTCAGTACAACGATAGCAGAATACAGAAAATACGAAAAATAAAATCAAAAATAAAAACAAACGAAAATAAACGAAAACAAAAAGAAAACAAATAACACACAAAACAGAAAATATGCAAATAATACAATGAATGCAATTTAACTAATATACAACACGGTTAGCGGTTAGATTAAAAATTAAAAAGAAAAACCTAATTAAAATACTAATCAAATTAACAGATAATAACAATTCACTCCCCGGCAGCGGCGCCAAAAACTTGATGTGTCGTGTGCGTATGCTCTAATTTATACCCACGGTATGTCGTTGTGGTTTTAGCAGTATTCAAGTTTTAAATTTATATTTAGCCAACTTATCAATAACACACACACTTTAACGAGCAGTGTACCCGGTCAGTATGAATATAATGGTAAGTAGAGTGTCGATCACTAAGAGTGGAACGTATTATCTAGTTATTCTAATCAGTATTTTAATATTTTAAGTTAGCTATACAACCTAATCTAACGCAAGGGGGTTTCAGCCTGAGAGACTGGCACGTTTTGGTTGCAATAAAATAATAAACTAAACTAATAGGCACGAATCAGCGATTAGCACACACGTACACATATAAATACTTGAGACAATAAGAAGACCTGTCCTGATAGTTAAGTAGCTTGTCACTTGTTTTATTGCTAGTTTTATATGAAGTGTATAGTTCGATGCAACGCACCGAGATTAAGTCCTTTCTCGTTGGTTCTAATCTTATCGGCGAGTAAACCCTTAATGATTACTTATGACTATCCTATTTACCTTTTCTTCCTACTTTTCTACAGACGATAAAATGCATAGGTGATAAAATAAATAGGCGAAGGCAGAGGCATGGCGACCCGATCAACGCTCAGCTAGACACAGATGTTATCAATGCACTAATAAAAGTCACCAAAGACATCAACATATAAACTTTAATTAATGGGAAAGCAGTTTTAAGGGAGTGCAACCTTTCCGTTGTCACATTACACAAGCCACCAATCCTGATGAATTAAAGTTTACTAATACAATAAAATAAAACTACTTAATGAATTGAATACATGCAGGACCTTCTTACAGCTCTTGTATCTTCGTTCAAGGTGTGTCTTGTGCTGCTACTTCGACTGAATTCGGCCTTAGGTTTCTGTGGTCTTCGGTCTTCTAAAACTAGGGGCTCTCGAAATTCGTCTGGTCTTGGGGTATTTATAGTTTCTGTCTGAGGGTAAGATGCGGCGCATCTAATAAGTAGATGCGGGCCATTGACTTAACTTCGCGTGGGGTCCAAGATTAATATATTCAGGAATATTCGTACACCGCCAGAAGATGCGGCGTAACTCCATTCCTAGATGCGGCGCATGTCCTTTCTGTCTTGGATCGTATCTTGTGAAATCTTGATAGTGATGCGCCGTATGTAATAAGTAAGATGCGGCGTATCTGGAGCAGAATGTCTTGATCTTGTACATTTCAGTAGACTCTTAACTTCTTGCTCGTTTTGCTCCATAATTAGTCCATAATCGCTAAGTTTCACCAAATGCTTGTTTTTAACTGAGAATTACAAAAGTAAACGATTAAGTATCAATTCTCATACATAATATAATAAAACAAGTCAAATAAATAGGATAAATGATGGTAATAAAATGTACTTATTTGAGTTCATCATATGTGATTGAGTATTCGTATTGCAAGTGTTTTGTCGGTGGTTAAGTGTTGAACGAGATAACATGAAGTCTCTTCAAAAGTTAGTGGAGGAAAATATTTATCATATTTCATTTTTAATGTTCGATCGATCGTTAATGAAATAGAAGTATCCCGTTTATTAGTTTTTATCAAAAACCGAGCCAAAAAGTATATTTCCCATAATAATATAAAATATTACGCTTTATACCCTTATAGTTTCAAGTATTGATAGTTTATACCCCTGAACTTTCATAAAATGACAACCTTTACCCCTGTAGTTTCAAAAGTGGCACTTTATACCCTTAACTATTAGTCGTTTACAATTTCAGCCCTTATTATATATAACTTATCAAAATTGACAGTATTGGCCCAAGAAAACTCCAAGTTTCAAAATGTTAAAGTTTTCACCCTCAATCATTTTGGTCGTTACGTCCGTAGTCCTTATTTTATTTTAGTTGCGTTTTAAGTTTAGAAAAGGGCATGGTTTATTATGGCTTGTTAAAATAAGTTGTATTAAGTTTGTAAATAAGCTGTTAATAGCTTATTAGCTTATATTCTTGGTTTATGGGCCTTAAAGCCCATTAAAAGGGTGTGTTTGGTTTTAGGCCGAGACACCAAAAGAAACAAAGAAAATAGGCAAGGCCTTTAGAGATTTTGACAATGTTTTGGTACTTTTATAAACTTTTCTAGGGGCTCTTTTAGGTGGCTTAACCTCGTAGTTTGTAGCTTTTAGTTTATAGGTTAAATAAATCGCCAAAGTGGGGTGTTTGGTTGTGTTCTCGATATGAAAAGAAAAAGAAAATGAATTTGGAATTCAACTTTAAAACTTATGGCATTATTTTTATAACTTGACAACATGCTTACTATCTTATCTAAAGGATTCCTAAAGTAGTTTATAGGTTATAGTTTTGAAATAACAAAAACAATTAAATATGGGTGTTTGGTTAGCTACGGTAAAAAGAAAAGAAGAAAGAAAACATGGTTTTTGATCTTGGTTTCCCATTTTGTACTTGGTTGTTATCATGTTTAAGAGTTATATAAAAGTATGGAAAAGATTGAAGGGCTTTGGAACTTACAATACTTCCTAGAGACTCCAAAGTGAAACAAAGCTCCTCCAAAGCTCATAGACTCTAATGAAACTTCCTTCTACTTTCTCTTGGACTAGAAACTCAGATTATAAGTGTGTGTGTGAGTGTTTTGGTGTTTGCAAAATAGGTGTGAAGTAGAAGAATGAATTTATGTCGAAACCTATAGAAGAAATCCTAGGGCTTGTTTTAATGGTATTTCGCCACTTGTAATGGTGTGTTAACACAATAAGGGACAAGGTAAGGGACAAGGTGAAGTGTTTGAAAGATGTCCATGGAAGCTTGTATGGTGACTCATGGTATTTCGAATGCTTTTAAAAAAAACACATATGCTTAGCTTGTTCCATTAGATCGAATGGATTAAAAAGAACCACATGGGAAGCTTGAGACATGGTGATGTGTTCCATTGGGGTTTGTAAGGGTTTATGTAGCTTAATGGTGAATTCGAAATGTGTAAAGAGATTAGCCATAGGTTTTTCAAGTGTGCATGTGCATGAGTTTGATACATTTGACCAAGGGTTGAAGATTATAGGACATGATGATGTAGCTTGAAATGTGGCTTAACTTGGGCCTTGTTAGTGTTTAGTGGATTAAAAACTAGTTAGGGCTTATTTGGTTTAGGTTTTGGTTCGATTTGGACAAGAAATGAACAAGGGCTACGATTTAGCTTAAGGTACTCGTACCTTGAGCTAGATGATGTTGTACATAAGTGTAAGTTGATAAGAAACTTGGTTTGTGTCTTTAGTTAGGTCTTAGTTATGTTTAAGTAAGTTTAGTTAGGTTTAGATTTAATAAAAGTATAGTTTTTAAATTCATACATTAAGCACTTGTACCTTAGGCATTAGGGTGTTGTACTTAGGTTTATATAAGAAAATTTTAGTTTAAGACTTGTGCATTATGGACTTGTATTTGTGTGTTTTATAGTGAGTACAATAAGGTTTATAATAGGTTTTATATAAATAATTAGTTTTCATGCATTAAGGACTTGTACGTAGGCTTGAAAGACTTGTACATTTATATTTTATAAAAATCATGTATACATTAATTAGGGTTTGTGATTTTGTCACATAAAATCATAGTTTTGTAAATTTAGGGCTTGTATTGGGAAATAAAGTAAAGTTAGGTTTTTGATCTTTAGAAGCTTGTACATTAGCTTTGGAGTGTTGTACTTTAGGGTTTATGATTTAGTTATGTAAAATCATAGTTCTAATAATTTAGGGTTTCATGAAAACCATACTAGATAGAAAACGTTTAGTTTGAACGTTTAATAATCGTACGTTAACGAATTAACGTAAAGTGGAAAATAAAATGTTGTAAGGTTTGGTATTTGACATATAAGAAATGGTTATGTGAAATAAACATAGAGCAAGTTGGTGTCGGTGTGCGTGTGAGCACGTTTATTGAGAATGTGAATTACGTCACATTAGTGTGTAGTGGTGATCATATAAACTGATAACGTTTAGTCTTTAAAAAAAAATTATACGTAGAAATGGATAAGTATTCCTTATTTAGAATAGTGTGTTAATTTAGTACAAGTTGAAATTTACCAGCGGTTACAACTTTTGCATCTTTTACTTTAAAATAAACGTTTGATTTTTATAAAACACAGTTTTTAGTTTTTATGGTAAGTTTTATCAAAAATCTAAAATGTGTATATGTTGATTCTCAAGACACTCTTACGATTTAATAATATTTTTCAAATATTGTAATGTAATATGCATTTTGAAACTCTATTGATTTTGTAATATCTTTACATTGTAAATGAGAATACAATTTGTGTTATATCGGTTTGTATAATAAGCTTAATAACTTGTATTTTTCAATTATATGTGTTGGTGTATTATTTACTTGTACATAGTGGTTAGTGATTTGTAATTGCTTAAAATTTATTTATAGAAATCTTTAAAAAAATAATAAAAAAATAAGAGACAAGGTCTAAAATCCTTTATATGTTGTATAGATATCTTTGGACGTTTTATTTAGTAAGCAAATCAAGAAACTATTACCCAATATTTAAACAAAGCCTTTGCTGATATTAAATCTGATTTGATCTTTCTTGATGTCATTTGGATCTTTAAAGGGGTTTGAATTTAATGATATTCTCTGTTCTTTTCACTAACCAACTCCAATTATGGATCTGAATATTTGAATAGTATTGTTTGGTAACTAGCAGATTTTCTAACATTGCAACCCAAAAAAACTTGGAAATGTTAAATTTAAAAAATAAAAAAAAAAAAATTGTACCTTAAATTCAAATTTGATATAAATTAAATATCTTTTTATCCGATATGCCTTCAAAATATTAAGTAACGTATGGTATATATTTTGGTCAATTGGTTGTATGGCCATCTACTTTAACCAATAAAATCTCAAGATGAATGCAACATGATATCAACCAATAAACGCAAATTGTAAGATAATAATATACAAATTTGCTTAACTTGTTAGTGATTGCTTAACATAGCATCACGTGTTGTTTTTTTATTATTAAGATGTTTTGTGTTTGAATTTAACAACCATATTTTAATTTTAATTTGTGGTTTTGTAAAATGTCTAAATGATGTAAATCATCAAATTTTACAATTTGAATATAGAAACACTGTATTTATTTAAAAGAAATAAAAAACTCACCACCAAATGTTTCAACAATGTAAATTATTAATTTATATTAAACGAGAATGGCGCCGGCTGCCTCGTTGCGGGCGGGCCTTTATTTTTTGCCGTTTTTTTTTTTTTTTTTTTTTTTTTTTTTTTTTTTTTTTTTTTTATGTGTTGTGTGTTTTATTACGATCAAGCACATATTCTTAAAAATGCATCAAATTGTTAATTCATATAAACAAACTGAGTACACACAACAATCATATTTCACATATAACATCTAAACAAAACCTATGTCAACGCACATCATGATTTGCTACAATTATTGATTTTAAATGACTTCTTTCTCATTAAATATCCCAACTTCAAGATAAGTGTGCACTTGCAGGCTTGCACAAACTAAGATAAGAACTGTATATGTTTTCAATTTCACGATAACAATTTTTTGGCATTTACCTGGGGCCATAGAACGCGCGCAACTGCTATTCCTGTGGGATCTGCTGCTACGCATTTGCTGCTTATGTGCTGCTCTCTAATAGACTGATTAGATTGCGGGGTGTTTGGCTTTTGATCATCATGTGTTGTGCCCAACTTTTACAGAGGAAACATCTGCCATTTACAGAAAAATATGTATATTCTGAGAATATGAATCAGATTGTGTCGAAAAAAAAAAAGAAAAAGAACTGTTACATAGGTATAATTGATGATATACACAAATTAGAGGTGACAAAAATGGATGGGGCATGAGGATCATGTAAGAGGTAAAAATGGGTTTCAATTAAAACAACTGAATTTTATATATTTGGGGTCATGTTCCTTCAGTGGCCTTTTGGTCAAAAGATCTTAGAACTGTTGTATGCATTAAGAGTACACGTTTTTAACTTTAAACCAAATTAGTTTTAAACCAACTTTTTGTGTTACCTATTGAACGCACTAAAGATAAAAGGCAAAAGACAACTTACAATGATCATACCTCTAATAACATCCTCAAATTTTTGTCTAAATTTAGCACCAACAACCAATAAACCATATCCGGTGATGAGAAAGTGATTTTTTTGTAATCTTACGGTTTTTTAGGGACCCTGGTTATCTCCCGCACAATTCTTTGAGCTAACCTGCATTATGTATCATGTTTCAATACATTAACAATAACTTTGAATGAATACATCCTCAAATTGACATGAACGATAACTGTACCTTTCAGTAATTGTCGTTTTTCCCAGCCCTCACCAATTATCAGATTCCCACTGCATTAGTAGTAAATAAAGATTTAATTATCTAACAAATCAAATATCAAAGATTCAAAACTAAATTTACACAAAATCAGATTTTACCTCTGGACGCGACTTAATTTCACTCTTTCTCGAGTCCAATTTTGTCATTCAATCACAGCTTTAAATCAGGCATTCCAGAAAGAAGGTATTTCATAAGAACCTACCCGTTACATCACATCAAAGTACAATACCTGATAGAATTAAATAAGTTAATTTTGGCAATAACTTTTCGCACATGCTAAGTAATTAGGGGAAACAAACTCAGGAGGATAGAGTTGTGGATCTTCATGCACATACCAGCAAGAAAGCTCATCGATCTGCTATTTAAAATCAACATACCGAATGAGTATTGCACTTACGTATAGTCAGATTACGATATCATGAACATTGATGCAGTATATTACTCTTCTAAAAATGAAATAGGAACTGTTTATTTTTACCTGATATAAGGAGAATTTACAGAAATAAGCAATGCCAAACAGCTTCTAAAACTGTAACAAATAATTTTGCTCATTAGAGCGTGTGTATATAATTGGTTACGTCGTTTGTCATGTTATCCAACTGCCTCAGGGAAACATAAGCCTACTCGTGACAAAACTTAGGCCACAACAATAAACATTATTTTAATCCGAGTTTAGCGGGTAAAACGACAACGTTTTAAATTGCCACAAAAATGATATCGATATTTTTAAAGGAGGCTCAGATATGTTGTATTCAGATCATCATGGGCTAATAAGCCATGGCTGCAATCACAGTTGCAAATGCCACCTTTTCAAGTAGCAATTACCATCCGGATTGCCTAGCCAAGATACATATCAGCCTCTAAACATCTTTTTACAGGCATCTACATTTCATCATCACGGCCTCCGTTATTTCTACCAGTAAATAAAGGATACGAACAAAAGTTACCAAGCCAAGACACATAGCAAGATACATAACTGCTTAGAGCTGTAAACTTCCAACACCACTGCATAAAGAAAGCGAACCCTAAAAGCAGGTATATCCATCATAGCTGTGAGTTTAAGAAGCTCACCCTGCCACAAAAAAATAGGTACCGAATACCCAAATACTTGCAAGAACACTCGAAAAATCCATTTCGCCAACACTTAGATACAAACGACATCACCAAAGTAACTTGGCAAAGATTATCAACACCCATAGCTGCAAACAACATAAGCAAAGTAAAACCTCAAATCTTCTCAAGAAATTCATCAAACACATGGTAGGCAGCAAATCAAACGCCATTTTTTGACAGAATTTCAACAACTGAACCATCTATGCAACTTCAAATGCACCACTATATTAATATTAAAATTATAAAAAAAATAAAAAAATAAAAAAAAAACAATATGAACAAAAACATACCTTTATATCAAATAAAAATGATCACAATGAAGGTCGGATCGAGTATAAACACGGGTAACAAATACCCCCAAAATTAAAACCCTAACTATTGTGTAACCGAAAACCACATAATCAAACGAAAAAATATAACAGCATGTATGTGTGAGTGTCTGGAAGGGTCGAGAGAGATAACGATTATGTTTACACAGCGTGTATGTGTGAGTGTCTGGAAGAGTCGAGAGAGATAAAGAGGCCAAACAACAGGCCGGAAAAGCAGGCCAATGGATAAAACATACAGGCCGAGAAAGTGGGCTTCAGCAGGTCGCATTTTTTGGCGGGAAAAGCCCTAAGCCATACGGTGTCGTTTTGATTGGTAATTAAACATATATATAATTAATACATGTGTGTACAGTGTACATATAATTTATTATATAAATCACAAAGTTTCAAAACTTCTTTAGTTACATTTTTGTAAAACAAACCAAAAAGATTAAAAAGAAGAAGGAATATATATATATATATATATATATATATATATATATATATATATATATATATATATATATATATATATATATATATATATATATATATATATAATTAGAAAATAATAAAAACAAAACACAAAAAGACAAATAAAAAATAAAATATATGAGGCATTAAAAGGTAATAAGATACTTCCTCCACTTCTTATTAAGTAAGACCCTCCACATTTTACCGCCTTTGAATAGAAAGAAAAAAAAACAACCAAACATTTACCAATGCTTTCTGTCGAAGCCACGATGTACATTATCACCACTTCACCTTTGATTGGGGTTGTACGTGTTTGCAATATTTCAATGAACTCTTTCAGTTTTTTGAAAGCTTCCGAGCTCCACTAGAGAGTCTTCTTGTCCAAACAACCCTTTAGGGCTTTGAAGATAGGCAAGGATCTGTCAGCACCATTAAAGAGGAACCGAATTAATGCCGCGAGCTTTCCGTTGAGGGTTTGCACATCTTTCAAGGTCCTCGAGAGCTGAAGGTCAGTGATTTCTTTTACCTTCAAAGGGTTTACCTTTATCCCTTGCTTCGTGATTAGGTGCCCAAGAAATTGCCCCTCTTCAACACCAAAAGAGCACTTTTTCGGGTTTAACTTTATGTTTATTTCCCGAAGCCTATCGAAAGTTTCCTGTATGTATAGTAGTAGGTCTTTTTCTGGCCTACTCTTAATCACCATATCATCCACATAGGCCTCCAAGTTCCTTCCAATATGAATGTTAAAGACTTTGTCAACAAGTCTTTGATATGTAGCTCCAGTATTTTTTAGGCTGAAGGGCATCTTACTGTAACAGAACACCCCTTTACGCATGAAGAAAGTTGCCTTGTCTTCGTCTTCTTCGGCCATCTATATCTGATGGTAGCCTTTGTATGCATCTAATAAGCATTTGAGTCAGAAGCCTGACATAGATTCCACCTTCAATCTATCTTCGGGAGAGGGTAGAAGTCTTTTGGGCAGGCTTTATTAATGTCAGTAAAGTTAACACACATTCACCACTCACCATCATTCTTTTTTTACCATAACTGGGTTAGCCACCCAAGTCTGGTATTTTACTTCACGGAGGATACCTGCATGGTTTAATTCCTCGACTTCCTTGCATGCAGCTGCGTTTCTCTCTGGAGCTAAGCGTCGCTTCTTCTGCTTGATAGGTTCGATGTGCTTGTACTCATTCAACTTAAGTTCAGTATTGAATGGTTGCCCTTCGACCATGATAGTTCTCGAAACCGCTGTCATGTCAGAGTTCTTCCATGCAAAGACATCTAAGTTTGCTTAGAGCAGCTTTTGCAATTCCTTTTTGAAACCGGTTGGTAGTTGTTTCCCTATGAATACCATCTTATCAGGATATATGTCGTTAATAACAACCTTTTCCTCAGCATTTGAGCAGCTTAGTACCACTTTAGAAGGCTCCAGGAAACATTCCTTCATCTTCTTACACCCTTCATCGATCTTACAGGTTCATAGCTTGAGTAGACAATTCTTATCCCGCACAGAGTATTGCATTTAACAGCTGCAATAATGGTGGATACAACGATTCCCATTTTTTGCATGGCTCACCTTCCCAACAAAAGGTTGTGCGGAGATTCTGATCTCACGATGACAATGTTGAGGGTCTCCGTCCTCGTGAAAAGACTTTCCCCAATTGTTATTTCGAGAGGAACTTCTCCAAGGGGCCATGAATGCTCTCCCGAGAATTCTACCAATGGTATCTTTGACTCTACTCTTTGGAATCTGATCGAAGGCTTCAACTTGAGAAAACAGTGTTCGTAGATTACCTCACAAGAGCTTCCCCCGTCCATGTAGACTCTACCAACCTGTCTATTGGATACTCGAACCTTTATCACCACAGGATCAGCCGAACGCTCAGAACCTACGACTAATGGGAAGGTGATTTCTTCAACCATACTCCTGGTTCTGTCTATCAACTTCTTTTTCAGGTTAGGATCTCCTCTATGTATCATGAGGATTGGAGCTTCCGCCACGGCTACATCTTTATCTCCTTTGTTCAATTCACCCATTTGAGTGTTAGAAGTCATGCCTTTCCCTTTTTGATACCTTTCACAAAGTGTGCAAGCTGTCCTGATTTGACGGCTTCTTCTGTCTAATGCCTTAACTCTCCACACTGGTTTGTGTTGTGCCCATGGTCTTCATGGAAATGACAGAACTTGGACATGTCTCTAGATCTCTTGCTTCCTGCCATTCGAGGAGGTAGATCGAAGGCTTTCGCAGACTTCTCTGTTGCCAGAATCTCTCTGAGAGTTTTAACAAGATTCCCCAAGATGCCATGATTGGACCCCTTATTGTAAGGAGTGAAGCGATCCCTATGTTTGGTTGGGGCTCCATTAGTGTTCCTTAGCCTCACTCCTTGTATACGTTTTCTCCATTAAGACTTTTGTGGGTTATAGGGAGATCGGTGGATATGAATTCCACAAGACTACATGTTCTCAGGCCGTATACGAGCCTGATATCGCTGGTCCTCGTGCAACTCTTGAATCCGTAAGGTATCATCAGTGTACCGGGTAACGAAGGCCCTGATACTTTCCCCTTCTCTTTGTTTCATTCTATGAACTGCCAAGTGTGTCTTTGTGAACCTTTTTTGTTGGCTGAAGTGTGACCAAAACTTGGCCTTGAGATTATCGAAGCTTACAACAGTCCCTGCCTTATGTTAATTCCACCATATCTGAGTAGAGTCTCGGAAGGTGTAGGTAAACATGTGATAGGCTACTGCCATGACCAATTTCTGCATCCTTATTGCACCTTCGAAGAGGTGCAAATAGTTGTCTGCGTCCCCTTTCCCATCATAGGTTCTGACAGGGTTGAACATTTTAAGACCATCCGGCAAGGGATAATCTTCAATCCAGCAAACGAAGGGTGTGACGGAACCTATGTGATATGAAAATAAGCTAGGGTTATAGTTGTATGTAGGAGCATGTTGGTAAGGTGTAGTAGGATATGTAAATTGAGGGTAATTAGTATGGGGCGTCATCGGAGCAGGCATGCCTCCGGAATTATGCTGACCATAACCGTTAGGAGGAGCTCCTGTATTATAGTTTGGGTCCAACGGATACGAAGGGTACCTTCCAAAAGAAGGGTTCCCTCCCGTCAGAGGCTGATTGTTGTGAAGGCTATTGTTAGGCTAAACATAAGGATAGTAAAACTACTAAACTGACCATTAGGTGGGGGGTACACGCCATTAGGGAATTGTGGTGGAATATTGTACGAATGGTACATGTTAATACAAATAAACCTTAAAAACGTTTATTTATATTTTACGATCTTCTAATGTTTTGTCGATAACAAATGTAAAATCATTTTAACGAGATAGATAAAATACATAAACACTTTGAGCCAAAAGCTTACTAATGCATTTTGTTAATAGAAATATCGTCCTAAAAACGTTATTTATATTTTATGATCTTTGCTATATTTTGTTAATGACAATTATAAAGTTTATCTTTAGCAAAGCATAAATATAAATTAAAGTCTTTCATATTTATAGTAATAAGCTTTTAAAACTCATCATATACATGCTACATGATCACTAGGATACATGTTACATACATTTATACATTTATACTATTTACATTTTAATTCCTAAAATGTAAATATATACATGACATCATGGCATACATCATTTGGATAGCTTGTAAGACTTAGCATAATATTTTGGAAAGATCTTCAAGCAATGAGTTGGATTGTGTAAGATCTTAGTAAGATTTGGTAAGAGTTAACTGTCATGTCCCGGCGGACCCAAACAGCTATATGGGCGGAACCCAGAATTTGGGTCCGCCAAATCCGTGGCCTGTCTGGTCAGTTTTGCCTATAAATAGCAAGCTAATCATTCAAGGTCACTCATCACTTACATAGCATACATTGCATATACAATCTTTCTTACTTTACTAACCCATTCATTCATTCAATTCATTTGTAGAGATCTTTCTTTTGTAGCAAAGAGATCAAGCATCAAGGTTCAACACAGTGTTGTAAACCTTTAGTATAGTTACTGTGTGATTCATTTGTAGTTCACACATCATTGTTTATACCAAACATTCAGTAGTGATCGGTTAGTGTTTTAGTCCTCAAAACACATAAAGTGTCGGGAGTGGTTGTACCCTTGTAAAGAACTTGGTATCTAGCTTAGTACCGGAAAAAGTGTAAGCGACGTTGGGAGTGGTTGTACCCTTGTAAAGAACTCGGTATCTAGCTTAGTACCGGAAAAAGAGTAAGCGACGTGTAAAGGTTTTCTCCGCCTAGAAGGGAGCTTGTTTCTTAGTGAAGAAAAACTCTCGAGTTAGAGGCTCGAGGAGTGGAGTAGGGCAAGGAAGAGAGTCCTTGTAGACCGAACCACTATAAACATCCGTGTTGTGGTTTGATTGTTCTTTCCTTACTTTCTTTACTTATATTTTTTGATTATTTGCCTTAGTTTGAAATCACGTTAAGTACTCAAAGCGAATAAATTTGAAAAGCGATAAAAACTATTCAACCCCCCTTCTAGTTTTCCACAATTGGCATCAGAGCTGCGTTACTCAAGATTTTCAAAATATATTGTATTTTAAAACTTAAAACGATCAATGGATTTTGAAAACTACAAAGAAGGGCAGTCTATGCAAAGACCACCACTATTTGAAGCAAATAGTTTTATATATTAAAAAAATCGCTTTGAAACTTATGTGAAGTCAAAGGATATAGATCTATGGTACATCATTGTAGAAGGTGACCATAAACCTATAATTAAGGATATATCAGGTGGTCGGGATGAGGGTACTTCTCTTACTCGTCATAGTGATGAGCAAAAGAAGTTGATTGCCAAAAATAATGAAGCTAAAATGATGCTTTATAATACTTTACCTAGGAAAGAATATGAAAGAGTCTTTATGTGTAAAATCGCTAAAGATATTTGGCAATCATTAATTATCACTCATCAAGGGAACTCACAAGTAAAGGATAACAAAATTGATCTTCTTGTTCAACGATATGAACAATTTCCTATCCCTGAAGATGAGACCATTGATAGTGTTTTTGCTAGGTTTAATACTATTGTTACTTCTCTTAAAGAACTTGACGATTCTTTTTCTAGTAAGAACTTTGTCAGACAATTTCTTAGAGTACTTCATCCGAAGTGGAGAGCGAAGGTGACGGCCATTGAAGAATCCAAGGATCTTTCAAGCATGCCACTTGACAAGCTCATAGGAAATCTCAAAGTTCATGAGATGGTCATGGAAAAAGATTCTGAGATAGTCAAAGGCAGAAAGGAGAAGTTAAAGTCCATTGCCTTAAAAGCTAGGGTAGAGTCAAGTGACGATGAAGAGTCTACCTCAGATAGCGAAGACGAAGAGTATGCCATAGCCGTGAGAGATTTCAAGAAGTTCTTCAAAAGATGAGGAAAGTTTGTTAGACAACCTCGAGAAGAAAGGAAATCCCTCTGAAAAGACCGTGATGACAAGAAAGGCAAAATAGATAGGAAGTGTTTTAGGTGCGGTGTTACTAGTCACCTAATAGGAGATTGTCCGAAGCCACCCAAGAACAAGACTCAACGAGCCTTTGTTAGTGGTGCTTGGAGTGACAGTGAAGATGATAATGAAGAGCCAAAGAATGACGAAGTTGCTCTTATGGCTCATGACTCTAATGAGGTACAATCTGACTCATCTTACTCCTCTATTGATGATGACACATTAGAAATAGAATATAACAAACTGTGTGAAATTACTCTAAAAATCATAAACAAAAATAAATTTCTAAAAACCAAAAAGGAATTTTTAGAAAACGAAGTTTATTGGTTAAAAGAGAAAGCTTTACGACTAGAAAAAGGTAAAGATGTTAAAGAAACATGTGTGTCATGTCAGGAACTTAAACTTGAACTAGAAACACTTAAGTCTACACAAGAGGAATTTATCAAACAAAATTCCAAATTTAAAAGGTATGATAAAAACATTAGTTGTATAGATGATCTAATGAAAGTTCAAAAGTTACCTCATGATAAAACCGGATTAGGTTTTATGAAACTAGGAGACTTAAGTAGCTTTAAGAAACAAACAGTAAAAGCACAAGAAACTGTTCCAACAAGTTCAGACACCCACGGATCTGACGGAACCAAAAATTTGGTTCCGCCAGTATTGGCCAAAGGTTCCGCGGGTACTGTTGATGAACAGAAGGCTTGTACTTCGGACCGTACTGAATTTGTTAAAGTCATGAGAAAACCTAGCACTAGTACAACTATTAACAAACAGAAACCAGCAGTTACTGTAGGATTAGGAAAAGTTAAAAATGAGTTTAGGACTAAAAGGGTTCAACAGAAACCTAGAACCTCTATTCCCAAACGCCCCTTTCCAAAGAGTAACTACAACTCTCAATATCATTATCAAAATAGTTGGAACCCAAACATGCCTAGAAACTATCTAGGTCCCAACTATATGCCATGGAACCCATATCCACCGTTTCCATACATGAATCAAGATAATGTTATGTTTAACCCAAATGGACCCATGAGATATTGGGGACCAAACGCTTGAGTTTTTATTTAACTTAGGTGTGCTTGAAAGTCAGGTTAGAACCGTACGAGTGGATTAAAGATATTAGCTGTTCAAGACACATGACGGGAAACAAAAGCCTTTTCTCAACCTACCAAGTGTACGACAGAGGTAATGTTACGTTTGGTAGCAAGCTTAAAAGTAAAATCATCGGAAAAGGTACGATCTCTCATGACTCTCTCTCACTATTGATGATGTTGCTCATGTAGATAACTTAGGTTTTAACTTGCTTAGTATTAGTCAATTATGCCGTAAAAAGTATGACGTCATTTTCAGTGAAAACGGAAGTAAGATACTTAAAAATGGCATAACTGTAGGAAAAGGTGTTTTGAAAAATAACGTTTATGTTATGAAATTAGACAAAATATCTAAAGACAAACTTTGTCTCACCTCTTTAGACGACAACTCAACTCTATGGCATAGACGTTTAGGTTACGCCAACATGAGACTCATCCAATCCTTATCATCTAAGGAACTCGTTAGGAACCTACCCATGTTAAAATACGACCAACACTTTTGTGATGCTTGCAAAATTGGGAAACAAGTTCATAATAGCCATAAGGCTAAAAACTTGGTGTCTACATCTAGGTGTCTAGAATTGTTGCATATGGATTTGTTTGGTCCATCTGCTATACAATGTTATGGAGGAAACTTCTATACTTTGGTAATAGTAGATGATTACTCTAGTTATACTTGGACTAAATTTTTGAAAACTAAAAACGAAGCATTTGATAAATTTGAAATTCTAAGTAAGAAAATTCAAAATCAAATAGGAAATAGTATTGTGTCAATTAGAACCGACCACGGTCGTGAATTTGATAATGAAACCCAATTCGGAGCTTTTTGTGATGCTAATGGCATAACACATAATTTCTCGGCTCCTCGAACCCCTCAATCAAATGGTGTAGTAGAACATAAGAATAGAACACTCAAAGAAATGAGTCGAACAATTCTAAACGAATAAAATATACCACAAAAGTTTTGGTGTAACGCCGTAGACACATCAACATACATCCTAAATAGAGTCTTAATTAGGCCATTTTTGAAGAAAACACTATATGAGCTTTATAGAGGCAAAAAACCTACTTTAGAATATTTTAGAGTTTTTGGAAGCAAGTGCTTCATTTTAAACACTAAGGATTATCTCACCAAGTTTGACCCAAAGTCTTATGAAGGTGTATTCCTTGGATATTTAAACAATAGTAAAGCATACGTTGTCTTAAACAAAGAAACCTCAAGAGTCGAGGAATCGTTGAACGTAACATTCGACGAAAGTCCACCTCCCTCTAAGACATCACCTTTGGTAGATGATGACTTAGTTGAAAGTCAAATGGTTGAAAACCAAGAAAATGTAGAAAATGACAAAGAAGATGAACCCGTGGATAGGGAAATAGTCAACATCAAGGAATCTAGAAGTCACCTATTAGATAACGTCATAGGAGAAATTAACGAAAGAACCTTAAGATCAAGAGTCCAAAACCAAAGTAATTCTTTTGTTTTGTTTCAACTATTGAGCCTAAAAATATAAATGAGGCCATAAAAGACGAATCTTAGGTCGTAGCGATGCAAGAAGAACTTAATCAATTTGTTAGAAACGATGTTTGGACATTAGTCCCTCAACCAAAGTGTCAAACCATAATTGGAACTAAATGGGTGTTTAGGAACAAAATGGATGAAAATGGAGTAGTGTCTAGAAACAAAGCTAGGCTAGTAGCTCAAGGCTATAATCAACAAGAAGGTATAGATTACGACGAAACATTTGCACCCGTCGCTAGGCTTGAGTCAATTAGAATACTACTTGCATATGCATGTACACATGACTTCAAACTTTTTCAAATGGATGTCAAAAGTGCATTTCTTAATGGTTTTATTAATGAGGAAGTGTACGTTGTACAACCTCCCGGCTTTGCCGATTTTGAAAAACCAAATTACTTCTATAAACTTAAAAAGGCTTTATACGGACTTAAGCAAGCACCAAAAGCTTGGTATGATAGACTTAAGACATTCCTAGTTGACCATAAGTATACCATGGGCCTAGTAGACAACACTCTTTTCACTAAGAAAAAGGGATCACATATAATCATAGTTCAAATATATGTGGATGACATCATATTCGGATCAACTTGTCAAGAATTATGCGATAATTTTTCGAAAATCATGCATGATGAGTTTGAAATGAGTATGATGGGGGAACTAAACTTTTTCTTAGGACTCCAAATTAAACAATTAGATGATTGGATATTCTTCAACCAATCTAAGTACATCAAGGATATGCTTAAGAAATTTGGTCTTGAAGATTCCAAACCCATGAAAACACCCATGTCCTCCGAAACCAAACTCACAAAGGATGAAGAAGGAGAATCCGTAGATAGCACTAAATATAGGGGAATAATTGGTAGTCTACTCTATCTAACGGCTAGTAGACCCGACATTATGTTTAGTGTTTGTCTATATGCGCGCTTTCAAGAAGATCCCAAAACATCCCATCTTGAAGCCGTCAAACGTATTTTTAGATATATCAAAGGCACTACACATTTAGGATTATGGTATCCCAAAGGAACGGGAATTGAAACCATAGTGTATGCCGACTCAGACCATGCCAGTGACTATGTTGATAGAAAAAGTACAAGTGGTATTTGTACTTTTGTTGGACATTGTCTTACCACATGGTTCTCAAAGAAACAAACAGCCTTAGCAATTTCAACAACCGAAGCTGAGTACGTATCTGCAGGAAAGGCATGTCAACAAGCACTGTGGATGAAACAAGCTCTCGTCGACTATGGAATTGAACTCAACGATATTCCCATTCTTTGTGACAACAAAGGAGCTATCGACCTTAGCAAAAATCTAGTCCAACACGCTAGAACCAAACACATAGAAATACGTCACCACTTCATACGCGACAATGTTCAAAAGGGAAACATCTCAATCGAGAAATTATCCTCAGAGGACAACATTGCCGACATTCTCACAAAACCTCTTAAGAGAGCACCCTTCAACTTCCTTAGACTTGGTTTAGGATTAATGGAACCAAATGTGTAGTTAGAACCTTAGCTTGAACCTTAGACTAACCAAACACAACAATAACCAAAAATCAAGCCTGATCCCGCGGAACTAAACGACAACAAGGACGGATCCCTTGTTTTAGTTCCGCCAGATCCGCGAGTTTCCTGAGTCAGTTTTTAGTATATTAAACAAATACCCTGTATGTATCACATTCCCCAAAAACATACAAGCTATTGGAACTCGACTCAAAATAAACCAAACTCGCAATTTAGGTCATCCCCTTTAACCAATTTGTGCTTTAATCATCTCTGTAAGTATCCTAATCATATCTACATTCCTAATCTGCGTCTAGGATTTCTATTTAATGCACAAAATCAAAACTTGGGGTTTATGCATATCTTTTGCAAAATCATGAAGCATATTTACTGAATTGCATAACAAACCATTTTTCCTTAGTTAGGAATTGCATATCATAAGGCATTATCACAATTCGTCAAAAACCCCATGTCTAATACTTGCAAAAATCTTCTCACGACTAGGAAAAATGATTTTTTGCACATTGTTCATACAAATACAAAATGTTATGTTTTAAAGATCACTTGCATAATGTCTCTTGAATGGTAAAGGGAATACATAACTAATATGTATTTTCGGGTACATTCAATCGTAGCTACATTGAAGTAGGAGTTTTTGGGTTATTTTTCATTTTGTTATAAAACTTGCATAATCAAAATTTTCATACATCAAAAGGAGTCGAGATAACCGCACCTCCACATTGTCCCCATGTAGGCACACACTAGAAATTTATATACGTATTTTCGATAGTTTTAACTAAACTATGTAATTTTCGTGTCTTGGATAATCATGCCTCCCGCGACATACTATGATCACAAAGAAATTCTCAAATACCTACCTCAACACCATAAAACCAAAGGACTCTCTAGCGACCAAGTCAAAATCTTTAAGGCTTTAGAAAAATGTTATGTTCACGAGGGTAGAACTGTAGACCCCTCATTCTTAGAAGGAACCAATATCCGTGAACAACTAGCCGCCATCCACTTTGATTGCCTTCTAGATATAGATGAACCCATAATTCCTAGGTTTGTGCTAGAGTTTTATGCTAGCATTGTTCTTAGTTCAAACGACTATGGTCTCATGAGCATTCATTCAAAGTTAACCAACATGAATACACCATCCCTTTGAACCAATTTGCAGAAGTCCTAGGAATTCCCGGTCAAGGCACTTGCTTTTATTCGGACAAATGGTCATTGTCCATCCTTGATTCCAACCTTGATCGCAATCATCCTTATGACACATCACTAACCTCAAAAGAGACCATCCGTGATCATCTCTTCATACCTAGGACCTCCCAAACTAGGACAAGTCGAGGTAAAGAGGTTGATAGAGACCCATTTGGCATGGAGCTAAACGAGCTTAGGCCTCAATTTAGAAAGTTGGAAGAGATTCTTAGAGCTAATGTCATAAGCACCATAGGAAATAGGGATCATGTCAACGCAAGCCTTTGCTACATGCTCTTTTGTATGTCCACCCATTAACCATTCAACTTAGCCTACTATATCGCCAAAAGAATGGTCAATATTCCGGTTTTGGGTACCACCGCCATGCCTTACGGGATGCCTCTTACCCGTCTCTTTAGAGCTTTTGCACCCATTCCTCCAAATGCTAGAGGTTTCCTTCCCGACTACTCCGAAATTGAACATACCTTTGTACCTCTTAGTGACCATAGAGTAGCCGTGTCAAGAGGGAAACGTGCTCATCCTCCAACCTCATCATCATCATCTATTAGTGAGGATGATGGTTTGCCAAATTCTAGGATTCCTCCACCCGAATACATGAGTTAACTTCCTTCCATCGAGAACCAATCCGAGGAGTTCCGACAAATAAGAGGAATGATGAAGAACATTGGATGTTGGATCATGAAGCTTAACAAGAAGCTCAACAAGAAGTGAGGATTAGGGAATGTTTGGCATAAGACAATTTCAAACAATGATGTGATGAATTGTTGTGTTCTTAGGATATTATGTTGATATTTAACATTTATGTGAACTAACGTAACAATGCAGAATGATAACACTTAATGTTATCGATTTTCCGTGTTTAAGCCATCGTTTGGCTTAACCTCCTTTTATGGTAAGTTCAATATCATCGGTTTGATTTATATGTTCACATGTGTTAGAACCTGTGTTTTTGCTTTTAATCTATCATAACTAAGTGGTTACATAAGTTTTAGGACAATTTTTGGGAATTGAACAGGTTTCGGGTATTTTGACATACCCTCTGTTAAGAAATTCCATCTGGCGGATATGATGGAACCAACTTTTGGGTTCCGTCTGTTGAAAACTTTGGCTCCGCCAAATTTAGTCCAGCGGATTCTGCGGAACCAAAAATTTGGTTCCGTATTTGTTATCGTTTGGATCCGCCATTTAAACAGTAACTTTTTCAAATTTCTCATCTAATCCCGCTCCTTAGAGTATTGATTCTAGGATCATTCTTCTGATCATTAGGCACAATAGGATGATTTAGGCACACTTAGAACTATAAGAAATCAATTTCCCACCAAAATTTGAAAATTCAAATTTCCATCAAAGTTACCCTTCTGTAATAGACAAGGAACCTTCAATTTGGTTCCTTGCAATCTGTGGATCAATCAAACCATTAGAATTCCACTCACTCTTGCATTTACTGCACATCTTCACACTCTTGCTCAATTCCAATCTCTATGGATTGACTTTGATAATATGACAAACCTCTTTTTCTTGTTCCAAGTCATTGGAAACCAACATCTCTTTATGAACCAACATCCACACACACTAATCCATGACACTTAGAGCCTATAAATTAGAAGCTTTAGATAATCACATTTCACATCTTCACCTTCATACAACCTTCTTCCTAAAATGTCTAACTCAAACAACTTCTCAAAACCCATATCACACAGAAGGACAGCAAGAATAAGTGTCAGACCATGCTGGTTCATCAATCCAAACTTAACTCTAACACCACCTATCATCATCACCACTTCATCATCTACTATAACACCTGTGGCTACCACACCACCATCTACTATAACCCGCCGTGGCTACCACACCACCATCAGTGGCTAATACACCACCACCCACACCATCTCAAGTGACGAGATCATCATCACCTCCTTATTCACCCAACCTTTAACCCAATGATTTATTTGCCACACTCTAAGCCATTGATGAATCAATGTGGATCAACCAACCAAACACTCAAGGCAATGAGGAACTTGATCCTCTCTACGCCTCTTCAAACATAATGGACTCTCACCTACGTGATACAAAGGATTTAGAATCCATATGGATTGCCTCCATCATGTCTTCACCAAATCCAACCAACCCTCCACAATAGATGCTAGGATCCTCTCTAGTATTTTTCCTTTTATAGGACCTCTTAGGATTTTCTTTAGGATATTTTTTTTATATATAACACCTTGTTTTGTGACTTTGATCACAAAAAATTTTCAATGGAAGGATGTTATGTTTATGCTTGTGTGTGATCAATATTTTTGCATTATATTTTAGTTAGATGGAACTACTAACTTTTGCATCTTTATTTGGTTGAAGTATTGACTTTGTTTGACCTTTGTGCTTGGTTTTAACAAAGTATAATTAGTTGACTTTTTTAAGTCAAACGGGTTGAACTACAATGTTTGGTTGAACTCATATTACTAATATTTGTCTTATAGCACTTGTCATCCTCAAATCCTATACGTTGGTACCCTAGCAACGGAGAGTATAGATTGAGGGGGAGCATATCATGAACTAACCTTTATTTTGCAGCATTTCTCATCCTTGAATCATATACGTTGGTACCCTAGCAACGGGGAGTATAGATCGAGAAGGAGCATATCATGTACTAATCCTTGTTTTATAGCATTCATAATCCTTGATTCACATACGTTGGTACCCTAGCAACGGGGAGTATTGATCAAGGGGGAGCATTACATACACTAACTTTTGTTTTGTGGGATCATTCATCATAACCTTAGCACTCCAATTAGGGGGAGTATCATCCAAGGGGGAGCTTTTACGTTCTCAGAATCCATGCATTCTACTTGGTACTCCAAATTAGGGGGAGTAATCACCAAGGGTCATTTACCACATTCCGCTACGTATTTTTTCTTCTTGTTTCGACAAAAAGGGGGAGATAAGATTAGATTAAACTCATACATTGCATACATGTTTTATGACAAAATTGATTTCAAAAGACTTCAAAAATTTGCATAAAACTAGTTTTAATCTATATTTTTAAAAGTCTTACACTTTACTTATTCCATTGCTTAAAAATAAAATTTATGTTTTGTCATCAACAAAAAGGGGGAGATTGTTAATACAAATATCGTCCTAAAAACGTTATTTATATTTTACGATCTTTGCTATATTTTGTTAATGACAATTATAAAGTTTATCTTTAACAAAGCATAAATATAAGTTAAAGTCGTTTACATTTATAGTAATAAGCTTTTAAAACTCATCATATATATGCTACATGATCACTAGGATACATGTTACATACATTTATACATTTATACTATTTACATTTTAATTCCTAAAATGTAAATATATACATGACATCATCGCATACATCATTTGGATAGCTTGTAAGACTTAGCATAATATTTTGGAAAGATCTTCAAGCAATGAGTTGGATTGTGTAAGATATTGGTAAGATTTGGTAAGAGCTAGCTGTCATGTCCCGGCGGACCCAAACAGCTATATGGGCGGAACCCAGAATTTGGGTCCGCCAAATCTGTGGTCTGTCTGGTCAGTTTTGCCTATAAATAGCAAGCTGATCATTCAAAGTCACTCATCACTTACATAGCATATATTGCATATACATTCTTTCTTACTTTACTAACCCATTCATTCATTCATTCATTCATTCATTCATTCATTTCATTTGTAGAGATCATTCTTTTGTAGCAAAGAGATCAAGCATCAAGGTTCAACACAGTGTTGTAAACCTTTAGTATAGTTACTGTGTGATTCATTTGTAGTTCACACATCATTGTTTATACCAAACATTCAGTAGTGATCGGTTAGTATTTTAGTCCTCAAAACACATAGAGTGTCGGGATTGGTTGTACCCTTGTAAACAACTCGGTATCTAGCTTAGTACCGTAAAAAGTGTAAGCGACATTGGGAGTGATGGTACCCTTGTAAAGAACTCGGTATCTAGCTTAGTACCGGAAAAAGAGTAAGCGACGTGTAAAAGTTTTCTCCGCCTAGAAGGGAGCTTGTTTCTTAGTGAAGAAAAACTCTCGAGTTAGAGGCTCGAGGAGTGGAGTAGGGCAAGGAAGAGAGTCCTTGTAGACCGAACCACTATAAACATCCGTGTTGTAGTTTGATTGTTCTTTCCTTACCTTCTTTACTTATATTATTTGATTATTTGCCTTAGTTTGAAATCACGTTAAGTACTCAAAGCGAATAAATTTAAAAAGCGGTAAAAACTATTCAACTCCCCTTCTAGTTTTCCACACATTTCATTAAACAAATCTTAAATATATCTAGTTAAACAAGTTTACATAAAACTAAAAACATTTTATAAAAGCACTTAAGTAAACTAGTTACTTACATTTTTATAAAATACATGTTACTTGTAAATTACTAGAAAAAGGTGTTGATGCAAATAATGTTCTAAAAACGTTATTTATATCTTTCGATTACTTCACGTTTTGAGGATGACAAAATGTGAAATCACGTTATGTTAAAATTAACGTAAACAAGTTTTTAATCGGAAGATCCCGTTTCTACGCAAATCACTCTAGAACAAATTTACAACTTGACAAATGATCAAAGAAGTGAATTTGTGTTTTGAGACTTCACATTTTAATGGGACAAAACATTTTTTTTCAAAAATACACATGACAAATTATTTTTGAATTATTAAGAAATGTTTTAATGGAAAAATAAGTTTGAAAATCACAACAGCTATTTTTCCCCCCAAAATCAGCTCCAACCTTCCCCAAATAAGTTTTCACCAGAAAAGACAAAATTTGGAGCGTCCTAGTCTAGGACGGCTCCACGGTTCCACTAAATTTAGTGGAGCCGTGGCATGTTTAGTGGATCCGTCCGTACAAAATTTTCTGTAACGTTCAGATTTTTCTTGCCTATAAAAACCAACCCCATTCACAGTTTTTAGGCACCCTTTCACACAGAAAAACTTCTGAGTTTAAACCTCTCACAACTTTCTCTTCTTTAGATCATTTAGATTAGTTTTCTTTTGTTTTAAGAGTGATCCAATCATCCACCAAGAGATCCTCTTCATTAGCAAGAGAAGAACACAAGTATCCAAGTTGATACAAGGTGTTATCATTCCTCTTCATTAGCAAGAGAAGAACACAAGTATCCAAGTTGATACAAGGTGTTATCATTCCTCTTCATTAGCAAGAGAAGAACTCAAAGTATTCAAGAAGATACAAGAGTTATAGTTGTTAGGTTTTTGTAACACTTGTTACAACCTTGTTGTATCATAGCATACATCAAGTTTATTTATCTTTTGTGAGTGAGAGTGAAGATCAAGTGTGATCTTATAGAGATAGTGGATATCTCTTAAAGCCATTGGGCTTGTGTGATTGATCAAGAAGATCAAGGGTCGATAGATTAGTGTTAGTTGAGAGAGTGTTGATCATTGAGATCGTGTTGAGATCTTGGTGATCTCGTGTAGCCATTGGGCTTGATTGATTGGTCACGTGGACCTTGGTAGATTGGTGCTAGCTAAGATTAGCACTCGACATCTAGCTTAGTGTCGGTAATAGGATAAGCGACGTGTACGGTTTTCTCCGCCTGACGGGAGGTTGTTGATATAGTTTTTGAAACTCTCGAGTGTGGTACTCGGGGAGTGGAGTAGGGCGAAGAAGAGCTTCGTAGCCGAACCACTATAAATCCTTTGTCTCGGTTTGATCTTTCCAACTCTACTCTTTACTTTTATTATTTACCATTTGTTAGCTTAGTGTGTAGTTCATATTGGTGTTGATTGATTACACATAGAGTTCGAATCAAAGTTTCCAATATCAAACTTTTAAAACAAGATTTTTAAAAGAAATTAAAACCGGTAAACTATTCAACCCCCCTTCTAGTTTCTCACAATTGGTATCAGAGCCAGGTCAGTCAAGATTTTAAAGTATATTGTATTTTAAAACTTGAATCGATCAATGGATTCCGACAAATATCTAGAAGGGCAATCTATGCAAAGACCACCACTTTTCGAAACCGATTGTTTTATATATTGGAAAACAAGATTCGAAACATATGTAAAATCAAAAGACATTGATCTTTGGCATGTTATTACCGAGGGTGACTTTCAACCTATTCAAATGAATCCGGAAACTAAAAAGGATGAAATAGTTTCTTATGATAAACAAAGTGATGAACTTAAAAGGAAATTAGCCAAAAATAATGAGGCTAAAATGATGATTTATAATGCTTTGCCTAAAACGGAATTTGAAAGAATTTTGATGTGTAATACGGCAAAAGATATTTGGAAAACTTTGTTAGTCACTCACCAAGGTAATAACCAAGTCAAAGAGAACAAGATAGATCTTCTTGTTCAACAATATGAACAATTTTCCATTACAGAAGATGAGTCAATAGATAATGCTTTTGCTAGATTTAATACTATTATTACTAGTCTTAAAGCTCTTGATAAAGGTTACTCTACCAAGAATTATGTTAGGAAGTTCCTTAGAGCTCTACATCCTAAATGGAGAGCAAAGGTCACCGCCATAGAAGAGTCAAAGGACTTGGCGATGTTGTCACTTGATGAACTAATAGGAAACTTGAAAGTTCACGAGATGATAATCAAGAAGGACTCCGACATAGTCAAAGGCAAAAGCGAGAGAGTTAGATCTCTAGTATTAAAAGCCAAGAAGGAGACTAGTGATGAGGAATGTTCGAGTTCCGATAGTGAAGATGAAGAATATGCACTAGCCGTTAGAAACTTTAGAAAGTTATTTAGGAGGAAAGGTAGATTTCCTAGACAACCTCGCGATGAAAGGAGGTCATCTCAAAAGAATCGTGATGAAAGGAAAGGGAAAAGTGATAGGAAATGCTATAGATGCGGAGATCCTAATCACCTCATAGGAGAATGTCCTAAACCACCGAACTCCAACAACCAAAGAGCTTTTGTAGGAGGCTCTTGGAGTGACAGCGGTGAAGAAGAAGAGAAGAAGCTTAACGATGAAACATTCCTAATGGCTCAAGCTTCTAACGAGGTACATTCCGACTCTTCTTATTATAGTGATAATAATTCGTCAGTAGATGATAGTGAATTGCATGACGAATACAACAAATTATGTGTAGTTAGTACTAAGATCTTAGGTAGAAACACAAAGCTAAAATTAAAACTAAAAGAACTAAAACTACAAGTTTTAGAATTAAAAGATCATGTCAAGAGACTTGAGAAAAACAAAGAAGTAGACTTAGGATGTGGGTCATGTATAAGTCTTCAAGTAGAAAATGAAAGGCTTAAAGAAAATGCTTTAAGAATCATTAAGTTTGATGAAGGAACCGAAACACTTAATGATATACTTGAAAACATTAGATATAGTGAACATGACCGTGCAGGTTTAGGATTTGACCCAAATCAGGCTTCTACAAGTGGTACTAAACAAGTAAAATTTGTAATGCCTGAAATGTCTAAGTCTGAAGGTGACGGCACCACTAAAGGTACAGACGGCACCACTAAATTTAGTGGTACCGTGGTACCGTCTGGTGCTGAAGACAAAACTGGGTCAATTCTAAAAAATAATTTAAGTCCTAAACCAAGTCACGTAGTTATAAATAGTACTAGAGTGTCTACACCAAGTAAAGAGGAAGCCAAAGGCGTTTACAAACCATTGTCATCTCCCGAACATGGATTTGTAAAGCGTGACACTAGGTCGACTACTCCTCCACCTAGAAAAATAAATTCTCCCAAACCTCGGTCTAGAACTCCTCTACCGAGAGGTAACTTTAGAAGACAAAATCATCCAAGTAACTTTCCCGTAACTTGGAATGAACGTCAACAACAAAGTTACTTACCATGGAAAATGTGTCCTCCATTTTCACATCCTAAACTGACGCAACAAATGCGTAGGATGTTTAACTCTAACAACTTTGGACCTATGAGATATTGGGGACCAGATCTTTGAACTTTTGTTTTGCTAGGAAAACAAGACTGTAAATAAATTTTGGAGTCTAATAAATGGAGTATGATTTGTGATCAAACAAATCTTGCGACGAAATAGTCAAGTCGTGTCTCATATGCTTAACATTCAACAAAGGTAGTCCAATCTTCTAGTTTTAAGAGCAACACCTCAGGCACAGGTACGCTTTCTTAAAACACCCTTTGTTAGTAGAAATGCTTGGCATGAAGTAGTGTTAGTATCTAACATAGTAGGCACTATCACAAAGAAACAAAGATTCACAATTCATCATGATGAACTCAACTTGTCCAGAAATGTACGATGATCGATCTAAGATCATGCGTGACAAGTTTGAAACGAAAATGATGAGTGAATTAAGTTTCTTCCCTAGCCCGTAGATAACTCAACCTAAATAAAGTATCCCCATAAACTTTAGTATACTATATATATAAGATACTTAGCTTATATTAACGCCCATATCCACAAATACAAATCTCACAAGAGATGATGAAGGTGAGTGAGTGGATATTACTAAGTTAGGGGCATAATAGGTAAAGTAGTTTACCTAACAGCAAGTAGGTCCATTATCATGAATAGTGTTTGGCTTTGTGCCCACTTGTAAGAAGTGCCCCAAGACTTCTTACATCAAAGTGTTTGATGTATCATCCGATATATCAAAGGTACTACACACTTGAGATTACGATATCTCAAGGAGATTGATGTAGAAAATGTTTCTATACCAACTCTGATAATGAGAGAGTAAATGTGGATTGAAACATAGAGAGTAATATTTGTACCTTCATAGGTTGATTAACAAACTTCTTGGTTCCCCAAGAAACAAACTACTCTTGTTGTCTCCACGACCGAAGCCGAGTACGTAAGCGCCGGAAAGGCATGACAACAAACACTATGGATGAGACAACCCCCTATGAAGAGTAGCAGTCAAGATGCCATTAGACTTGACCGAGAACCCTGTAGTTTGCTCATGAACGAAGCTCGTCGAAGTACGTCATCTCCTCCGTCACGAGAATGTCAAAAGAGAAATCTTTCCTTTGAAAAATCTCTCTTAAAAGACAACATCGTCAATTCTCTAATCCATACGTTCTCGTCACCCCTCTTATGACTATTTGAATATTTCACTGGAAATATTAACGTCATCTTTCACGTCTCATCATATGACTTCTCAAGTCATTCCTCTCATCCCGCTCATGACTATTTCAATATTTCTATGGAAATATTAAAGTCATCCCTCGCGTCATACCTTATAACCTTTCATCCCCTCTTATGACTGTTTGAATATTTCACTGGAAATATTAACGTCATCTTTCACGTCTCATCATATGACTTCTCAAGTCATTCCTCTCATCCCGCTCATGACTATTTCAATATTTCTATGGAAATATTAAAGTCATCCCTCGCGTCATACCTTATAACCTTTTTATCCCCTCTATGACCTCTCAAAAGTTTCACAGGAAACATTGAAGTCATTCTCTACAAATGACCCATAACTCTTTAAGTCATCTTTCTCACTCGTCTCATGACTTTTGGAAATTTCTCTAAGAAATTCTAAGTCATTCCCTCTCTACTTGTCACATGACTTCTTGAATATTTCACGGTAAATATTAAGTCATTCCTTGTGTCTCGTATTCCGACTAATTAAATATTTCATGGGAAATATTATAGTCATCCACCAAAAAACGAATCATAACTTCTATTTATTTCACGGGAAATATTAGAAGTCAATCCTCATCCAATGACAACTTAGTCAATTTCCTTGGAAACACTAAGGTCACTCCTTGTCATCCCGCTTAATCGTTTTCGTCAAAAAGTTTATTAGGTATAAACTTTTTCCTCGTGTCAAAAAGTCTTGCTAAATAAGTAAGATTAATCAGCCAATAGTCAAAACAGAAGAAAAATGGCTCAATCAGACACACGGCTCCACTAAATAGTCACGGCTCCACTAATGTTTAGTGGAACCGTGGTGCCGTGCATCTGAAAAACGCGCCCATTTCTTTTCTTCTTCTGCACAGCCTTTTCAAACAAACCCAAAACCATTTCCTCTTGCTGTCAAAACCAAACCCAAACACCATAATTCAATAAAAATCTTGCAAATCAAGATTGAGGCATTGGAATCAACAAATCCTAATCACAACAACACTAATTGTAAGTAAATCATTCTTAATTTCTTTCAATTTGAGTCTAGAATTTGTTCTTGAGCATAAATCCGAATGGGGGATTTTCAAATTTTGTTAAACTTTTGTGAAATTAAGACTAGGATTAGACAATGTAACATTCACATGATTCCCTAAACCTAGGATTTTCATAAACCCATTCATGTTGCAAAACCTAGTCCGAATTTAATCACTAAAATCGGATTATGATTGATTGCTTGTAGTGGAATCATGTTTAGGATGATTAAAATTGGATTAGGAACGATTTACATTGAAGCTTTTCAAACTTAAGCTTTTTGGCGCCATGATGAGTCGTTTGCCAAACACCCCAATTCGATCATTTTTCGAAAAACTTCACAAGTCTAGGATCATGAAACCTTTTTCATGCATTGTTGATGCAAATTAAAAACGTTTTTGCATGTATACGCGAACTCTCAAATATGGGTCGAAGTACATAATTAATATGTATTGTTCGACATATTTGAAGTTAGGAGCGTTTGGGTAATCTCATAGGTTTCATTTTAGAGTCGAGATTACCGCACCTCCACATTGTTTGCACTTAGGCACACACACACCCTAGAAATATGATCATTAAAATGCAACGAATTAACATATACAAAAATATTTTTTTTTTGTAGGTAACAATGCCTCGTAATGATTACCAAGATACCCATCACTACATCCCTCGTCTTGTTGACGACCTAAATATTCCCATTGAACAAAAGGCTTATCTAGCCAAAGTTCAAGATCGATACATACATGAAGGGCGTGTAGTCGATGCACTCTATGTCACGACAGACAACATCCATGTCTGTTTCCCTTCTATCGAGTTCGATTATTTATACAAAATAAACGATCAAGTATGTCCTCATTTTATTCTCGAGTTTTATAGTCGTGTCCGTACCTACACTGATCTTGACGGAAACGTCTTTCTTGATTTTTGGATTCGACACCAAAATATCATCTTGTCTGTCACCGAGATTGGTCAGATTCTCAGTGTTCCATCATATGGTCAGTGTGCTTTCACTAAAGACCATTCTCTAGAGTCTCTTTACTACAATCTTGAGAACGAAGGTGCTTATCGTACCGAAATTCCTGACATTGAAGTAATTAAACAAGTAATCCAAATTCCTCGAGTCACCAACACGTATCAAAAACTTGATGGTTCTATTGTCTACCTCAACCCAAAAAAAATCTACCTCAAAGAACTTCGTCCCGATATTAGAAATTGGGAACTTCTTCTACGTGAAAACGTGTTAAGCCTTGCAGGCAACCGTGATCACGTTTCGGCAAGTCTTGCCCATATGCTCTACTGTCTTAGTATCGAGGAACCATACAACCTCGCATACTACATGGTCAAACGGATGGCCAATATTCATCGTCGGTCCGATGATCTCATGCCATATGGCATGTTGCTTACTCGTTTATTCAAGTGGGTTATGCAAACCTACCCATCTCTCAATGATGTCGACTATGTCCTAGTCAATCCGGTTATGAAACCACTTGGTGGACCACAACGTCGCACAAAGCAACGTAAGGACAAAGGGTCCAAACGTGGTCGTAAATCCACTTTCGATATTCCCCTCTCTTCCTCCTCCTTCGGTCATGGTTCGTCTTCTCAACCTATGGATGAGGATGATGATGAGGTGAACGAAGAAGGAACGTCTCGTCCTAATACTCCCTCTCCCGACACCTTCTTTCGTAACCTTGACACCTCATCATTCAAACAAACCTCCGATGTTGAATTCGGACAAACCAACTTATCCACGATGATGAGAAGACAAACAACCATGTACAATCGACAAGTCTCGATGCATGAGCAAACTATCGGGGGATTCAAGTCCATTGGCAAGGCAATCAAAGGACTCGGGAATAAGATAAAGAAGATGGGAAAAAGAAGAGACTAGTTAGGATTAGCTTAAGTAGTATGTAACACCCCCTAATTTGGTTTGTGGCAGCGGAAAAGTAATTAGGGTGTTACGGTGAGGATCGAAGTTAAAATTCCAGAAAACGGCCCGGAAGAGGCATTTTGAAAGTTATATGTCATTCAAAATAATAGTTTTGGTACAAAGGAAAAATATCTGTTATGAAAATCCCACAAAAATGTGGTAATTTGGAAAGAATGACATATTTGATTTTACACCATTTTATTTATCAGAGTATAAGATGCCCGCTCCGTGTCTTGTCCTGCTCCGTTAATTACCTGAGATAAACATGCTTAAAACGTCAACACAATGGTTGGTGAGTTCGTGGAGTTTAATAGAAAAGAACTTTCTTTCAATAGATTTTAAGAGGTGTATAGTGATTGTCGCAATAAATAATAGTTCTTCATTAAATAATCATTTGTGTTGAATAAAATCCACAAGTAATTCATGTATGATCTCCAAAATCATAAGTTTCAAGTTTTTAAATGAAAATGAGCTACGTTGTTATACGCTCGAAATAAAATGTTGGGTCAACTTTTAAACGTAACGATATACCAAGCATTTTGGATTGTCTTTTGTAGAATTCACAATTAAGTCACATATGATAACAACTAAGGTTCAAGTACATGATTCATAATCATAACACATAGTAAAAATATTAATCTAGTGTCTGAAATCTATCAGTGTGGAGTGGTGTTTACTAAATACAGTTGTATCCTAGGATATATATGAAACATTCATATATTCATAAAGTTATATTGCCCTAAGCCTCATGATACGCCAACGTTAACAATGTATCTCACAAACGACATGTATTATACCGCACAAACGATATGAATATATCGCACAAACGACATGTATTATTATCGCACAAACGACATGTATTATACTGCACAAACAGCATGAACTATACCGCACAAAGCAGTATGAAATGTATCGCACAAACGACATGTATTATACTGCACAAACAGCATGAATTATACCGCACAAAGCAGTATGAAATGTATCGCACAAACGACATGTATTATACTGCACAAACAGCATGAATTATACCGCACAAAGCAGTATGAAATGTATCGCACAAACGACATGTATTATACTGCACAAACAGCATGAATTATACCGCACAAAGCAGTATGAAATGTATCGCACAAACGACATGTATTCAATGAAAATCAGTGTCATGTTATGACAAGTGGTTTAGAGTGCTTTTATCCAAGTTCAGCATGTAAGGTACGCAAGTAAATTGCAAGTAAAATGAGCATATAACTCTACTAGGGAGTATATCGTAACATGTAACCAGGAGTAGTAATTCATAGAAATCTTCCAAGTATAAAGTAATTGAAAATCATTGAAGCATGTATCTCCCCCATAAACATATAACTTGTAAATAAATAAAAGTGGGGCTACGACTCACGGTAAGTCTTAAGAGTTTTCATAGTGCTTATAGAAGTATAAACGTCAAGCAAATCATATAATTGATAATGAGTAAAATATTTACAAGCATGTATCTCCCCCAAAAAGTTATTAAAACAAGTATTAAAAGAGGGGGCCACGACTCACGGTAAGTCATAAGAGTTTTCATAGTGCTTATAGAAGTATAAACATTAAGCAAATCATATAGTTGATAATGAGTAAAATATTTACAAGCATGTATCTCCCCCAAAAAGTTATTAAAACAAATATTAAAAGAGGGGGCCACGACTCACCTTAGCCACAGAAAAGCAAAGATCACACTGACACGACTGGCATCTAGAGCTTATCACAACGTTCTCAAAACATATAGCACGACGATACACAACGGTCTAGGATCGGCACAACCTAGTACGTATACAGTTATCTCAAAACACGTCTCGCACAATAATAAAGTCTATAAAAGACAATGTGTCGTAGTTTTCGTGGATTACTCAGTTTTCAAAACTTATCAAAAGCTTAGTTTAAATGTTTCGTGTGGTGTGGTAAGATAACCTAGACTCGACGTACAACTCACGCCAAAAAGAAGAGACATCAACAAACTCGAGAGACTACTGACGAGAACTCAAACCAAGGAAGACAAGCCTAGCAGTTAACGACAAACAACCATCTCAAATAAAATAACTCAGTTTGTAAGTTTCGACATCTACCCCGTTATCCCAAATATCTTGTATACAACATAAACGTTTTATAAAAATAAGTTTAACTAATAAAATTAGTTCAAGTCGTCGAGACCTATTAACTAAAACTGAAATTACAATATTTAATAAGTTTATGTCTCGTTATTATTCTTGTAAATATTAGTTTTGGTTTTATTGAAGATTTTGTGTCCGTTTCGTGTTTAATATATTAAGTTCGTTTTGAAGTTAATATATTATACCGTCTCGAGTCAAAATGTTCAATAAGTCCGCTATCTAATATCGCAAGTCCGATAATGATTCATAATGTCTGAATATCCAACTATATTAGTTAATGCCAAATATTTGTTCCGTTATGCATATGTATCCACCAACTTCAAAACACAATTTCAAGTTACCCGAAACGTACCAAGTGAGCAAGTAAATACACGAACACATTTAACCATCTAACCATAAGACTTAACCACTTTAAGACTTTAATACCGATCACAATCATAGTGGGCTATTGAGCCCATGACCAATTAAACACACCCAACCTTGGGTTTCGGCCCAAATCAACCCACTAAATGCACCCACATGACTGTTAGGCCCAAGTCAATTTCAACCCCGAACAGAGACGCAAATATGATACTCATAGTTAACACATACTACATGTTAGTAAACCAAAAGTCAAACACAACCTAATGGACCCTTGTGTATTACATCCCCTTGTGTTAAAATTGTTAAACCAATGAACAACAACACCTACGTGGTGTTCTATTTCTCGACCGAGACTCAACCGAAGACGCATAAACCACACGACTACAACAAATTATAACCACAACCATTTTAAGAAGCAAAAGCAAAGTTTCATACCATTTCGACACCCCTTGGTGTCTTGCTAGACCGAGACCACAAGCGAGACCCTACGTGGGTTTTTCTTTTGTGAACCGAGACCAACAACATAACAACGACAACCAACAACGATACCAAAATATTGCCGAGACCCTAGCGGTCTCGGCCTCAACTCAAAACACAATCGAATGAACCCTTATGGTCTTCTCGCCTAAACTCCATCTCTATCCGCAACATCACAGAAAATAAATAATAACCACGACAAGATCAAACTGTTACAACACTAAGTCTCCAATGGAGACTTCAACCGAAACTGCTAGTCGGGTTTTGACCCGACCCGTTCCCAACCCGACTCAAAACAAACACCACTTTGGTATTAAATCTTACTACACGAAATCAATACCAACACCTCAAATAGTTCTTACCACACGATACGGTTCCAACAATGAATTTGTATCCGGTTTTTAATGACAAAATAATAGCGAATTTTTATTCGGTTTTATAAATCCACGACAAACAACAACAAAGTAAATCGGATCTAAAAAAAAATATAAATAATATCGAAACGGGTTTTCTCGGTTTTACCATGACGAGAAAGAGATAAAGAACAATCGGAGATGGTGGCGCGTAGTGGTGTCGGCAGCAGCAGCAGTGATGGTGGAGGAAGGTTTAGGTGGCGCGTGAGCCATATAAAAATAATGAGGAGATCTCAAGGTTTATTTTGGTGGTGGTGGTGAAATAGGGTGAGCGGTGGTGTGGCTCAGGTGGCCGGATTTGGGGCCGGAAAAATTAGAGAGAGTAAGGTGAGAGAGAGTTAGGATAGGAAGTGTGTGGTAGAGGTAGGTATCTTATAGAATGTATTACACACGTTTTGTTTTCAACTCTATCATTGATAATACTGTAGAGAAGAGGACACATAAGCTAGTTTTTCTGATATTTCAAGATTTTTATGCTAGATAACGTAGTATAGGAAATTTTGTCTTAGGTAGGTGTAGGAAATCTAGTATGGACGAATGGTGTATAGATATGATAGATTTTTGGTAGATTTTTTATGTCCTATGTATACGTGGAATGAGAAGATATAAAACATGTGGGAATTGGGGTATGATATGTGAGGGAATATGTATGGGCTAAGATAATATGTTGCTCAAGTGGTTATAGTAGGTATAGATTGATTACATATTTTTATAAAAAGAGTCGGTTTGGTTTGTATCATCCGAAAGATCTATGTAATATTTCTATATCAAGAAGAAAAATAAAAGGGTAGATTGTATATAAAAGATATAGAACCAAGGGGACACATTTTGCTTGTGAAAAAGAAATAGATCGATTTATTATGGAGTAGGATTTGCATGATCTACGTATTACATATAAGAAGAGTTTGCATACATAACTTCGTATGGTAAAATGAAGGTAAGTTGGAATTGAGTTAAATATTCAAATTGTAGAAAAGCTTGTCATTATTTGGGACGTTTGAATTTAGTGCAAATAGGGTGTCGTGGTTTATTTGTGTCTCGTAGTATGTGTCGCGAAAATGTAACGTGGTAATGTTAACAATAAGAGAAAAATTTTAATTTCCCCGTAAAAATGGGATTTGTTAAATGGTATAAAACCAGATTATTATTAATCAATGAGATTTATCACAATGGATTTTTACGGTATCTTACAGTATCCACCCCTAAATTTTGAACTTCGTCCCGAGGTTCAGTCTGCGATAGGTGTTGAAAAGTGTGGTGTTCAAGGGTGAGGGGTTATGGAAAATGTTGTCGAGAGGTTTCTATCCGAAAATAGCGGGAACGAGACCCAGTTAGATTTATTCATGCTAAATGGAATAAATTCAAATGTTTGGTCACTTAATGATTCTAAAGACTTTGAATAATAGAAATAGCGGTCAGGGACTGTGGGAATTTAACGGCTAGTGAACAGTGTATACCACCGGTCGTGAACAGTGCTCTCAGCGGCTAGTTTTGGTTCCAACGGCTAGATATAGCCTATAATTACTTCATTTTAATTTCTATTCTTCCACAAACTATTTTCTCTCATTCCACATCTCAAAAATGCCGCACTTCATAATTATGCTAGCGATTGTGTACGTTATTCTTGTGGTTATCTACTTGAGGTACGCTCAGGAAGAAGATTTCCAATATTTGGTTGTGATTTTAGCGTTTGTCATCCCGCTGATGATTGTAGCTCTTATCGTGGATATGGCGTGGGGAAAATAGATAGTAGGAAGGTTGGGATAAATAGTTGTAACTTTAGCATTATCGTTGCTAGTGTTATTGTTATGTACTAATTTCCTCGTATTCTAATAAAATTTATGTTATTTGTGCTTCCCAAAAATCCTTGTGAATTCTTAAGTTTCTAATGCTTGTACTCTTATCATAAGAATGGTGGGTAATATGTGCAGGTATTTATTTGTGGTTGGTCAAAAGTGACATTTATAAGCAATTTATTTTGTCTCAAGATTTTTCCTTTTGAATGGAAGTTGTTATTAGGAAATCTGAAGGATAACTGTTTCATTCATGACATGATTCTTCCTAAATTAGACATAGTTGATCAGGCTATGTATAATTTGAGGACCAAATAATGTAATGCTTGGCTCAGTCACCGTGAGATTTATGCTTTTTCAAGAAGTTTTATATGGTGTAAAACATGTTGTTTATGTAAAATGACGACATGATTGTTTTTTCAAAAGACAGTAGAAAATTTCTGTTCATACCATGGTGATAAGTCAGGAATTTTTAGGGTGAATATAGGATATCCTCAGTATAAACTTAGGTTTTGGGTGAGAATTTCTTACAAAGTGGTGATAATCTATTGTTTGGTCAGATTTGGTGTTTAAGTCAAATTTCTAAAGTGATACCAGGGTATTGTTACATAACGACTATGAATAGGGATAATAGAATAGAGATTGAAAGAGACGTGGATTTACGATTATTTCAGAAATATTACAAGGTAGAGTCTTCGTACGGTAGAAAGGTAGTTGATACACTTAGGTTACATCCATCGTACTTGAGGTAAAGTATGTAAGGAAATACAACTTAGAAAGTTTTAAACCAGGGTTTACTTATCCACAATAGAATTTATCTTCTGCTTAAACTTGGGGGTTATCATTTGAAGTTATTAAGGTTCTAAAGAGTTTCCATTCTCTTCCACTGGTCTTTTTGTCCTAAGTGGTGCTCTGGGTTGGGCATTGATTCTTAAAGTGTCCCGTTTAACTTTTGGTCTAGAAATCCCTGGGTAATGGTGATGGTAGGTTTAGTCATTTCTTCTGGACCTTTAAGGTGAGTTGGTCTACAACCTGTGAAATTTTCATGGAAAAGCTTATAAGATGCAGTCGTTTTCTTTTCTCCGGTTGTCCTATTGTTGCTATTCGGATGAGCTACTATAGTCTCCCTGAGTATCACAGCAACGATGTTGGTTACTAAATTTCGGATAATTTCAGGAGTCATAGTTGTGGTTGGTGCTAGTAGGGTATTTGTAATGCTCATGCTGGCCATATTCTATCAATATCCCAAGAAACACGGATTTAAATCCACCTAATGGCCATGTCAGAATAATTCGAGTAACAAGGTATTTGTATACTAGTGTTAACAATGGGGTCATATTACGAAATCAAAACCAACTGAGGATCATAAATTTGCTATGTGTCTGAGTAGTATCGTAGATAATTAATCAACTCTTGGTATGGGATTGCTAAGGAACAAACTGTTTCATCTTACAAAAAGCCGAAGTTCAGCAACTTTCTCTTCATTCATCAAGTTTTCTTCCGAAATTTTGCCTTAGAGAGTTCTATGGTCATAGCCTAGTTATGGTATGTTTGAGGTATCATAACAATCGTAGGTAATATAAGGGTAGGTCTGGATATAATCACTGTAAACATTACAATATTAATAACTTGATCGATTGTTTTACAAAGCAAACGATACAAGGTGTTTTATTAATGTTCCATGCAGCAGGTTAATAAACCTATCTCTTTCTCATTGTAAGGACTGTCATGTGGGAGTGTTTCTCAATATCTCTGACTGAAACCTCATCAGTCCGTCCTGAAAGTCCATCTTGTCGGATAAAAGGTCAGGTAGGGTGTCGTCGGCTGTGAGTGGTGTTTTGTCAATGATGTTCTGGGGTGTATCAATCTGTTCTTTATGACGCTCCAGTCGCGTCATGCTGGTGGGAGGAGTAGGTGTGGGGGTAACTGTTGTTTCTGAAGCTTTCTCCAGTCTCGAGGACTCGGGTTGGAGGAGTGAAAGCAGGTGGAAACAGTAATGACGAGGGAGATCTGAGAGGGTAAATTCTCCCTAGGAGTCAACTCCCGTTGGTGAGGTATAAATAGGTAAGTCTGGGTGTGTAGTCTTAACGAGTAGTCGGGTCCAACCGACAATGGAGGGGATGGTAATAGTAGTGGTGGTAAGGTATGGTGACATTATTCTGATCATATCTAGGGGTGAAGTAGGGAAGTAAGGTAGAAATGGTGGTCTAATCGGTACTAAACATAGGTGTATTTTCTTAATAGTTCCATTGAGGTAACTCCAAAATGGTGTTATAAACAGTTCGGGCTCATATGGTGCTAAAATCTTGACTTTTCTGCGTCGGGCTACCGAGACAGGTGGGAGGGGTAGTGTAGGTAATGGAGAATTTGACTCAACATCTTTCCAAATCGTTTCTTGGTGTGAATTCTGTCCAACCTCGAATGTTGCCGGACAACCAATCAACTCTTCATCTGAATAAGGTTCAGCAGTTTTTCTAAGTTTCTGACGTGGAGGCGAGTGAATAGGTGATGATGGGAGTGGTTTCTGAGTGAGTTTTATATCGGGCTAGGGTTGTGACATTAATACATAGGGATCTTCAGTATCTGGAGCGATTTGATAAGTAGTTGATGTACAAATAGTACGGAGGGTAGTTTGGTAATATCAGCTGGTTTTGGAAGACATGGTACTGTAGTAGCCGAAAATAATAATTATGAGTAATTCGTACGTTAAGAGCGTAATGGTAAGTGTGATATAATACAGTGTGTAACGCGTGAAGAGTAATTATCAAGCATGTAAAGATTAGTGCAAAATAATCTTAATAGGTAATGTATTAAGCACGGCAGTCTGCAGACACGGAGGGCGTAAAATGGTATGGTGTAAAATCATTTATTTTGAAAGTGTGGTTATAGTTTGATGTTTGAAAACATTTGATTCTCTATAACCTTAGGCTCTGATACCAATCTGTAACACCCCCTAATTTGGTTTGTGGCAGCGGAAAAGTAATTAGGGTGTTACGGTGAGGATCGAAGTTAAAATTCCAGAAAACGGCCTGGAAGAGGCGTTTTGAAAGTTATATGTCATTCAAAATAATAGTTTTGGTACAAAGGAAAAATATCTGTTATGAAAATCCCACAAAAATGTGGTAATTTGGAAAGAATAACATATTTGATTTTACACCATTTTATTTATCAGAGTATAAGATGCCCGCTCCGTGTCTTGTCCTGCTCCGTTAATTACCTGAGATAAACATGCTTAAAACGTCAACACAATGGTTGGTGAGTTCGTGGAGTTTAATAGAAAAGAACTTTCTTTCAATAGATTTTAAGAGGTGTATAGTGATTGTCGCAATAAATAATAGTTCTTCATTAAATAATCATTTGTGTTGAATAAAATCCACAAGTAATTCATGTATGATCTCCAAAATCATAAGTTTCAAGTTTTTAAATGAAAATGAGCTACGTTGTTATACGCTCGAAATAAAATGTTGGGTCAACTTTTAAACGTAACGATATACCAAGCATTTTGGATTGTCTTTTGTAGAATTCACAATTAAGTCACATATGATAACAACTAAGGTTCAAGTACATGATTCATAATCATAACACATAGTAAAAATATTAATCTAGTGTCTGAAATCTATCAGTGTGGAGTGGTGTTTACTAAATACAGTTGTATCCTAGGATATATATGAAACATTCATATATTCATAAAGTTATATTGCCCTAAGCCTCATGATACGCCAACGTTAACAATGTATCTCACAAACGACATGTATTATACCGCACAAACGATATGAATATATCGCACAAACGACATGTATTATATCGCACAAACGACATGTATTATACTGCACAAACAGCATGAACTATACCGCACAAAGCAGTATGAAATGTATCGCACAAACGACATGTATTATACTGCACAAACAGCATGAATTATACCGCACAAAGCAGTATGAAATGTATCGCACAAACGACATGTATTATACTGCACAAACAGCATGAATTATACCGCACAAAGCAGTATGAAATGTATCGCACAAACGACATGTATTCAATGAAAATCAGTGTCATGTTATGACAAGTGGTTTAGAGTGCTTTTATCCAAGTTCAGCATGTAAGGTACGCAAGTAAATTGCAAGTAAAATGAGCATATAACTCTACTAGGGAGTATATCGTAACATGTAACCAGGAGTAGTAATTCATAGAAATCTTCCAAGTATAAAGTAATTGAAAATCATTGGAGCATGTATCTCCCCCATAAACATATAACTTGTAAATAAATAAAAGTGGGGCTACAACTCACGGTAAGTCATAAGAGTTTTCATAGTGCTTATAGAAGTATAAACGTCAAGCAAATCATATAGTTGATAATGAGTAAAATATTTACAAGCATGTATCTCCCCCAAAAAGTTATTAAAACAAGTATTAAAAGAGGGGGCCACGACTCACGGTAAGTCATAAGAGTTTTCATAGTGCTTATAGAAGTATAAACATTAAGCAAATCATATAGTTGATAATGAGTAAAATATTTACAAGCATGTATCTCCCCCAAAAAGTTATTAAAACAAATATTAAAAGAGGGGGCCACGACTCACCTTAGCCACAGCAAAGCAAAGATCACACTGACACGACTGGCATCTAGAGCTTATCACAACGTTCTCAAAACATATAGCACGACGATACACAACGGTCTAGGATCGGCACAACCTAGTACGTATACAGTTATCTCAAAACACGTCTCGCACAATAATAAAGTCTATAAAAGACAATGTGTCGTAGTGTTCGTGGATTACTCAGTTTTCAAAACTTATCAAAAGCTTAGTTTAAATGTTTCGTGTGGTGTGGTAAGATAACCTAGACTCGACGTACAACTCACGCCAAAAAGAAGAGACATCAACAAACTCGAGAGACTACTGACGAGAACTCAAACCAAGGAAGACAAGCCTAGCAGTTAACGACAAACAACCATCTCAAATAAAATAACTCAGTTTGTAAGTTTCCACATCTACCCCGTTATCCCAAATATCTTGTATACAACATAAACGTTTTATAAAAATAAGTTTAACTAATAAAATTAGTTCAAGTCGTCGAGACTTATTAACTAAAACTAAAATTACAATATTTAATAAGTTTATGTCTCGTTATTATTCTTGAAAAATATTAGTTTTGGTTTTATTGAAGATTTTGTGTCCGTTTCGTGTTTAATATATTAAGTTCGTTTTGAAGTTAATATATTATACCGTCTCGAGTCAAAATGTTCAATAAGTCCGCTATCTAATATCGCAAGTCCGATAATGATTCATAATGTCTGAATATCCAACTATATTAGTCAATGCCAAATATTTGTTCCGTTATGCATATGTATCCACCAACTTCAAAACACAATTTTAAGTTACCCGAAACGTACCAAGTGAGCAAGTAAATACACGAACACATTTAACCATCTAACCATAAGACTTAACCACTTTAAGACTTTAATACCGATCACAATCATAGTGGGCTATTGAGCCCATGACCAATTAAACATACCCAACCTTGGGTTTCGGCCCAAATCAACCCACTAAATGCACCCACATGACTGTTAGGCCCAAGTCAATTTCAACCCCGAACAGAGACGCAAATATGATACTCATAGTTAACACATACTACATGTTAGTAAACCAAAAGTCAAACACAACCTAATGGACCCTTGTGTATTACATCCCCTTGTGTTAAAATTGTTAAACCAATGAACAACAACACCTACGTGGTGTTCTATTTCTTGACCGAGACTCAACCGAAGACGCATAAACTACACGACTACAACAAATTATAACCACAACCATTATAAGAAGCAAAAGCAAAGTTTCATACCATTTCGACACCCTTGGTGTCTTGCTAGACCGAGACCACAAGCGAGACCCTACGCGGGTTTTTCTTTTGTGAACCGAGACCAACAACATAACAACGACAACCAACAACGATACCAAAATATTGCCGAGACCCTAGCGGTCTCGGCCTCAACTCAAAACACAATCGAATGAACCCTTATGGTCTTCTCGCCTAAACTCCATCTCTATCCGCAACATCACAGAAAATAAATAATAACCACGACAAGATCAAACTGTTACAACACTAAGTCTCCAATGGAGACTTCAACCGAAACTGCTAGTCGGGTTTTGACCCGACCCGTTCCCAACCCGACTCAAAACAAACACCACTTTGGTATTAAATCTTACTACACGAAATCAATACCAACACCTCAAATAGTTCTTACCACACGATACGGTTCCAACAATGAATTTGTATCCGGTTTTTAATGACAAAATAATAGCGAGTTTTTATTCGGTTTTATAAATCCACGACAAACAACAACAAAGTAAATCGGATCTAAAAAAATATATAATAATAATATCGAAACGGGTTTTCTCGGTTTTACCATGACGAGAAAGAGATAAAGAACAATCGGAGATGGTGGCGCGTAGTGGTGTCGGCAGCAGCAGCAGTGATGGTGGAGGAAGGTTTAGGTGGCGCGTGAGCCATATAAAAATAATGAGGAGATCTCAAGGTTTATTTTGGTGGTGGTGGTGTAATAGGGTGAGCGGCGGTGTGGCTCAGGTGGCCGGATTTGGGGCCGAAAAAATTAGAGAGAGTAAGGTGAGAGAGAGTTAGGATAGGAAGTGTGTGGTAGAGGTAGGTATCTTATAGAATGTATTACACACGTTTTGTTTTCAACTCTATCATTGATAATACTGTAGAGAAGAGGACACATAAGCTAGTTTTTCTGATATTTCAAGATTTTTATGCTAGATAAGGTAGTATAGGAAATCTTGTCTTAGGTAGGTGTAGGAAATCTAGTATGGACGAATGGTGTATAGATATGATAGATTTTTGGTAGATTTTTGATGTCCTATGTATACGTGGAATGAGAAGATATAAAACATGTGGGAATTGGGGTATGATATGTGAGGGAATATGTATGGGCTAAGATAACATGTTGCTCTAGTGGTTATAGTAGGTATAGATTGATTACATATTTTTATAAAAAGAGTCGGTTTGGTTTGTATCATCCGAAAGATCTATGTAATATTTCTATATCAAGGAGAAAAATAAAAGGGTAGATTGTATATAAAAGATATAGAACCAAGGGGACACATTTTGCTTGTGAAAAAGAAATAGATCGATTTATTATGGAGTAGGATTTGCATGATCTACGTATTACATATAAGAAGAGTTTGCATACATAACTTCGTATGGTAAAATGAAGGTTAGTTGGAATTGAGTTAAATATTCAAATTGTAGAAAAGCTTGTCATTATTTGGGACGTTTGAATTTAGTGCAAATAGGGTGTCGTGGTTTATTCGTGTCTCGTAGTATGTGTCGCGAAAATGTAATGTGGTAATGTTAACAATAAGAGAAAAATTTTAATTTCCCCGTAAAAATGGGATTTGTTAAATGGTAACACCAGATTATTATTAATCAATGAGATTTATCACAGTGGATTTTAACGAAGGTGCTTATCGTACCGAAATTCCCGACATTGAAGTAATTAAACAAGTAATCCAAATTCCTTGAGTCACCAACACGTATCAAAAACTTGATGGTTCTATTGTCTACCTCGACCCAAACAAAATCTACCTCAAAGAACTTCGTCCCGATATTAGAAATTGGGAACTTCTTCTACGTGAAAACGTGTTAAGCCTTGCAGGCAACCGTGATCACGTTTCGGCAAGTCTTGCCCATATGCTCTACTATCTTAGTATCGAGGAACCATACAACCTCGCATACTACATGGTCAAACGGATGGCCAATATTCATCGTCGGTCTGATGATCTCATGCCATATGGCATGTTGCTTACTCGTTTATTCAAGTGGGTTATGCAAACCTACCCATCTCTCAATGATTTTGACTATGTCCTAGTCAATCCGGTTATGAAACCACTTGGTGGACCACAACGTCGCACAAAGCAACGTAAGGACAAAGGGTCCAAACGTGGTCGTAAATCCACTTCCGATATTCCCCTCTCTTCCTCCTCCTTCGGTCATGGTTCGTCTTCTCAACCTATGGATGAGGATGATGATGAGGTGAACAAAGAAGGAACGTCTCGTCCTAATACTCCCTCTCCCGACACCTTCTTTCGTAACCTTGACACCTCATCATTCAAACAAACCTCCGATGTTGAATTCAGACAAACCAACTTATCCACGATGATGAGAAGGCAAACAACCATGTACAATCGACAAGTCTCGATGCATGAGCAAACTATCGGGGGATTCAAGTCCATTGGCAAGGCAATCAAAGGACTCGGGAATAAGATAAAGAAGATGGGGAAAAGAAGAGACTAGTTAGGATTAGCTTAAGTAGTACTATTAACTTAAGTATTATTAAGCTATTATAAATAAGGTCATGGCAATGTCCATCATACATTAACTAGCTTGAAGTGTTCTCTTTTAACACTTCACACTTGAACATGGTTAATTTACTTAGTTAATTAACCTTTATGTTAATGAATCTTGCCTAGTTCATGCATGTTATCTTATTTTATTACATGCACTAGATGTTAAAATTGCTTGAACTCATGCATGCTTAATAGTTGCCTAAATACATAGATGATCACATGATCATGTTAGTTGCTAGTTGAAACTAGCTTTAGGAATTCTATGTGTTTAGTGGTTTGAGGCTTTGAGATTTGCAGCTAATGGATTCCCCAGAAATTTCCCCATTTAGGCTGCCTAAAACCAGCAGACCTGGAAAGAAGGTCAAATGGAGACCACGGCTCCACTAAATAGGCGACGGCTCCACTAAATTTAGTGGTGCCGTGGTACCTTTAGTGGTACCGTGCCTCTGGAAGACGAAAAATACAATTCTCTTCCACTTTTTGACTTTCTTTCCCTGAAAATCTGCAAACACAACCTGATTCCCATGCACCCAAATCCCCAAATCCAACATCCTTTTCAACCTTGCATGTCTTTGATTTGGCTATTTAAGCTAACATCATGCATTGCCATCCTTACACCTTCACACTCACCATACAACCACCATGTCTTCCACCATTGCTTCAACCTCACACAAAAACAAGAAACCAAGATTCAACATCAAACCAACCAATCAAACCACTCTTGTTGATCAATGGATCAAAAGTGTTCACACACCACAAACCTCAACCAAACCTTCCAATGAGATGATTCTCATTGATCTCACCATGGATGATGAAGATGATATACACACACCCATAACCTCTACCAAATCATCATCTTCCTTCACTACACCCCAAGCTCCATCCAAGGCAACCTCAATCAAACCAACATCCTCATCCTCCACCACCATTGGAACCAACACACATTCACCTCAACCAAGTCCCATTCCATCACTAGCCTTAACACTTAACTCATCACCATCAACTTCCCTTGAAATGGGAACCAACACATCATCCTCATCACTTTCACCATCACCACAACCTCTAGCTCTCACCCTAACCTTATCACCAATCACTCCTTTTGAGTTTAGGAGCAACACATTATCATCTTCCCTATCACCATCACCTTAACCTTTAATGGGTCATCCCATCCTTTATCCCCTAAAACCACACACCTTGAGTTGTGCTTGTTGCCATCACAACCTAGAACTCATCATGAACCTTAGAGATTAGCTTAGCTTTAGGTTCTCATACCTAGAACACCTCCTCACACCACCCATAGCACCCATCATCCTTCCACCTCCTCCACCATACAATAGCCCAAACTAAACATGGTTATGTTTAGTCCCTCCAATAAATGCTTAGGAACCCTTTTGAAGTTGGAAGCAAATCTTGAAGCCTCATATTACTATTGATGTTTATGTGTCTTCTTGTTATTTTAATTTGCTTTCTTATTGTAGTCATACTCATGTATGACATTTATTTTAGTTTTAATGGGCATTCATGTGGTTGTTTTATTTTTAGCTACTTGGCTAATTTTCTTCTTGTGTGGTTGGATATTTGTAAAATGTGCTACTTGTTAGATATTGTATATGTGTTATCTAACCTTGTTTTGTAGCATACACCATTGCTCGATTCCTTGGTGTTCTCCAAATAAGGGGGAGTATACATCAAGGGGGAGCCTTTGTCACCTTTTTGATTCGACAAAATGGGGGAGAAATGGGAGTAAACTCATTAAAAACTTGTTAAAACTAATTTTAACTTAAAATGAGTTTATATTTTGTCATCATCAAAAAGGGGGAGATTGTTGATGCAAATAATGTTCTAAAAACGTTATTTATATCTTTCGATTACTTCACGTTTTGAGGATGACAAAATGTGAAATCACGTTACGTTAAAATTAACGTAAACAAGTTTTTAATCGGAAGATCCCGTTTCTACGCAAATCACTCTAGAACAAATTTACAACTTGACAAATGATCAAAGAAGTGAATTTGTGTTTTGAGACTTCACATTTTAATGGGACAAAACATTTTAATTAAAAAATACACATGACAAATTATTTTTGAATTATTAAGAAATGTTTTAATGGAAAAATAAGTTTGAAAATCACAACAGCTATTTTTCCCCCCAAAATCAGCTCCAACCTTCCCCAAATAAGTTTTCACCAGAAAAGACAAAATTTGGAGCGTCCTAGTCTAGGACGGTTCCACGGTTCCACTAAATTTAGTGGAGCCATGGCATGTTTAGTGGAGCCGTCCTTACAAAATTTTCTGTAACGTTCAGATTTTTCTTGCCTATAAAAACCAACCCCATTCACAGTTTTTAGGCACCCTTTCACACAGAAAAACTTCTGAGTTTAAACCTCTCACACCTTTCTCTTCTTTAGATCATTTAGATTAGTTTTCTTTTGTTTTAAGAGTGATCCAATCATCCACCAAGAGATCCTCTTCATTAAGCAAGAGAAGAACACAAGTATACAAGTTGATACAAGTTGTTATCATTTCCTCTTCATTAGCAAGAGAAGAACACAAGTGTCCAAGTTGATACAAGGTGTTATCATTCCTCTTCATTAGCAAGAGAAGAACTCAAAGTATTCAAGAAGATACAAGAGTTATAGTTGTTAGGTTTTTGTAACACTTGTTACAACCTTGTTGTATCATAGCATACATCAAGTTTATTTATCTTTTGTGAGTGAGAGTGAAGATCAAGTGTGATCTTATAGAGATAGTGGATATCTCTTAAAGCCATTGGGCTTGTGTGATTGATCAAGAAGATCAAGGGTCGATAGATTAGTGTTAGTTGAGAGAGTGTTGATCATTGTGATCGTGTTGAGATCTTGGTGATCACGTGTAGCCATTGGGCTTGATTGATTGGTCACGTGGACCTTGGTAGATTGGTGCTAGCTAAGATTAGCACTCGACATCTAGCTTAGTGACGGTAATAGGATAAGCAACGTGTACGGTTTTCTCCGCCTGACGGGAGGTTGTTGATATAGTGTTTGAAACTCTCGAGTGTGGTACTCGGGGAGTGGAGTAGGGCGAAGAAGAGCTTCATAGCCGAACCACTATAAATCCTTTGTCTCGGTTTGATCTTTCCAACTCTACTCTTTACTTTTATTATTTGCCATTTGTTAGCTTAGTGTGTAGTTCATATTGGTGTTGATTGATTACACATAGAGTTCGAATCAAAGTTTCCAATTGCAAACTTTTAAAACAAGATTTTTAAAAGAAATTAAAACCGGTAAACTATTCAACCCCCCTTCTAGTTTCCCACAAAAGGCTTGGACAATCCATGACCCAAAAATCAAGCCCATAACCCATAACACATAAAGCTTGATCCATAACCCATAACCCATTTGCATGACATCATGTATGACTTCATAATGGGTAAAACCCATGACCCATGACCCAAAGTCCATAACCCATAACCCAAAGTCCATGACCCATGACCCAATATGTCTTTGACATCATTCATGACATCATTTGACCCATGGACCTTAACCCATAACCCAAAACCTGGAATTGTAACCCAAAATCCGAACTGGTACTACCATATACCCGCATCCCTTGGATTACACTGAAAGGGATCCGCAGGATCCGGGTGAACAGTAGACAGTTTTTCCTATAAATAGTGAGTCATTTCTCTCTTACCTCTCACACCTTTTAGACATTCCTTCTCTCTATGTTCTAAACTCTCTAACCTCAGATCCAAGGATCTTTCTATGTAGTCTCTCTTTGTGATTCTCTAGGTTCCTTCCAAAAGGAGAGATGACGACCTCTCGAAGACTTGCAAGCTCGTGATATGAGTTGCTAGGATTCTTCTCCTCCAAGATCACAGAAGTGAATCTTGTTCTTTCTTCTTCTTTTCAAAAGGGTGCTGTAGAAGTGTTGAGTCGTCAGGTGTAAAAGGACGTTGGATCCTTTAGTCATGTTGTGGTAGGTGTGTTGGTTTGGTCCGCCATGCTAAGGACCTGGTATCTAGCCTTATACCGGATAAATTGTAGACGATGAAGGTTTGGCTTTACCTCGTGGAAAAGCCCAGTATCTAGCTTTGTACCGGATAAAGTGTAAGCGACATTGTGAAGGCTTCTCTGCCAAGTGAAAGGAGTTTGTGTTGTGAAGGATTTACGAACTCTCGGGGAGTGGAGTAGGGCAAGAAAGGTGAACTTGTAGCCGAACCACTATAAATACTTATATTGTGGTTGTGTCTCTCTAACTCTATCTTGTAGCTTAGTTTTATATGCTTTAATACTATCAATATCCAATACTTTGAAACTAGATTGACATAAGTCGATCTATAAGTTTTAAAAAGAGTTTTAATCGGTAAAACTATTCAACCCCCCCCCCCTTCTAGTTTTCTACAATTGGCATCAGAGCTTCGTTACCAAGTTTTCTTAGAGTATATTGTACTTTAAAAACTTTATACGATCCGTGTATGTTTTGAAAACTACAAAGAAGGAAAAACTTTTGTAAAAATCAACAAATAACTATTTTACAAAAATAACAAAAACTTCTAAAATTGGATATTGATAAAAACTATTATTTTTTAACATGCCTCCTCTTAGAAATTTTCATGATAGGAAGCTCGTTAAAAACTCGTGAAGTATTTCTTATCTAGAAATGCTCTCTTCTCCATGATAACATAGCAAAGGTATGCTTTCCTTTATTAAAATATGTTGACTTGTATGGCACACAATTACTTGCTATACTTGTATTTACATAATTTATTATCTTACACTTATTTTCTTCAAAAAGAAGTCACATCAAAACAAAAATATTTTAAATCCAAATCACAATTTTCAAAGAGTTTTTCTTCACTAATCTCTCAAACCATAAGGAATTGTATTCCATTATCCTCGTTATTCTCGAAACTCATTCACAACCAACTTTAAATAAAAAGGTTACCACAAGGAAAACTTTTTCATCTTTCCAATCACACTCGTGATAATCCTCTAATTTTTTCTAAATAATCCTCAATTCACTCATCGACACAAGAGTAAAATGTATCTACTCTTTCATCACAAAGTCATCCACGACACTTATTCTTTCCCGTATATCTCTCTCTTCTTCTAATCATTAAAGTTGAACATAACTACTTGTTCGTTATGATCTATTTCTTAGCTATCTCCTGTATAAGTTTTGTCTAAATCCTACCTCTTATAGTTCAACTCTTCCTCATCCTAATTTCTTAAGAACACTAGTCATGATAGAAGTTAAACAAAGTTAATTAAAAGAACTAATACACCAAAACACCAAACATTATTTGTGTCAAAAATATACTGTCATCCCGGATCCATTCGTTTTAACGTGTCGGATCCCTTTTCAAAAGGATCTGGCGAAACCGACACATCACATGACAGCCCATGTAGTTCAAACATAAACAAACAATCATCTTTTCCTCTCATTACATCAAAGAACGATAAAAAAAACCCTCTAAAAAAAAAAAAAAAAAAAAAAAAAAAACCTCTCAAATTGGGGTTCCATCTTTCTCAAAATCAATCTTCTAATCATCATTGTAAGTAATTACATTATCTCCTTTTATCTTCTTCTCTAATTTAATTCTAGGGTTCGATTATCAAGAGTTAAATTAAATGGGTTTAATCAAATCATAAGGAGTCCACTTAATAATTGAATTACTTTAAACTAAATTTATTTTGACATTTTTAATAAAATAAAACCCTCTTCATAAATCCCATTTGATTAAAGTTTTTGATAACATGGTTAACCAAGAACCCTCATACACGACTCCTATTCCATATAACATAAACCTTATTGTTGTTTAAACTTATCTAGGATCAAAATGCCTAAGTCTACCCAACAAGACCATCATGATACCGTTTACTACATTCCTAGATACTACCGTAAGGATGATCTCTCTCCCAATGATCGAATTTTTTTCAAAATGCTCCATAAATGTCTCATTCATGAAGGACGTGTCGTTGAAGAATCCTATCTTGATGATACAAATATTCGTCAAGTCTTTTCCACAATCAACTTTGATTACCTTCTTAACATCAATGAACAAATTTGTCATGTGTTCATTTTCTAATTCTACAAAAGTGTTCGAATTATCCGAAACGATCACGGATCTATGTCCATCTCCTTCACTATCAACGACCAAAACATTGTTCTATCTCTCACTAACTTTGTTGAAATCCTTCAAATTCCATGCAATGGAATTTGCATGTATTCCAATGAATGGTCCATCGCCAATCAACATCTTGCTCTAGATTATCACCATACATATCTCACTCCTCTTGACGAACCCTCCTTAGTTCAAGATACCGTCTTCATAAAAAGAACTGATCAATCTCGAATGACTCGCAACAAGGAAGTCATTCATCGTGATCCTTTTCAAATGGAACTCTTTGAAATGATTCCAACTTACAAAAAGTGGGAAGAAATTCTTAGGGAAAATGTCATTTGTTTGGTCAGGAATGAAGACCACCCCAATGCTTGTCTTGTTCAAATGATCTTTTGTCTCATACGCCAAAAACCTTTCAACCTTGCATACTACATCGCCAAAAGAATGGTGAGTGTTTTCAAAACTGACAAAATGGTTCTTCCATATGGTATGCTCCTCACACGTCTCCTTAGGTACGTTAGTACAATCCAACCTTCTCCAATCAACAATGACCATGCTCTTGCAAATCATGTCATGGTACCCCTCGCCGAAGGTCGTGCCAAAAGATTCTTGGTAAATGGCAAAATGCCTCATCCTCTCTCAGATTCTTCAAATGAAGTTGAAGCTGATGAAGAAAATCCTATTTCAAACTTTCGTCTTGATCCAATCTCTTATATCGAATAACTTCCCAAACTTTCAAAAGAAACCGAAGAATTCAAACAAACAAAGGGAATGATCAAGTGTCTTGCTCATTTTATCACAAACATGGGAAAGAAGAAAAAGTGAAGAGATTGAAAATTGTGGTTTAAATCATCTTTTGAATAAATTTTAAGACTACTGTAGTCATTGAACTATTGTATTTACTTTTCTGAATGTTTCTTTTATGCTCTTTTATAATACTTTTTATCTGTTCTATGCCTTATTTGATTATGTATATACGTGTCCTGCTTGCTTTATCTTATATAAGTATTGCCTGATATACTAGATTCAACTTATGACTAGTGAGGATAATTCTACGAGCCTACTGTGAAAGTAACTGTCTCAAAAGCCGGATCCCTTAGTTATAACTAGCCGGATCCCTTTTAGAAAGGATCTGGAGGATCCGGTCACACAAAGTAAAAAATTTATCACTTCTTATCACCCTCAACCATTCTAACTTTAGTACACTAGTTATTCATCTTCCATTAGTCACAATTGAGATGACTTTAAGGTTAGTAGCTCTTTTGATCTCTTAGGATTAACTTAAGTTTCTTCCGAGATGTTTATGATTTATCATTTTCAAAATAACCACCATTTCTTAGTATCACTTCTTGCATCACCTCCATCTGATCATTATACACTTATCTATGATATAAATAAATTTTTAACAAATTTATTTCCACCATCTCTACCTCAAAATGCTCTAAAATCTTTCTTTTAATTCTTATGATTTTTAAAGAATTTTTAAAATTTTCATACAAGCCTTCCCTGAAACCTACATACAATTAACACTTAGTGATATGATTTTCTTAACTTATATTCAGTTATTAGCCTACCTTAGATTTCTTTCTCCTTACTAAAAGACCATTAATGGCAACCTCTCATCATTAGTCTTAAACCACACAGGATTTTCTCATTTAAGACACCTTCTCACACTCATTACACTAGAAAACATAGGACTATTATAGCTTAATCATAATCATTTCTCCCTCACACCTGATCTATTAGCCGGATCCCTCAGCTAAAGCTAGTCGGATCCCTGTGGAAAAGGATCCGCTGGATCCGGGCAAACAAACACATGTTTGATCATCAAAAACCTTCCAAAACTCAACTTTATCCACTCAAACACTCCACATTGCCTTTAATATACCTCCTAGAAGATTGTATCACTGTAGTTGACCTTGGTGCATGCATATCATTACAATTCAAAGGATTTTAGTGGTTTAGGCTTTAATTACCATACTTGATCCTTCACTATTTAAACCACTTGTGTTTGTGCTTCCAAACCACACTAAACAAACCATCTTCTACTACAAACTCACCTTCTAAACCTACCTAAAAACATGACTAAGGCACCAAGTGCAAGATCATCCACTAGGAGTCCACCAAGAAAAACCGCACGTATTGTGTATGAAATATCCTCAACCAAAGCCTCACCCATCAAAGCACCTTCTAGTAGAACACCTATCTCAAACTACATCCAAATCCCTCCTTCAAATGAGCCAACTCCACCACAACTTGCTTCCACCAAAACAACCTCACCACAACCTACTCCAATTGAATCAACACCTCCCATTGAATCTACATTACCAAACACTCCTATCTCTACACAAACAACAAAACCTTCACCTCTTGAACCTAGAATCCTTTCTTTCACCACATCTCATTCATCACCTCATCTCTACTTTAACTCATTGGAGGACTTGCCTCCTAGACCTTCTAATCCACCACCATTACCAACATTCTCATTCATTGAGAGAATGTCAACTCAACCACCATCCCATCACCTAGATGTTGACATTAACATACCACCACCTATAGCAAACTTGTTTTCCTCTCCTCCACCCTCAAATGGCCTATTTTGGGTAATGAGAATATGTCAACAAACTCAACCAACTCAACTACCACATATACTTCCACCCACACATACTTCTCAACCAACACCTGCGGTACATCCACCTTTCCATCTAGGTGCTTCCACCTCAAACATGCCTCAACAACCTTCTATCTTAGGACCTCAACAAACAAACCACGATGATACTTGTGATCATTGTCAACATGTCCAAACCTTAGTTCATGAACTACGTGATGAAGTACGTTTCATGTTCTACTATCTCCTTGAACGTCTTGAAGACGTCATCAAACTTAACCTTCCCAAAAAACCTTGAATTTCAAGCACAAGTGGTCTCACTATCCTTAGTCTTAGGCCTTATTTTAGTCAATAGGAATTTTTCATGTTAAGATCATTTTCTTAGTTTTTAGAGATTTGACCTTTGTTGTATCATTTCTCTTATGTTTATTAAATGATTTTTCATGACTATGTGCTTAAGTGAACATATTTGGTGTGTTTATTACTTGTGTTCATATTATTTTCTATCCTCTTATACTGCTAACATAACTGTAGGTAGCCGGATCCCTGAGTTTATGCTTGGCGGATCCCTTCTGAAAAGGATCCGTGGGATCCGGGCAAACAGATAACTAACAAAAAATTTACGCAGCCAACCTTTCAAAGGGACAACATATACTTGTTTTTCTAACCATTGTTTTGTAGATTTTCAAAAATACACATGGATCACTCGACGCTCTCACTGAGGGGCAACTTTCTTCAAAGCAAAAACATTGCAAAAAACTTGCAATGATCACGTTTAGTCTTCCTAATTACTTGACGCCCTCATCAAGGGGGAGCAAACGTCAAGGGGGAGCAACTAAGCACCTTTTTACTTTCTTTTCTCCTTATTTATTTATTTATGCTTCTTAAAACTTGCACTCGGGTTAGTTTCTTTTCGACACTCATTTTGTTTCGACAAAAGGGGGAGAAAAGTGTAAAAGCTTAAATGCAAACTGACAAATTTTATCCTTTTACTTAAAATAATTTTATGTTTTGTCATCAATAAAAAGGGGGAGATTGTTAATACAAATAAACCTTATAAACCTTTATTTATATTTTACGATCTTCTAATGTTTTGTCGATAACAAACGTAAAATCATTTTAACGAGATAGAGAAAATACGTAAACGCTTTGAGCCAAAAGCTTACTAACACATTTCATTAAACAAATCTTAATCATATCTAGTTAAACAAGTTTACATAAAACTAAAACCATTTTATAAACACACTTAAGTAAACTAGTTACTTACATTTTTATAAAATACATGTTACTTGTAAATTACTAGAAAAAGGCTTGGACTACCCATGACCCAAAAACCAAGCCCATAACCCATAACCCATGGAGCTTGATCCATAGACCATAACCCATTTGCATGACATCATGCATGACTTCATAATGGGTAAAACCCATGACCCAAAGTCCATAACCCATAACCCAAAGTCTATGACCCATGACCCAAGATGTATTTGACATCATTCATGCCATCACTTGACCCATGGACCTTAACCCATAACCTAAAACCCGGAATTGTAACCCAAAATCTGAACGGGTACTACCAGATACCCGGATCCCTTAGATTACACTGGCCGGATCCCTTTAGGAAGGGATCCGCCGGATCCGAGTAAACAGTAGACAGTTTTGCCTATAAATAGTGAGTCATTTCTCTCTTACCTCTCACACCTTTTAGACATTCCTTCTCTCTATGTTCTAAACTCTCTAACCTCAGATCCAAGTATCTTTCTATGTAGTCTCTCTTTGTGATTCTCTAGGTTCCTTTCAAAAGGCGAGATCACGACCTCTCGAAGACTTCCAAGCTCGTGATATGAGTTGCTAGGATTCTACTCCTCCAAGATCACAGAAGTGAATCTTGTTCTTTCTTCTTCTCAAAAGGGTGTTGTAGATGTGTTGATTCGTTAGGTGTAAAAGGACATTGGATCCTTTAGTCATGTTGTGGTAGGTGTGTTGGTTTGGTCCGCCGTGTTAAGGACCCGGTATCTAGCCTTGTATCGGATAAAGTGTAGGTGACGAAGGTTTGGCTTTACCTCATGGACCCGGATAAAGTATAAGCGACGTTGTGAAGGCTTCTCCGCCAAGTGAAAGGAGTTTGTGTTGTGAAGTATTTACGAACTCTCGAGTAGGTGACTCGGGGAGTGGAGTAGGGCAAGGAAGGTGACCTTGTAGCCGAACCACTATAAATACTTGTGTTGTGGTTGTGTCTCTCTAGCTCTATCTCGTAGCTTAGTTTTATATGCTTTAATACTATCAATATCCAACACGTCAAAACTAGATTGACATAAGTCGATCTATAAGTTTTAAAAAGAGTTTTAATCGGTAAAACTATTCAACCCCCCCCCCTCCTAGTTTTCTACAGTACATACTATTGGGAAGATTCCCTCCTTGATTGATCGAAGGCTGAGTACCTCCGTATCCAGAGATAATAGATGATTGCAATGGTTACCCATTCTCGTTTCTCCCCAAATGGGATATGAGTAAAGGAGGTAAATTCACCCCTTGATTCCCCCCATTTCCTGTACTCCTGCTTTGTTCCTCTGGTGCCCTTTCATCGGACCCCCTTTCATATCTACTTGAATGCCTATCTCTTTCATCTTTGAAGCCGACCACCCTTCTCCTAGACATTTGAGTACATGGGGAACCACTCCTTAGGATGGGAGTGGTTTCATGAGCACACATAGGTCTAGTCTCTGGTTCTATCTCATCATCGTATTATTCGCTGAAGTATTCTAACTCTATTCGGACTCCTTCATTGTATGCTTGTCTTCTACGTTCCCTTATGAGGGACTCAAAAGCTTCGTAGTTGGCCTCCACGAAGGTTGGCCTAATCATAGGGTCCGGATAAGCTGAGGTGGAAGCACGGTTATCGAGTGGGGTGTCTCTTGGTGAGCGAGCGATAAATGTGAAGGTAGTTATGGGTGGTAAGTTGGCCACGTCTGAAAAATGTAGTGGGGTCAAGGTCTAGAAACCCGGTGGGGGTGTTTCTTCTCTTCCTTCTGTCATACCGGAAAAGTAGGGTAGTTAGTTTAACGGTTACAAACTCGGGTTAAAAGGGACTAATTGTAGCGGTCTCACGGATGGCGCCACTGATCGTACAAATAAAAGTACTACCAGGCCTTGCGATGGTGACTGAAGGGTTAAGCGTTGTGTGATGGCTAGCTAAGCTTCAAGTAACCTGTGACAACACAAATGGAAACACTATGTTAAGTGATGCGCAGGGGTTGGACCCTACGAATCACCTCCGGCGTGAGAGTAAGTATGCGTTTATGATTGCTATAAATGTTTAAGTGAGTAAAGTAGTTGTTGATAGTGTATCCAAACCTTTGTAACCTGCCAAGCTATTTATAGATGGTGAAAATAGGCTTGGGTAGACCTCTGCACTTAAACAGAAGATCGTGGGGTGTCCCATGTTTTTAGGTGATTGTTGGGATCATGTACCACGATCCCTATCTTGGCGGGAAAGCCTTGATAGGAGGAGAATGTGGGTTTGACTTGGTCTAGGCCTACCTCTGTGTTACTGTCATCGAGGGGAGTACCTCGGAAGGTGTTAAAGCATTGACTGGCAGATTCCCATACTGGTAATCATTGTGTGCGAATGATTTTACACCAGAGAAGACTTTCGGAGATTAACCCAAGTCTTTCGGAGTTTAGTATCCGAGTAACCTCGAAGGGGAGGCCTCCCAGCTGGTCAGAGGGTACGTCATCACTTTTTATAAGAGCAACCGTCTAAATTAGTATTGAGAGAGAAACCGTGTATTTTTTTTAAATGATAAACACGTAGAGAAAGATCAATATTAAAAACTTGACATTTAAAAGTAGTAGAGATTGGTATTGATAGAGCAACCATGTGACTTAAACTTGTTTTGAAACGGAAAGTAAAATACTAAAACTTTTCATTTAAACACTTAAGTTTAAGGGGATATTAGAGGCAAACAACATTACTCAAAGCATTTTGAATTTAGAAAAAAACATATACATGCATTATAAGTATATCTTAAATCTGAATGGTTGCGACGTCGTTTTGTCTTGGGCTTTTCCCGCCAATTTTTTTTGGCCACCACTGATCCATCGCCACTGGTCCAAGATCGGTGCCTTTGGCCCGCCTACATCCCCTTATACTAAGACGGTTAGATACAGATGGAACATTCGCGAGGTGTCGACACACAATCCTAAATCTCATACACACAGAGAGCCAAAGCAGATAATCAGATGGCACATGCTAGGGTTTGATGTTTTGTGCTTCAAGATTCTTTGATGGTTAACAATCAATTTTGAAGGGGTTTTGGTGGTGGATTGTTTTCCGGCTGTTTCTATAGTTACTGAGCTTCAGTTTATATGCGATTTATCTGGTTAGCATCCGCATATGGGTATGATTTACTTCCATTTAATTCATAGTCTTTAATGTTTGAATGAGGATTTAGGATTAGTTTTATATGGGTTTCGTTGTTTTTGTTAAGGGGTGTTAGGATGACCTTATTTTCCCATCTTAAGACCTTATTTGATTTTGGGAAAGCTTAGCTTATTAAGTTATTTAGTTGTGTTAATGGCTTATTCATAAGTTATGAGTGATTCGGGTTCGCAGGTGCGGTATGCGACAACTTAATTTACACCTTTAATATGATTTATATTGATAGATTATGATGGTGAAGCAAAAAGATAAAAAGAAAATGGATACAGTATTTTCCTTTAATACTAATACATGTGATAAAATATTTTCTCTATGGTTACAGGTTTGTGTTTTTATAGATCTTCAATATCAGCTTTTTCTATATGGCGGCATTAAGGTGGTTCATGGTTATTTTGGTCTTACGACATGTTATCAATTGAATTCAGGTTTAAAAACTTGATTTTTATTGGTTATAAGCTTGATTTTGTTGCATTATTTTAGGGACTGTGGTTTTCAACAATGATCTCATGGTGACTCTTGGAACAGGGATTGTGAGAGATAAAGTTGGGGATGTTCTTTTGCAGGTAATACGAAGAGATGTACGGCTGCACAGAGGAGATTTTGCATCAAAGAAGCTGCAACATGTCTCAAAGATTTTGTAAAGCATATGCAGGTGCGTTTTTGTGGCTTGATTGTTTAAGAGCCATTTTAAGGTCTGCTAAATTCCTATAACCTCTTATCATTACAGGTGTACAGCAAGAAAGAACGACAACTCCAGAAACTGTTGTTGCCAAGAATGAATCGAATTAGTTTACGAATCAAGGTTTGTGTACTTATTTGTGCTTCGGTTACTTTGTTGTTGAATACATTATGTAAATGGTTGTTTAAAATACACTTATGGATATTGAATTACTGTTTTAGTGCATGTTACCCAAGCCCTTGGAAAAGGAACATTCTGTGTCACATAGGACCAACCGACAACAACATTCAACGTTTCAGGATATGTAAAGTCATTAGTTTCTATGTCTATAGATACATCGAGTACAGTGTACGGCTAATAGCTTAAGTTGTACTAATTATTAACAATTTGTTGTCCTCACAGTCGCTAACAGAGATCTACAAAAGGATCATACTACCCCACAGGCATCCAGTTCAGCATGCCAATAGCTTCGAATAATATGCAAGGTTAGTAGTAGTACAATTTTGCAACTTAATTTTTTTGATCTCAATTCTAAAGTGTACTAACTTCCTACAACCCGCTGTCATTACAGGTATACATTCTTATTTGTGGTTTGAATTTTTTTTCTACCCGTAATATATGATTTATTTTTTTTAAAGTTCCATTTGATGAATGGTGCTTTAAGAAAAATTTAGTGTAGCAAATACAGCCATGGTTCTAAATTGCGCTTTTTTATACATTCTTCAGGGAGATGAAAACCAAAGGCGAACAAAGGGAGGAAAAAAGTAACCTTACAAAGTTGCGCGGCCACTGAATTAGAGCAAGAAGGTGGGATTGAGTCAAAGCAGCAAGCTTTGAACAGCAAGCAATAGGATGGTGAGTTAACTGAATCAACTATTCGTGAGGTTTGTTGAATTTTTTATAACTAATCTTTTTAAATATTTATTGGGTATGTGGTTCAAAACAATTAGGGTTTCGTATAAATTTAGGGGTTTTTGTGAAATGATTTATAAAAATTAGGGTTTCGTTTAAATTTAAATGTTTTTATGAAATTAGGAGTCTTTGGATGTAGCGGCTATTTACCCTTACAACAATATGTGTACGCCTTATTTTGTTCTGATATTTATTTCTCGACATGTTTATGCTAACATTTTTTTGATTTGTTGTACCTCGAAATGAGCCGGAGCTCCAAAGTTATAACAGCATATGTCATTTTTTGACGCGCATCCCTTTATCTATATTTATATTATGACAGCATATGTGATATTTTGACGCGCATCCCTTTATCTGTATTTATATTTATATAAAACCACAAACAGGCTGTAGAGATATGCTCGGATGTGCATTTGTTGTTTGTGGTTTTACACTTTTGCTAAACAGATAGTTAGATGTTTTAGTGTTTGGCATATTCTGATTATTTATGGAATAGTTAGGTAAAATGACAAAAAAGAAGCAACATTTGTGAAATGAGAGTAAAAGTCTATTTAAGTATAGTAAAGGGATAATTTATTTTACTTGTAAATAATTAGGTTTTGTTGGAGCCTATATGGAAGAGATAGTATGATCCATTAAATTATCAGATAATTAGAAGCAAAACCTTTTTGTCCAAAAATTAGAAAATTAATCAGATGTCAGTTTTATAAAGCAAAGTCACACAACCCTTGCATCCCTTATTATCATATCATATGCCCCTGATTTGAGGTCTCCTGTTGCAGTTTGTATATGCGTATAAATAAATTTATTTTCCCTTTATAAAGATTTAAGGACATATTCCAAGAAGTTTATGAAAGCAATTGGAAGTCAAAGTTTGAGGCTGCCGGTATATGGTGAGTAGCTAAAACCATTTATTTAAGTATTTTTAAAATTTGTAATCTTCATCAGTTATCATCATCTTAATGTAATTAATTTGTAGGTATGAACACCGTCTCATTGATGATATGGTTGCTTATGCTCTAAAGAGTGATGGAGGTTATGTATGGGCATGCAAAAACTACGATGGTGATGTGCAGAGTGATTTCTTAGCACAAGGTAATTTTATTGGCTGTTGCTTACTTGCTTATAATTAGTCTTCATAACTTCTTTTGTTTATCTTAAACGTTACAATTTAAAGCTACTAGCTAATGACTTAGTTTTGTTCACATGAACAGGTTTCGGTTCTCTTGGATTGATGACATCGGTCTTGGTTTGTCCTGATGGGAAGACCATCGAAGGTGAAGCAGCTCACAGGACTGTAACCCGTCATTACAGGGTGCATCAAAAAGGAGGGGAAATCAGCACAAACAACATAGCCTCGATCTTTTCTTGGACCCGTGGGCTCGCCCACAAGTTAGCAAATATTAATTTGTTATATTTTGAGTTTAGCCCACTATATGAACGATTTGAAGAATATAAATTGTTTAATACAGGGCAAAGTTGGATAACAACTCTAGGCTTTTGGATTTCACTAAGAAGCTGGAAGCAGCTTGTATCGGCACCGTTGAATCTGGGAAGATGACAAAGGATCTTGCGCTCATTCTTCATGGATCCAAGTAAGTACTTGACTTGAAAGTAAATTTATAGAATGTTTTCTACTGTTAACACGACATCTCAAATACTTCTTAATAACCGAATAACATTGCTTCTTTAGTGTATTATTTTGTGTTGTGTTCACAATTTGTATTGCGACTTATTTTCAGGCTCAGTAGGGACCACTATTTGAACAAGGAAGAATTTGTTGACGCAAAGAGATCGACACGATAAGGGAAGAAGTACAAGGTATGCTCAGTCTCTTCTGAAATTTATTCACTCCTTTAGGACATTAAATTAAATTAGTTGGAAAAAGTGCAGATGATAACAGATTTTACAAAAAACTTAATTGGCTGATTAAATTAGCTGTCACGTGAGTACATATTTATGAAACTCTTATTGTTTTTATGAATCTCAAATACTATCTCAGGTTTATACGTGTGTTTGGATATGCGTTTTTAACTGTTGCAGTAACTTTTTGATACAGTAGCTGATCATAAATAATTTTTCAAATTTTCAGCATGATGATCGTACAGTATTAAGAGATGCCGATAATCTTAACATGTAAATAGTTTTTCAAATATTGGTATCACAGCTCATTTTAGATTACAAAAATTTTCTCAATACTTTTTTCATAAGTTTTCCATATATAGTTCTTCGTACACCACCTGGAGTGTGGCGCGATACGAACTCTGTTCTGACCTTTCCATGGACAGGTAGATACAGGGCTGATGCTGCTGTTGAATTGACAAGGCGTTGTAGGCATGCAAATGCTGCTGCAGGGGATCTAATATTCATCTTGGGTGGTTTGCGTCGAGGTAAGACCTCATCTAACGTCGTATATTCTTATTATAATAAGATGATGCTAAATTAGGAGCTGTAAGTGTTTATGTGATGTCGGTTAACGCATTTTTTATATGCTACCAGTGGTTAAGGTGCCTGAGGCCACTCCTAGGCCAAGGCACCAAGCCTAGAATAGCCTGGTCTAACTGGAGAATCATCGGCATCTTTAGTTGCAAAAGCAGAAGAAGTTATGCAGGTGCTCAAGCTATCCAATCGGATGAATGTATCAAGTCAGAAGAGCCTTCACACTAACTTCTTAGCTGCCCAAGTTGTCGTTAACTAAGGGATTCAGACATAGTATATTTATATAGATGAAGCATAAGCAAAAACTGTCTTCTACAGTTATGCAACCGATTTTATTAGAGTTGATTTCAAGTTGTTATATATATAGATTACTAGCGTTAAAGATCAAATACACGCACAGGAAAAATCGTGTGCATATATCTGAGACAGGCTTGCAACATACAAAGGCCCACTTTCGTTTATTGATCTCATGCTACTACTTTTCAATCGATTGTTTCTACATGAAAATAAATGAGTTGCCGTCCATTAGCTTACCAAAACACTCATTTTTGCACTCTTTGCCATTTGCTGCTGGTATATAATCTTCAATAAACCCTATTTAGCCTATCAAACATGCATTTGCTTACCATTGTTGCAGGTTCTGGTATGGGGGCTGCAACAATTTATTGATTTGTAGCTTTTGTTTATGCCCCTACACGCACATATTTGCTTATGAACATACTGGGACACTAAACACCTTTGATAAAAAAAACATTATACACCAAATACAACGACAAAAAAACCCGTCAGGCCGCAACGCGGCTGACCGACGCCATACTTGTTATAATTAATAGAGATAGAGATAAAGATAATCACAAAGCTTTTAGATATCTCACATTTAATTTGTTTATCTCTTTACTATCTGGTGTCAAACTAATATAAAACATCATTTCGTTCTATGCATCTAATCTAAAACTGTACTAAAGTAAACTCTCAAAGTCATATTTGCTAGTACATGAAAAGCAATATTACGGAAATTTATTTTCTTAAACCAAATGTTAATTGACACAAGAAACTATAGATTACCAAATTTACTTGTACGTTTTACAACTACTTCATATCCCCGAAGATGTTTACGTTTGTCAAAATTTCTACATTACTTGTATGCAATGCGAGATGACCCAACAAGAAAATAATTTCAAAATATATGCATAACAATTTTGTAAAAATTTCTTACACTATCTTTTAATGAAAAAAAGTGATAAATTTTTTTCATTAAAAAACGCATGTCATCAACCTTTTTTTTAGACTTTTTAAAGGTTTAATAGGATCAAAACCGAACCGGAAAGATGGGCCTAAGGCCATCTATTTATATAGATGGGCCACAACTCAGATATACATTTTAAAGCCTACTAAATTTATGGCTATTCTATTTGTGACAAACAAGAAATTTACGCCCAATGCTCATATTTTAAAGTTTTAACAATCGGTGATGTAAAATAAGTATTCTTAATAACCTATGTTTGTTAGAAGGAATTTGTTAATTGTATTTATGCTTGGATCATTATTAGTGTTTTGTTATTAGCATGCTAAGTTAGTTGAACGAATGATTTACTTTGTTGAGTTAGGATTTGATATCCGTTACTATTTTCTGTGAAACAAATATCTCTCATTTGCTTGTATAAACTTGGTAAAACTTTGACCTTAAAGTTGTATACGCACCCGTAACTCTTATTATTAGTAATGTATAGCTAAGCTAATGATAGTGTATAACTTACAGCATATACGAGGCTCTAGCTAACTTAATGTGGGACAAAATGTCAAAAATTCATCGTTACAAGTATATCCAAGTATATCGTATTTATTTCAGGACCTATCGCGGAGCTTAACAAAATTAAATAATTGGCATAGGGGCCGGAATTGGGGTTCTGGGGCCTTCCTACTTACTAGAGGCAAAAAAAGTCTCGTTAAAATACCTACAATGAAACGTAGAGAGACTTTTCACTTGTCTTCTTTATCTCAGAGTTGTTCTTATTGTGTATCTCATAGTTCATTCTATCAACTCCTTAAATATTCAGAACACTAGCTCCGCCAATACTTATCCTTCATGGGCGGAGCTATTTGAACCATATAGCTCTTTAAAACATGTTGGGGCAAATAGAATCAAGAACTTAGCACAGGGGCAAGATTGGTAAATTTGACCCATAAAACACATCTAAACAAGCTTTTGCACTAAACAATCTACCCATCTCAGCACTTAAAAAGTCAACTCAAAATAATAATATATGTTACTGACATTTGGAGATCACAAATCAAACTAATATTGTATAAAGTTAATAACAAAATATAATAATGAACATGAAGCCCAAATAATATATAATCCACTAGAACAAGATGGTTATGCAAGATTTAAACAAAGATAAGTGAGACAAGGAGTTGTCAATGTGTGTTGTGATGGTAGGTGACTATACAACCCACCTCTCTTTATTTTATACAACTCACATTTTATATATTTAATCACTTTACACTATTAACTCCATGTTTAACTACAATTCTAGCTCAGTTCCATGAAAAGAAGTTGAATGAAATAACGAAAACCGAAGAAAAGTGGTATAGACAAATGAAAACTATATTATTACAACAATATATAGACTGATTCAATGTAAATCAAAACGAGAGATCGAGTTTCAACTTTCTGCATCAAGGGAAACCATTGTCCATTGATGAAAGCAATGTAGTTATAAGCACAAGAAAAATGTGAAGATGTTGACATAATGTGTCTTTTTAGAGTTTGTGTGTGTGTATCAGTGTATAGCTACTTCTGGTGTTGATAAGCAGCAAATTACATCAATTATGTAAAGAAATAATGAATCTGTACACTCTTGAATCTGTTTTTTAACTTGAGAGCAAACCAAGTAGCGTTGTTGGTTCTTGGTCAGGTGTATCAGCCCAATGCCATGAGTTGTACCCTATGGAACTACTGTTTAGGATCATGTCGTCTTCCATTGTATCAGGAAGCATATTGAGATCAAGAAAGCCTCTAATTTCACGAACCGGCTTGTTCACTTTTTCAATCAGATTCAAGTTGGTTTGTTGATTCAGTGTAGCTTCTGCAACCATGTGTGATCTTTTGTGACCTCCCAAAGCTTGACCATATGAGAATACTTTAAAGAAAAGTGGACATTCATGTGAGCCCAAAACCACTGTTTTCTTAGAGGAACCTGCACCAAGATTGAAACTTTTTGTTGTTTGATGATTATCAGGTGGTTTTGGAACAAACCAGTTAATAGTAAGCTCATGATCTAAAAAGGGTTTGTTTTCGATTGTGTTTTCACCTTCCATTTTGGAATCTAGACTTCCCTTTAGCTTCTTGTGACTTGCTTTATGCCCACCTAATGCTTGGTAAGAATCAAAGCTTTTGTTACATGTAAAACAATCAAATTTCCTTTTGCTTGAATCCTCAAATTTCCCTAGGCCTAACTCACTTACGTCATCAAATTCGTCGTTTTGGTTCACAGTTTTATCTAATCCAAAAGAACCCACCTCAGATCTTCCAAGATAATCACCGACAACTTTAGGTTCAATAAATTTCTTACTCTTGGAACCATTTTTAACTGGCTTTTTACCCTCAACTTTAGTCAACTTCACAAAAGCAGAGGAATTGCAATTATCATATGATTCAATTTCATGACCCCATTTCCCCTCATCTCTTGAAAGCATCATCAAACATAAAGCAACCTCAGATTCTTGATCTTGTTCAATATCAGAGACAACACTTGTTGAAGCATGGGTACTATTGTTTTGATTATTATTAGTATTGATGTTATTAGCATTCATGGAAATTGAAGATGAAGCTGTTGCGATGGTGGTAGTAGTAACAGTAGTAGAAGTAACTATATACCTTTTAACTCTTGTGTTTCTTGATCTTGATTTCTTGATTCGACCCACTTTTTTCGCACCCGATTTTGAATTCTCATTATCTGAATGGCTAGTAGCCCAAGAATCTTGATTCAAAGTATTGTTGTTGGTTGAAACTTTATCAGAATGACATTTCATATGTCCAAACAAAGCCTTCCAAGACTGAAAACCTTTACCACATTCTTTGCAAAGCTTATCAAGAACCACCAAACAATTACTAACTTCACTTGAATCTTTGACTTTTGGAGTCTTTTTTGGATCTTTCCTCAACTCGTAACCAGAATCATTCGAATTCGTAGAGCCATCATTGTTCATCAGTGATAGCTTCTTCATCTGCTTCTTCTTCTTCTTCTTCTTCAACTGCTGATCATGATCATGATCATCACCATGACCATGATGTTCATCATTTTGAGTAATTGAATTGATCACATGAGACCTCATATGACCACCCAATGATCTACCAGAAGGGAAACCTTTGTCACACAGCTTACAAACATGCTTCATTAGCTCCTGATCAGCTTCTTGGATCGAATTCGACATTCAGACCAAATCCAAGTCAAACTAGCTAGCAAAAAATGATCAGATTTTCTTTCCAAGAAACACAAAATTTAAGATGAAGATTGTAACTTTAAACACACCCAAATCAAGAAACCAACAAAAAAAGAACAACCCAACTCAGATTTTGCACAAAAACAGGATCAAGATCCAATCTTGATCCAAAAAACTGATGAAACAGCTGATGAACAACACAAGAAGCAAAGAAAAGCTACTCTGTTTCTTTCTCTCTCTAGAAATATTTAGAGAGAGAATGAGATAGTTTTATTATGTTTGGATGTGAAGAAACCCATGCATGAAAGCAAAGGATAGTTAAAAAGAAAGAATTGGCAGCCTGCACGTGTACTCAACTGAGAATCCTACGCCACTGTTAATCCAACGGCTGAGATTATTACACATTTGATCATCTCTAAAGATCTTCGTCAAACCAACTGCCCACTTGCTGTTAAGTGAAAGCTTCTACTCTTTGGCAGTTATGCTTTTGTACTTTTCTTTCTTATTTAGTACCTCAATTTTCCATATCTAGACTAATGCAAATCCATAAGTACATAAACTACAAGAATTTTAAGCGTGTATTAGAAAAATAAGTATTTTCTGAAAATAATATTTTTAGACTAAGGGAGTAATTTCTTTATTATCTTGTTTAGGTCTTGATTGAAAAAGGTTGTTTCAGTTTATCTATGTGAAATTAAGTTATGTTAAGTTACTTTTTATTTGAGGTAACAGTTTTTATAAGCATTTTAATGCTAGTTAATTGTGAAAATTGTAAGAATGAAGAAAAAGTAGTGCTGGATCATGACTACTTATATTTATTTTTTAAAGTTTTATGTGGTTCTATTTTAACTCAGTCACACAATCGACATGCTCAACAATGTTACAATACTGAAAATGTCAGCAAGTGTAACTAAATTTGGTTAATGGAGTTGGAATAATTAAAAATTGTGGACCCAAAACACACCTCAAGTTTGCCGTCAAAATGTTCATCTAATGTATTTAATTTATTGTGGTGGCAAATTGGTCATTTGACAAATATGAGAAGAGGGGGACCCCAAATTAACCTTGAAGCAGTTTGTAAAGCAAAGAATCCACAAGCCTGCAGAGTTTGAAAGCTAAAAGCTTTATTATGCGCCAAGCAACAACTGATATTTAGAGGATAATTGAAAAATACTAGTGTCATATATATATTCACAGAGTTTTACAATTAAATCAAAGAAAATACAAAGTAAAGATATAGGAAAAACATCATAGAATCAATTGAGTGTTAAGTTGAAGCCATCACATTTATGGAATTTTGAAAAGTAATGTACATAACAACTATCGTGTAAACACTCGCTATCAGAGCGGTGTGGTCACTTCCCATCTTTTAAATTATCAGCTATCTTCTATTGTCAATTTCGGTTTGCAGTCATTGTTTTATAATTTTATGAGCTCATTGATATCGATGATGGTGCATTGAGTGGATGACAATAGAGGTTGATGACAAATTAACTATTTGCAAGTGATTAGAGAAAACTGAATGAAAAAACATAAGCAAAGGATCACAATATTGTTGCATGTGACATGTGTTAAAGAAGAGTGTAACTCACTCTAAGTAGTCACAAAACATTTTAGGCTTTTGACACAGAGACGTAACTAAAATCACTATATAGATCTGAAAAGCCCCTAATCATTCAAAGGAAAATAATTTAATGAAAAAACTTATGCAAGTATAAGTTAAGGCACAACACTACTAATAATATATAGTACTTTCTTTATAGAAAATTTTAAAAATCCCTATATTTAAATTACCCACAAGCTAGGTGTCTTGCTTTTTGAGAGCTTAGATTTTATTAGTAGATTATATTTTTATATGTGACAAGGCAATCGGCCTGCAAACACTACAGCCGGCTTCCCTCATTGCTCCGACCAGAATGCTAGTGTCTTATTAGCAGGAAAAGAATGAAAGATGTTGAACCTTTAAGCACTATTTAAAGCCGGCATCATGGTTCAACTTTTTAGTTCCTTATACTTGATCTTTTGTTGTAGATAAATTATAGAGATACCAAGTTATAGTTTTTGGTATCTTTAGCAAAATAAGATCAAGCTGTTCGATTTGGTCCATGAACCGCAATGAAGCCGTCCTACTCTAAATGCAAACTATATATGTTACCATAAAAAAAAGTCTCAATAATTTTTTATTATTATTATTTTTTTTTTAATTCCGTTTATAATCTGCTTTCACTGGAACGAGTTCAAACCACAGCCACAACTAGTTTACATTGGTATTTTTATTTTTATATTGATCTGGTTCAATGTACTCAGCTTTCAACTAGATGGAAACTAATCCTTATTAAACACTACTAAAATTTTAATTAAGAAGGCTAAAGTCATAGCTAAAGTAGCTTAGTGGTGTTTATTGTTTAACCACTCTAGCAATCATGCTAGATGGATTATAATGTACTCCATTTTAACATGTGTACTTCAGGCACAAAGTACAGCCTACCAAATTGCTATTTATATAGTATTAAGTTATGATCATGCTAAAGTATGAGTACCAATGTATGAAGTAACCACACAAAAAGCATAATACTGGCGCGATCTACATCTCATGTCAAGAAAAATGGCTTGCGTATATGTCTAATCCATTCAACATTTGACATATAAATTAGACATTTTCACTCTTTACATACATAAGCGCATGCGCCTATCAGTGCTCTATTTAATTTCGTTCAGAAAATAAATAGTCAATGCTTGATCTATTTTCAGTATAAGTTTTCATTGTGTTTAAGTAGAAGTATCCATACAGTAATTAGCACAACCCATAGAAGCATAATGTCAACTTTAGAACAAGCTAATGGTATAGTGCATGATGCATGAGGTACAAACTATGTCTATTTTTAATTAGGCCAGCCACATTATGGTTGTAATTAAAAGTCTTGCTTTAGACTTCAATGTGGCTTTTCATTAGGGTTCAAAAGTCTCATAGCTGTCCAACTTGTTTGGTGGATCGCAATGTATCACCATATAGCTTGATTTAACGGTTAGGATCATATCTATTAATTACCTTAATAGATCATGGATCTTGGAGATCTACTCATAAAATTCATTGTTAGGCAACCATAAACAAGATTAGACCTTTTCATAGTGATTTCAAGTTGAATCAATTACTTACACTCGAAACAAGCATGATTGAAGGTAAAAAAAAGGATTCTCGTCATAAAAAAACAAAGTTAAGCAACTAATTAAAACCTTAGCTATATCATTCATTATACATTTTGAAGTCAATATAATCACATTGAACGCGCAACATTGAGATAACTCCTTACTATTTGAGTTATTTTTACGATTGAGAATAATGTACCACTTCTGTTGTTAGTAGAACATGTTGATACATGATTGGTTTTACCATTACATCAGTGGTACCTTTTTTTTTTGTTCATTTTCACAACCTTAAAGGATATTCTTTTCTTATATACATCCAAGAAACTTTTTTATATGCTTCAAGGAACCCTAAGAATTTGTCCAAATATCCTTTTTTATATGCTTCAAGGAACCCACAAGCTAAGGCAAAAGCATGACTGAAGTCATTTGTATGTGCAACAGGCAATATATTGGCGTCTACCACAGACATTTTAGGTTTTTTATGCTAAAAAAATAAAAATATCTAAAATACATGTCTTAAAATTTTACTTAACTGCATACTTGATGAAGGTTGCCTAATCACTTTTTAATTAGGTGGCCTAATCTCTCCTTTATCCTAACTAAACTATGTTACTTGTAGCTAGCTCACTAACCCTGTTGCATGATGTTGTACCCCATGCTAAAAGTATGGACCTATCACTACAAGCACACTATCCTTTATTTATTTATTTTTTTCTTCCAAATCAAGCAAAGAAGCCTGGCACTAGTGAAAGAGGGTGTGAAAAGTGACAACAGCAGATGTCTTCCATTTTTCTTTGTTGTAATTACTTGTAATAACGAGATCCATCATAGCATATGTTTTTTGATACTTAAGATACAAGTCATAACTTTACGATTATGGATTTAACAACTTATCTTTAAGGGAAAATGCTAAAAAAATACATCGAAGTTGTCATTTTATGCCATCGTATGGTGCCACCTTTTTTTTTATAAGAAAATGATTAAACTCTTGAAAGCGTCTCATTGTGGGTATAAACGTCACATCATTAGTCCTTTATACTAACGGCCGTTAGTAAATAACTTACAATTCCGTTTTCTTACATTTTCAGCCGTTTTCAGCCGTTTTCGTCCGTGTTTCTACGTTTTCGTCCGTTTCCATCAATTTTTTTTGCGTTTTTCGTCCGTTTTTACACGTTTTCGTCCGTTTTTGTCCCTTTTTTACACGTTTTTCGTCCGTTTTTTACACGTTTTCGTCCTGTTTTTGTCCTTTTTTACACGTTTTTGTCCGTTTTTTTAAACGTTTTTGTCGTTTTTTACACGTTTTCGTCTGTTTTTTACACGTTTTCCGTTTTATCCGTTTTTTACACGTTTTCGTCCGTTTTCTATTTGTTTTAGGGTCTAGGGTTTAGGGTTTACAAATTTTTATAAAAATTTTCCGAATTTTTATAAATTTTTCCGTTTTTACACATTTTTGTCCGTTCTTATCCGTTTTTTACACGTTTTCGTCCGTTTTTTACACGTTTTCGTTCGTTTTTGTCCGTTTTTTACACGTTTCGTCCGTTTTTGTCCGTTTTTATAAAAATTCGAAAAAAAATTTATTAAAATTCAAAATTTATAAAAATTCGATTTTTAACGAAAAAATTGTAAAAATTCAAAAATTTATAAAAATTCGAAATTTTTTTTTAAATTCGAAAAAACTTGTAAAAATTCGGAAAAAATTTATAAAAATCGAATTTTTTTAAATTCGAAAAAACTTGTAAAAATTCGAAAATTTTTCGAAATATATAAATTTAAAAAATTCAAAATTTATAAATTTAAAATTTATAAATTTTGAATTTTTATAAATTTTTCGAATTTTTATAAATTTTTCGATTTTTATAAGTTTTTTCAAATTTTTTCGATTATTTATAAATTTTGATAATTTTTTCGAATTTTTAAAAATTTTTCGAATTTTTATAAATTTTTCGAAAAGTTTTAATAATTTTTTCGAATTTTTTAAAACGCAAAAAAAATTGATGGAAACGGACGAAAACGTAGAAACGTGGACGAAAACGGCTGAAAATGTTAAATCGAAAAACGTGTACGAAAACGTGTAAAAAACAGACAAAACTGAAAACGGACAAAACGTTGTAAAAAAGGACAAAAACGTGTACGAAAAAACGTGTAAAAAACGTTAAAAACGGACGAAAAACGTGTAAAAAAAAACGAATTTAAAAAACGGACAAAAAAACGTAAAAAAAAATTTATAAAAATTCGGAAAATATTTATAAAAATTTGTAAACCTAAACCCTAGACCCTAAAACATATAAAAAACGGACAAAAACGTGTAAAAAAATAAAAACGACGAAAACGTGTAAAAACGGACAAAAACGTGTAAAAAAACGTGAAAAAAAAAACGGACGAAAACGTGTAAAAAACGGATAAAAACGAACGAAAAACGTGTAAAAAACGGATGAAAACGTGTAAAAACAGACGAAAACGTGTAAAAAACGGACAAAAACGGACGAAAACGTGTAAAAACAGACGAAAACGTGTAAAAAATGGACAAAAACGGACGAAAACGTGTAAAAAAAGGGACAAAAACGGACGAAAACGTGTAAAAACGGACGAAAACGCAAAAAAATTGATGGAAACGGACGAAAACGTAGAAACACGGACGAAAACGGCTGAAAATGTATAAAAACGTAAAAAAACGGAATTGTAAGTTATTTACTAACGGCCGTTAGTATAAAGGACTAATGATGTGACGTTTATACCCACAATGAGACGCTTTCAAGAGTTTAATCATTTTCTTATAAAAAAAAAGGTGGCACCATACAATGGCATAAAATGACAACTTCGATGTATTTTTTTAGCATTTTCCCTGTCTTTAAAGAATTATATGATCGATCTCCTTTTGGGGCAACTCTTTCGCCTAAAGTTCTGAAAGTAAGCTCAAGCAAAATTGAAGGAGTATTGAACCAATTAAATACAAAACATCTTGCTAGTTAAACAGTTAAATCTATGTCCAAAGTCCTAACCATACAGGTGTATGTGAAGAACTGAAGATTTTTAGAAGGTAGATCACAAAACAGAAAGTGGCATCTTGTTATCAGCTACTTGGAATTATTCAATTGTATTATAATATTTTCTTAGTTAACAAGTGGCCTAAACGATGGTTTTGATTTGAGAAACTTAAATCTCGCACAGGAAACGTCAATGCATCTTATTAAAGTTCTTCATCCTCAAGATATTACTAATCAGTTTTGCTGATCTTATAAATCATGTTGCTGGATCAGCACGATATAAGAAAACATTGACATGAGAAAAACTGTTGTCTTCCGCGTTTTTTAAATCTCTTGCAACGCCAGTGACGCCTTGCAATGCATAGAGACAAGTCGACATTGATTCACATGACTACATGAGTAATCACTATATATAATGGTGGTCTAGCTTCAGGAACGATTAAATACATTAATACACAACAATTCGACAATAGAATAACCTGCAGATTTTTCATTATTAGGGGATACAATACACTGAAACACAACTACAAACAGTAAACTGAACATACTCCATTATCTGATTTTCCCTATTACAAAATGTCACAACATTCTTTGCCACTCAACCATCTTCTTTGACTAAATTACAAAAATTGAGAGCATATTTGGCTCTTAAGTTAAATCAGAAACAATTTAATCATCATAAGCTCATTCTTGAGATTCTTCTATTCTCATTTTCCCACTATTTACTAACTTTTTAAGGTCTGTTCTTGACTATTTACATAAGGTACATCCCAAGAATTTGCGAGGGGATGTATCATGTATGAACATCTATAATCTATATAAGTTTACCTCTTGAGATGAATGTCTTCTAGTGTTAACCCAGGGTGGATGTACAATAAAATATTGGACATGCAACCATCTTCTAAATAATGAGGTGATAAAAAAAACTGACTAGCCCATATTAGTTTGAACTATTGTTATCGCCCATCACTTAAAGTCCCACGATTCATCTCCAAAAATCTCTTCGATCATACTGCCTGTGGACAAGAAATCGGTTTTTGTTCTTGAACAGGAGAAAAACCCAACATCCCATACTCTAGAATCCAATGGTTCAAAGATAAACTCATGGTTGCTCCAGGATCTGTTGCTGTCAACCTTGAGTTTACTGACGCTTGGTTCACCTGTATCCGAGGATGTGCAGGAGTCATACTGGACAACATCTCCACATTCAGTATTATCAGACGGTTGTGATGTTGAGTCAAAGCTACAACTGTTATGCAACTGTCTAGTTTCCTCAATACCATTCCCATGTTCATATGAATCAGGCTTATGGATCTCATCCTCTTCCTCTGCTCCGTCACTCCCCTGCCACTCATCATCGTCACTATCAGCATTCATTGGATCACATCTGTTCTGTTCTGCCCTTTTGCGCAGCACAAAGACGTTAAAGTAGTAGCTAACAATCTCTTGACGGGTGCGCGAAGGGAATTCCGCTGCAAGATGGTTCCAGAAGTTTTTACCCAAGGACACAGGGTTTGAATTTACAACCCTGTGAAACAGCAGTTCATCCTCTTCCGTCCATTTCTCAGCAACCACCTCGCCCATATTACTAAAGCCGAGCTCTGCAAATTTTTCATGTCCGATACTTGCCTTTAGAGTCTCCCTGGCCTCTTGGATGTGTTGTTGGACACATTCAAGAGACCCGGGATCATTACAGTAACAATCAGTTCTTCCACTACCAACTGCATCACTATCATGTAGTGTTGGATCTTGAGGTATAGGGATGATACAAGAACCCATGAACTTAATCCCGTCCTCATCATATCCACGCCATTCAGGAATTTCAGCTTGGTATTCAGGACCAATTAGGACTTGTTTCAGAGGAGAATGTTCTAGAAGGTAAGAATAGGCATCGGGAGTCTGCACTGCTGATGCATCTAAACCCACGTCTTCTTCAGTCAGCGTGCTGCTGGCCCAGGACGAGGTGGAAAGGCGACCAGGAAGAGTACAATCGACATCCTTGTCGGTACAGACAGGGTGATCAGTCAACTTGCCACTTACACATCTATAGTCAACTTCAAGAACTGGTTTATAGAAGCAGGCCTCATCTGTATCTATCATAGGATATAGCTAGTTAAGAATAAAGAATGATACACTAATCCAGAAACCATGTAATGCACTATAGTACTATACTGATATCATGCAACAAACATTATAGCTAGTTAACAGGATGCTGTAACAGTCGGAATCCAAATTCTTCTAAATATAGACATACCTAAACACTGATTATTGTCGTCACAAAAAACTACATAAAGACATATCACACTGTGTTCTAATGCAATAACCAACTACTTTACAATCATATAACAAAATAGTTGAAATTACAAATGCCTGAAAAACTAAAGTATTTATAACTAAAGCTCTCCCCAACACACACCTGAATTAAATGGCACATCATCTTTAGTTAGCTCCAAACACGGAACCAATTGCGACTTCAAACGCTTAGAAGAAACATCACACTCATTTTCCACGAGTTGTCGTTTCTGCACCATACTTTAACTGCAAGATGACATTCAATGGCTAAGGCACAATCGGTATTAACTAAACTAAGTTTAAATTATATCAACTGGAAAATGCTTAATTTTACAAGTGGGGTAGCACATTACTAATTTAAGCAAGTTTATATCTTTAAAATAAATAAGAATCTTAAAAACCACGTGTCATCTCTTAAGTCAACCCCAAATAAAAATATATTTTTTCTAAAAATAAAAAAAAAAAATTACAGTGCAAAATATTACTACTGCTGTATTTACTAAAAAAGGAAAGGGCTTTTACTTATTACCTTCAAAGCAGATCCCCAATTTGAATTTATGAACAAACCCTAACCCTAGATCCCCAATTTTTCAAATTCCAGATTAATAAGAAATTTAACAAATTGTAAATACAGTAACTTTTATAATCCAATGAATTTCAAATATAATCAAACAATTTAAAAAATCAATGACCCAATTCAAAAACCCTAATTCAATCAAGATCTCAAAAATTGGAACAAAATTAAATCAATTGTAACAGAAAACCAATCAATTTAACAAAAAGGGTGATAGATCTAACAGATCTGACAAAAAAATAGAAACCCTAACCTAGAAATCGATGCACTCAACGGCAGAGTTCAAAAGATAGCTCAATCGATAGAGGAATACGTGAATCAAAAGACTATGTAATCAATTTGAAAAAACAAGGTTGAATCGAAAACGAATTTTGGAGATTAAGAGTTAGGGTTTTGAAAGAGGGGTATTTAAAAAATTGGGGATACGGGTAGAGCGAAGAAGGTGAAGGTGAGGTTAGCTATTTTTAGTAACAAGTTGTATGAAAATAAAATGTGAAATTACTAAAACGGGTAAGGAGTTGGTTTAATTTACTTGTTTTTGGTGTTTGTTGTAGTGATATTGTGAGGGTAGTTTGGGTATTTTGATTTGAAGTAGAGAAAACACGTTTGTGTTGTAGTGTGAAGACTTTGAATAGTATGACCACAAGTTGTTGACAACTTTGTAGAGTTGTCTTGTCACTTGTACTTGTTATTTGTATCCGCGCAATGCGGCGGCGGGTACACTTATTTAACATTTTAAACCTTTCTTATTTAACATGTTTTAAATACTTTATAACGTAGTAGATATATATTTTTTAAAAGTAGAACGTCTTATTAATAGTGTAAATAGTTAGCACTTTTATTATTCAAATATTAGCATTAAATTGAAGGTTATAAATTTAGCGAGTTTTTCTTATAAACAATTATATTAAAACATATTATTATTAGAGGGGTTACTATATGGTTTAAATGAGATTTAAAATTTCAAATTTTACATTAATTTTCTAATTTTTCTTTTATAGTAATGTTTTTTGTATTTAAGACTTTTTTTTATAGAAATTCTCAAATGCTTTATAATATAGTATAGATGATTTTTAAGAAGGGGTGTTCAGCGGTTCGGTCTTTGGTTTTTTGTGTTGTATGGTCTGGTTTCATCGATTGGAAAATTTTCAATGTCAAAATCAAAACTAAACCAAGCCAATTATAGAATGGATAAAACCAAACCATACACCAAATTAGAATTCTGTTTAGTTTCGGTTAAAACCAAAAAAACCAAATTCAAGTAAACTTCAAAATATGATCTATAAGTTACAAATAAAAACCTGAAAGTTCAAATAAAATTAACAAATCAAAATGTCTCACAAAGTGCTAAAAAAATCAAGAAAACAAAAGTTTAAGAAACAAAAAAGTTTCAGAACTTAACGTATGTAAATGAAAGCGATAAAATGTTTTTCGATAAAGTCTTCAGAAGTCTTATTATCTTGAATATTCCATCTTCAAGCATCCAAACCCAATTGCAGATTCACTCATCTTCTCCTATGTTTGCATTTGATGTTCATCTCTTAAAAAGCAATGGAAAATAAATACGTGTCAAATGAAGATACATACATAAATAAAAAGGTCATGCCTATAAAAATGGAAACATTAAGTTGCCATCTTTAAATTTTTCAAGGTGATCAATGTGTTCTTTCAGATTCACTGCAACATCACCTGAACGAACTCAAATATGTATATATATAATTTAAATTTTATGTGGCAAGAGATATTCTTTTTCAAGTTTGGTTTGGTTATATATTTGTCAAACCCAAAACCAAACCAAACGTTAATTAAATACTTCGGTTCGATTTCAAACCAGACCATACACCAATTAAAATTTTCGGTCCGGTTTATTTTTCAGTCTGTTCAGTGTCAATCAAACACTGAACACCCCTATTTCTAAGGGTCCCTTAATTAGTGCGTCAAAAACTTAAGAGGTCCACAAAAACTATTATTTCTCAATTAAGAGTCTAGAATAGATATTTTCTTTAAACCACTTAATTTAACAAAAAAAAAGTAAAGTAACTCTCAATACCGTCTTTCACGGGTTATGGGTCCCAATACTGTCTTCCACGGTGTATGGGGAGGTTGAGACGTAGACAGCCATACCACTACCTAAGGTGGAGAGGCTGCTTCCTGTTCTACCAAAGGTAGAAAAGGACCTCCGGCCTTGTAAGGGGTGAGGATCAAACCCTTGACCTCTCTTTCCAGAGGCAATGGTGTTAACCACTTGATCCAACCACTTAATTTAACAAACATTCCCTTAAAATAATACTCTAAGAGCATTAAGTGTGGTGGCTCAAACCAAAGAGACACATCACCGCCACCTCAACATTCCTCGTTTTCACACTCACACACCAAAATAACCCCTCACTCTCAAGTCAAAATACCCAATCACTCATAACTGAAGCCAAAATACCCCCTTCATAATTTTAGCCAAAACACCTCTTTTGAAACCCACCACACCCCCTTGTGAGTTACAAATATTATTTAGTTTTAATAAGAGTTAATTACATAAATGGTCACTGTGGTTGGGCGGTTTTTTCACTTTCAGTCATTGAAGTTTTTTTTTTACTGGTTCAGTTATTGTGGTTTGCATATGTTACGGATCCAGTCTATATCCGAATTGAAATGACCAAAAAGCCCTTGTCATATTCATTTTAAAATCTTTTGACAATTAATTAACGGCCTTTAGTCCTTTATACTAATGGTCGTTAGTTCTTCATAAGTTTTCGTCCGTTTTTACACGTCTTCGTCCATTTTTACACGTTTTCATCCGTATTCACACGCTTTCATTCGTATTTACACGTTTTCGTCCGTATTTACACGTTTTTGTCCGTATTTACATGTTTCGTTCGTTTTTACACGTTTTCTCCGTATTTACACGTTTTCGTCCGTTTTTACACGTTTTCATCCGTATTTTCACGTTTTCGTCCGTATTTACACGTTTTCATTCGTTTTTACACGTTTTCATACGTATTTACACGTTTTTATACGGACGAAAACGTATAAAGACCAGACGAAAACGTGTACAAACGGACGAAAACATGTAAAAACGAACAAAAACGTGCAAAAAAAGGACAAAAATGTATAAAAACGGACGAAAACGTGCAAAAATATGTAAAAACGGACGAAAACGTTTAAATATGGATAAAACGTGTAAAAATGGACGAAAACGTGTAAATACGGACGAAAACGTGTAAATACGGATGAAAACGTGTAAATACTGAGGAAAACATGTAAAACTGAGGAAAACATGTAAAAACGGACGAAAACGTGTAAATACGGACGAAAACATGTAAATACAGAAGAAAACGCGTAAAAACGGACGAAAATGTGTAAATACGGACAAAAACGTGTAAATATGGACGAAAACGTGTAAATACGGATGAAAACGTGTAAAAACAGACGAAAATGTATAAAGACTGGACGAAAAGGTGTAAAAACGGACGAAAACGTTAGAAAACCAAATTTTCGGTTATTTACTAACGGCTGTTAGTCTAGAGCACTAACGGCCGTTACTTAATTGTCAAAAGATTTGAAAAAGAAGATGACAAGGACTTTTTGGTCATTTCATTCGGATATGGACTGAATCTGTAACATATGCAAACCACAGTGACTGAACCAGTAAAAAAAAAACTTCAGTGACTGAATGTGCAAAAACCACCAAACCACAGTGACCGTTTGCGTAATTAAATCTTTTAATAATATGCACCTCAAAACTATGATTTTGTGTCCAACTTCTTACATAAAGAAAACAATAAATTGATGAGGTCTTTATTGTTCATATTACCCGAGGAGGACGAATCTTTGACTCATATATATATGTGTTTTAATCGAGGTATTCTCGTGACCATTTCCGATCATTTCCTGACCACCCCAAATGTGTGCCTATTGAAATTTGAACTCCGGACTTCTTGTGAGGAAGTCAAGGGTCTTACCGCTAGACCATTGTGTCCATTTGGTGGTGGTTCCTCCCGTTACAAAGATACAAAAATTATTAAAAAGTGACTACCTGCATAACCATTGTGTCCATTTGGTGGTGGTTCCTCCCGTTACAAAGATACAAAAATTATTAAAAAGTGACTACCTGCATAAGTATACGTTGAATATTATTAACTAGTGCACAATGGTTCATGTTTAGCTCCACATTTTTATCAACAATAGAGCATTTGTATAAGTGTATAACTCTCAAGGAACACAAATATAACAAATCAAAGCCAGTTAACCGAGCACTTGACACACATAAGGGGTCATAGATCAACACCCTCGTCAAGGCCTTTAGAACTGATCATCACGTTTGAATCTATTTGTTTGTCGAACTTCTTTTTCCTTCGATCTTCAAACTCTTTAAATCCTTCCATCTGAAAGTATATGTTATTACCACTTAGCATTTTTGGTTTGTCATACAGTGTGAAAAGAAATGATGAAGTGATTGTGAGTGTCGTTTTTCGTAAATCTGAGGAGAAATGAGATGGGAGTGGGTCCCATCTAAGTTTTTCATTTTGGTTATTACAGCTGAGTATCTGGTAGCTTACCTGTTGAAACTGATCCATAGATATGGGATTGCCATGTAAGGATATATTCTGCATGGTCTTGCATTCTTTTAATAAACTTGGAGGAATCTGCAGAAGAAACAATACATAATTCATTATAGCCATAAATACACAGGGAAATCCACTGAATGACATGAAAGCATAGGTACCTGTTTCAGATTGTTATGGTCTAAACATAGCGACTTCAAATGAATGAGACTGCAAACCGAAGTAGGAAGTTCTTCAATGGAATTTTCTGAGTCAAACAAATGAACCATGAAATTATCAGTCAAAGCGTTATTAAAAAAGAAGAAGTTTATGTTAGTGTCCAGAGTGAATTTGGCATCAATGGCAAACAATGAAGCAAAACCACAACAAATGGAGCATACCATTTGCTTGTAGCTCTTCCAAAGAAAAGCAGCTTCCTACAGATTCTGGAAGAGACTTCAGTTTATTATGCGACACATTTAGCAGCAACAACTGCAATTTCAGAAACTCAGATGAAGTTTACAGCAAAAATATGCCATAAAAGTGAATTTTAACTTTGAAAACATGAAAAGTGAGATTTCAAAGGAGTAGACCAGAGAAGTTTGTAATAGTAACAAACAGATACTATATGCATAGATCAGGTAAAACAACACAAACTTTATAGATTTCTTTGACATGAATAAATTGCACAAAGATAAATATTCAGTAAAAGACAGGGTTAGTGCTATATGCAGTCACTTACATTGCGCAAGCTTCCTATGGTTTCTGGCAGGCTGGTTAACAGGTTGCCAGAAATGGATAACCGCTCCAGTCTCACCAATTGGCCCACTGAAACAATGGGCTAGTCAAATCTATATTTATATATATACTATGTATTTATGTGTATGTGCGTGTGTATATGTGGGTGAGTGCATGACTGTGTGTGCGTGTAAATGACATGCTATATTTTCCAAATCAGAATAGAAGAAAGATACCTTCATCTGGCAAGGTAGTAAGTTGATTCCCATCAAGCATGATCAACTTTAAAGACTGAAGTTTCCCGATATTCATTGGGAGACGCCCAATCATGTTATTTGCCAAAATCTGCAAGGTATCGCCATGTCAGATACAAAAACCTTAGACGTCAGAAGATTATGGCAGTCCCTTATCCGAAACTATGAACTAAAAGTAAGAAGATACAGCTAGAATATGTTCGAGAAGACAGATGTAATGATGAGAAGGTTCAGTATTTACCAGCCTCTGCATATTCATTAGTTTGCTGATCTCCTCTGGGACATCAACTGCAATAACCACAGGGCACAAATGATGAGTATAGGTTACACGGTACAACATGTCTGAAGCAAGAATCATTTAAAGATATGAAAGTAAACAAAAGCGAAATCAGGAAAATCATTCACTGTGAAAGAGACACCAACTGCGAGCTTATGCACTTCACTATAGTTTGCGATAGCAGTTGCAACAGTTACAAATGTCTATTCGAAGTTTGTAAATTGAACCCAAGAAACTTTTCCCCAATCCATCATGCATCTTCTTTATCTCAAGGTTTTATAACTACTTTTGTAAGCAAGTCATATTTATACCAGATCAATCCTAAATTCTATGAGTTGAAATCATATGAAATGAAGACAATCAGCTTTAAAAATCGTTTAAAGCGGACAACTGTCTCACAATTAAACCTCCTGAATAACTACATAAACAAGCAAAAAAAGTTGCATCTTTTGAGTGTATTTGAAGACAAGTTTGCTTCATTAACATGTTTCTTTTCTTGTCAATATTTTTTCAATTTCACTTTCTTTGGTTTGACTCTCAAGTCAAACAAAATTACCTTTGGATGTCCCATGAGCGTCCCTTTTTTTAACAAGTCCAAAAAATCACATATTTGTGGCTTTGTGCATTACAAGTGTTATGAATGTCGAGATTAGAAGCTCAAATTTTCATCCCTTTTCCAATAAAGTGAACATATACGGTCAACTTGTCATCACAACAAAGTAAACACGGGAACAAATAACTTTTCAGATTATATGCACACCACTGAAATAATAAATGTATTCTAGAGCAGAAAGCAAGAAGGCATTACCTAATTTGTTGTGTGTTAGATCAAGCGTGCGTACAGATTTTCCCAGGTCCAGAACTTCATCTGGAAATGACTGTTTCACCAATTACACAAGTCAGTACATTACACCTTATATTTCATAGTTTAATTCTGTGAATCCATGTTCCAAATCATAACCAGTGAGCCGCCAAAAAGGACAGACAAGCAAACTGCAACTAGAATAAAGAGATATACTAGAACAATCCAAAACCCCAAACAAAATAGGTACAAAGAAGAGGTAATTTATCAATCTATGCCCTCAGCTTTAACAACTCAATAATGTTTTTATTAATTTAACCTACAGAATGATAATGAAACCAAACCCTAGTTAGGATATACTACAATTAAATCCCCTGGATTAACATATAATTTGCACTATGCTTGGTACTAGTGCACCTCAAACAGTGAAACAATCATATTATTCAAGCCAATAATTCCATTCAACCCATATAAATGCACGCAATACTTTTCCATTTTACTATATCAACAATAGTAGAATCACTTACAAAGTTACTAAAGCCTTTGCCCTTACAAGTTTTCTGGCATCAAAATCTTTTCCATCGGTAGCAAAACTTCAGAGTTTAGTCTAGATGCAAGAATTTTCAATCTTAGACCGCATACTAACTTAAGTAGTTTACATAAATCTAAACATGCAGGCATTTCTATTACTAGTTAAGGCACACACCACCACGCATGATACGCAAGCAGACAACACCAATGAGCATACATGATCAATCAGAAGTTAAAATTGACGACCACCTATCATGTCATCTACTTATGTTTGTATTCCGCTCTCACCCTCTTTCTAGTTTCTCGTTGTATCATTTCTTAACCTACTCAACTAACTTCCTAGTGCTACTTCAAAGACCTAAACTCGTCCCCTAAAAAAATCAACAATTTACATCTCTTGTACATTTCTCATGTCACTCCCATAAATACACACAATAACTAATCGTTTGAATTTTTTTACTAGTTTTAAGATAGTAGGATCATTTACTAAGTTACTAACAGAACTTTGAGAGTTTTATCTAGTTAATATATTGTTAATCTATGACTACATAATAACCTTTAGCACTAGCAAAAGAAGTAAACAAGCAGGCATTGCCACTAATAATAAAGGACTTAAATGTCATACATATATAGTCGGACATGCACCAATATTCGGGCAGACCAATAAGCATACATGAACAAAAATCAGTTCTTATATTTGCATTCCGCTCTCACCTTCTTTCTAATATCATTCCTAACATACTCCACTAACTTTCTAGTGCTACTTTTAAAACCTAAAAAAAAAAATTATCAATTTCATTTGTTATGTAAAATTTAGACCAAACGCAAATCAACAGTTTGTTGTTTTAACGATTTACTCAAATAAAAGAAGTTGCCACATAAAGCAATAGACATAAAATTCAACCAATCAAAAAGAAAGATAAAATTTGACCTTTAATTTAGAATCACGTAAGGCAACAATGCCAGTGGCGCGCCACCTGGACAAACGGCTGGCTTTTGAATCAACGTTCTTGCTCGCAAAACATCCCATGCTCCCCCGATATTTTTATAAATCTAGTTAAATTTGTTACTTGAATAAAGTGGGGACTCTGTATACTTACGGATGTCTATGGCGATGAATAATATGATGACCAAAATGGGCGAAGACTTTTTTATTATGTGGGTCGGGTTTGACTTCTGATCAGATGGGTGCCGCCAATTTAACACAATTTATTTATTTATTTATTTATTTATTTATTTATTGTTTGATTGATTTGCTATTAGGAAAGCTCATTGATCATTGTCCGATTTTATTAACTCTGGTGGATTCGAATTTTGGTCCTAAGCCATTTAGGTGGTTCAACTCTTGGTTTCTTAGAGATGGGTGTGAAGTAGAGGTGCAAATCGAAACTGGTTTTTTTTAAAACCGGTATATAAAACCGAAACTGGTTTTTTTAAAACTGAACAGGTTTTCAAAAAACCGAACCGGTTGGATCAGTTTTTTTTTTTTGAAAAATCCAGTTTTTTTCGGTTTTAAAACCGGTTTTTTAAAAAATCCGGTTTTATCCGGTTTTATAAAAAAATATAAATTTTTTTTTTTTTATTAAAAAGCCCGCGTTAATTTTCGAAAAAAAAAAAAAAAAAAAAAAACCCAGTTTTAACCGGTTTAAAAAAACCGGTCAAAGTTGGGTCAAACTAGCCGTTGCATACAAAACCGGTTTTAACCAGTTTTTTTTCAAAAAAAAAAAAAAAAACGGTCACTAGCCGTTTGGTTTGATTTTTTGTGCGTTTTTTTATTTTTTTGGATGATTTTAGGCTATGTAATGATACTATAAATACATGTAATGGGTTGTGGTTGAAAACACATCAAAAACACTCAAAATCTCTCAAAAATGCTCACATATAATGGAAAACGTATCACAACAAGCTTCCACTACTCCCTCCGTTTCTACTAGCAATGCAAAAAAACACTACACAAATGAAGATGTCGTGAAAGTTAGGCCAACGAACCGGAAAGGTGATGTTTGGTGTAATTACGATTTGTGTATTATGATCGATAATGCGGAAAAGGCGCGTTGCAAGAAATGTGGGAACTTTTATACTCCAACGTCTAACACTACACTTAGGAATCATAAAGAAAAATGTAATGCGGTTCGAGCTTCGTCCGATGGTACTATTGGTGCGGATGGTCGGGTTTTTATATATGATAGTGAAGCGCTTCGACTTGATTTTACGAAGTTTGTCATTCAACAAGCGCTTCCATTCAACCACTTCGACAACGTCAAGCTTACGGAGATCATCAAAACGAGGCTACAACCGCGTTATGAACATGTAAGTCGTACTACTCTTAGAAGTGATGCTTTTAAATTATGGGAAACGGCTAAACAAGATATTATTAATGGTTTTCGTGAATATAAATATGGTGTTTCTATAACTACGGATACTTGGACCGCACCACATGGTACGGCAAATTCTTATCTCGCCGTTACGGCTCATTGGTTTAATCCTGAATCTTGGTTGTTAATGAAACGGACAATTGCTTTTAAACTATTTGGTTATCCTCATACGGGATCTAATTTAAGAAAATTTTTGCATGACACTTTAATTGAATATAATTTAGATGATAAAGTTTTTACGATTTCACTAGATAATGCATCTAATAATACTAGAGCTATGGATTTGTTAAAATTACGTATTAAACCCGTTTTAGATGGTGCTTTTTTTCATTCTCGTTGTGTTGCTCATGTTATAAATTTATCCGTGCAAGCGGCATTAAAAATATGTGATAGTTTAAAAATGCAATTTAGAAGTTTATTAACAACTATATATAGTGCGAGCAACGAAAGACAAATGAACTATCACCGTTTTCGTAGACAATGTGGTGAACAACCCCTAGGACCTTGCTTTGATAATAATACTAGGTGGAATTCTACTTGCATGATGTTTGAAAATATATTACGACAACGTCAAACTTTAACCGCTTTTAATGATGTACTTGTTAGTAGAAATAAGTCCGTTCCGATAGACGACCAAGATTGGGATCGACTAAATGATTTAACTATTTTTTTACAAGTTTTTAAAGAGGCAACAACTATATTGTCGGGTGTTTATTACCCAACTAGCTCAATAGTTTTAAACCAAATTTATGCTATGACGGAAAAATTAGACGAATTAAAAAACTCACCTTGCGGTATGTTTAGAAAAATGGTTAAAGTTATAAAAAAGAAATTTATAAAATATTGGGCTAGTTTACCTTTGGTTTTTACTTGTTCCGCCGTACTTAATCCATGTTTAAATGTTGGAGGCGTAGAACTTTTAATAAAAAGAATAATGGAAAATTTAGAGTTAAACGAAGACGACCCTGACTATATAAAAAACGAAATTTTGAAATTTAACGATAGTTTTAAACAATTATTTGGAATTTATGCAACAAAATATGGTCATCAACAAAACCCAATTGTTGACCAAATGCGGGCCGGGTCGTCTCGACAAGCAAGAGACATTAATATAAACCTTTATAATAGTTTATGTGAAGACGCTACAAAGCGTCAACGAACATCGGCCCCGACAAGCGAATTGGGACAATATATGGCTACAAACTTTTTAATAACTTTAAGTCCTCATGAGTTTGCAAACTTTGACATCTTGGCTTGGTGGAAAGAAAGGGAAATTCAATTTCCAATTTTATCCGCTATGGCTCGTGACTTATTAGCGGTACAAGCTTCATCGGTAGCTTCCGAATCGGCCTTTTCTACTAGCGGTCGAATTATATCGGAAAGAAGGTCAAGACTAACCCCCGAATCCGTGGAAGTATGTGTATGTTTGAAAGATTATTTGGACGGGGTAGATAGGATACAACATGAATCATCGTTGGAAGGTCCGATATTACAAGACGTTGAAGAAACTATAGGAAGAGAAGAAGTTGAATTAGGGATATCACCTCCGACTACCGAATTAGATGAAGGTGAGTTCGAAGCATTTGATGTTGAAGACGTGGATGTAGAAGATTTTTTGGATAATTTAATGACTTGAGTATAACGGGTGATGGCAATGCCGAAGCTCGATATGCTTGAGTACACTAATATGTTTTCAGGTGATGGCTATGCCGAAGCTCGAAATGTATTAGTATTTATATATTTTTAGTTGGATAATTGTATTGTTTAAATAAAAGTTATGATTGTATTTTCTTAGTTGTATAATTGTGTTGTTTGAATAAAAGTTATGATTGTATTTTTAGTTGTATAATTGTGTTGTTTAATTAAACCGAAAAAAATAATGTTCGAACATGTATGTAAAATTCTGAAAAAAAACTAACCGGTAAATAACCGATAAAAAAAACGAATCCGAACATTTATAACCGAAAAGAACCGAACCGGTAAAAAACCGATAAAAAACTGATTCCGAAAATTGTTAACCGAAAAAAACTGATTCCGAATAGTTATAACCGAAAAAAATCGATTTCGGAAAACCGAAAACCGACTAAAACCGATTTTCCAAAAAACCGATTAAAACTGATTTTTTTTAAACTGGTTTTTCAAAAACCGGAAACCGAAAAAAACCGATTTTTTTGCACCTCTAGTGTGAAGAGGTTGTGAAAAAGGCGCTAGACACTTGTTCGTTTCAGGGGCCGCCGGACGTGGTTTTAAATTTGAAGTTTAGACATCTTAGACAGGTTCTTAAGGATTGGTGGGAAGGGATTCTTAAGAAGGAGGGGGATGATTTTGCCATGATGAAAGAAGAAAGTGAGAAACTAGAAAAGACTATGGAAATTAGAGAATTGGAAGAAGAAGAAGTGTGGGTTTGGGAGGAGTGTAGAAGGGGGTTGGATCAGTTGAATATGTGTAAGACGAAGGATTTGAAACAGAAGTCTAGGGTGAGATGGGCGATGGAAGGGGATGATAACACTGCTTTCTTTCATGGGGTGATTAATGGGAGAAAGGCAGCGAATGTCATTTCTGGTTTGCTGATTGGGGGGGATTGGATCTCAAAACCTTCCTTAGTTAAAAGAGAGGTTTTGAGACATTTTAGAGGTCATTTTGCTGACTACATGAAGAGAAGACCTGAGTTGATATGTAGTAACATTAAAAAGTTGGATGTAGATAGTGGGGAGGGGCTTGTTAGCAGATTCAAGAAAGAGGAAGTAAAGGATGCTGTCTTTGAGTGTGGTCCGGATACGGCTCCAGGTCCGGATGGCTTTAATTTTCGGTTTATTAAGTTTTTTTGGGATTTACTTGAGGAGGATTTTGTGAGATTACTGGATCAATTTTTTGATTCAGGGATTATAAACAGGGGTTGTAGCTCCTCTTTTATTACTTTGATCCCTAAATCAAAGACTCCAGTGGGTTTGAAGGATTATAGGCCCATTAACTTGATAGGGATTGTAAGTAAGGTTATATCAAAAATATTGGCTACAAGGATTAAAACAGTGCTGGGTAAGGTGATTTCGGATACACAATCGGCTTTTCTCAAAGGTCGCTTCATTTTAGATGGTCCACTTCTGATTAACGAAACTATTAGTTGGATTAAGAAGACAAAAAAGAGGGCTTTTATGTTAAAAATTGACTTTGAAAAAGCATATGACAATGTCAATTGGGCGTTTTTGTTATCTATTTTGGATCAGATGGGTTTCCCGGGGAGATGGTGTACGTGGGTTCAAGGAGTGCTTCAGTCGGCAAGGTCGGCGGTTCTTGTTAATGGAGCCCCTACTTTTGAGTTTTAATGCGAAAAAGGGGTTCGTCAAGGAGATCCTCTTTCACTGTTTCTATTTTTAGTTGTTATGGAAGCCCTCCATTGTTTAATATCTAAAGCCGTGGAGTTGGGGGAGTTCAAAGGCATCAGGTTTGCAAATGATGTTAAGCCGATTTCTCACTTCTTTTATGCAGATGATGCGTTGATTGTGGGAGAATGGTCCAAAGACAATATAGAGAAGGTGGCGAGGATGCTTCGGATATTCCATATTTGCTCGGGGCTTAAAATCAATATTCATAAATCCCATTTGTTTGGTATAGGGGTTCATGATGGGGAAGTGGTTGGGATGGCGGATATTCTTGGGTGTAGGGTGGGTTCGATGCCTTTTGATTATTTGGGGATTCGGGTTGGTGCAAACATGAAGCGAGTATGTAATTGGAGCCCAGTAATAGAGTCGATTCAAAGTCAGCTTGCTTCTTGGAAGGCCAAAACTCTTTCCATGGGGGGTAGATTGACTCTAATAAAATCGGTGCTTTCGAGTCTACCCATTTACTACTTTTCAATTTATAAGGCACCGGTGAAAGTAGTGGAGGTGATCGAAAGTTTAATGAAAAGATTCTTTTGGGCTGGTTCGAGTGAGGAAAAGAAGGTTCATTGGGTGGCATGGGAGGTGATATGTACTTCAAAAAAAGATGGCGGCTTGGGAGTATCTAAATTGGTAGATGTTAATACGGCTTTACTTGTAAAATGGGCGTGGCGGTTCAATACTGAGAACGATTCTTTATGGCGCAAAGTGATCGAATCGATTCATGGGGGTCGGGGACATTGGGATTTTCTGCCGATTAAGAGATCTTTTTCAGGATGTTGGAAGGCTATCGTCACATTTTTAGAAGCGTTATCTATACAAGGTAAAAGGTTGGTTCAGTTTTTGCGCTGCAGAGTAGGCCCAGGAGATAATGTTAGATTCTGGACAGACTTGTGGTTAGGTTCGACAACTTTAAAGACGAGGTGGCCAGGCTTATACAGGTTGGACAGAAACAAGGGGTGCAGGGTTCAGGATCGTATAATAAAGACGCAAGAAGGTGTTCGTTTTACAGGTTGCTGGCTTCGATATCCAGCTTCGGTTGCTGAGCTTTCGGAGCTTCAAGATCTCGATTGGATGCTGCTCTCGTTCACCCCAGTAGGCTCGACGGACAAATGGTTTTGGGATGATGGTTTGAATGAATCTTTTTCAGTTGCCAATATGAAGAAAATTATGAGACAAGGTCGTGACGCTAGTCGTGATCACAAGATGAAATGGGAGAAATGGGTCCCGATTAAAGTGAACCTTTTGAGTTGGCGAGCGGAATTCAACAGAATTCCAACCAAGACAGCTTTGATGCAGAGAAGAATAGGGGTTCCGGACTCAAATTGCGCCTTCTGTGTTGTCAGTATTGAAGATATTAATCATCTTTTTGTTGGATGCAATTTCGCTTATGAGGTTTAGAGTCGTATTTGTCATTGGTGTGGTTTAACGCCTTTCTTTGCATACGATTTCGAGGATCTTATGATGCTTTATAAGAGTGTTCATGGCGGAAAGTGGAGAAAAAAGATTGTTCGGGGTATAGTTATGATCACGGTATGGGTGATATGGAAGACACGAAATGGTAAGATTTTTCAAGACAACTCAAGACATACGAGGGACGTGGTGGCCGAAGTAAAATCTAGGGCGTTTTTATGGCTGAAGTATAGATCAAAATTTAAATCTTTAGTTTGGACGGATTGGGCGAAGTACCCTTTGTATGTTTGTGTGTAATTGGCGGTCCCCGTTTTGAGGGCTAGCCGTTTGTTTTAATGAAAGTTATTGTTCAAAAAAAAATTAGGAAAGCTCATTTTTACTAAACACACCCTTAATGTAGCTACTGCTCACAGTTCACTGCTATAATCTGTCTTTGACTGTGACCAATTTATTTTCATTTTTTCTGGTTTCATTTTTACTTTTAACTAATTAAGAAACTACGAAAAGAAAATTTTAGTAACGAATATAATTAATTGTGTTTTGTTAACCACAACCCATGGGGTTGTGTTTAAACATACCTTAATTAAAAAATTTGCGTTAAATGAAGTAGTATATTCCATAATTATATATATATATTTTCTTTCTAAACATAGAATGTGATGTTAAACATGGAATGTTTAGTGTTCATTTAATGCAAAAATTTTAATTAAGGTATGTTTAAACACAACTTCAAAGCCTCTGGTCCCTAATTAATATAATAATTTTGAAATTAAAGAAACAAAAATTTATCAATTAATCAAAATATAACAGTTATATTATATTATGTTTTTACTCGTATAATATTAATATGATGCAACTTTTTATTTAATTTTGATCAAGTTGTTTAGTTTGACTTGTATTGGTTAATTAGTTGTTTTCCTTTTTCCAAATATTAAAATTTTTAATTGGTCAATATTATTGCAGTAATTATATATATATATATATATATATATATATATATATATAATATATATATATAATTTTTACTTTTTGAGGGTGAAAAAAACCACACCCATATTTGAGTCGGCCTTTGTCAACACATCCGATTATCAATTGTACTGCAACACATTAAGTAACTCTAATTTTTCATATTTTGTGTTAATGTGCACATATAAAACTTTATATATTTTTAGAATGAGCAACTACTATGAAACAAATGTTGCATGTTGTGCATAATTCGTTGTCTAATAACAAGCAAAATAAGGTGGCGTTTAAAGTCGACTTAATATGAAAAAATTGAATTCATTAAGTCATATGAAAACTATTTTTATATATTTAACAGAGAAAAATGACTGAAAATATTAAATAATAAAACTGAGGGTGTCTGCATTAAATTATCTCTTAATTAAACATGACTTAATAAAAAAAATTTACAAACAAGCTCTAAAAATACTTGTTAAATTTTTTTTTTTGAGATGGCATCTTACGTGTTAATCATTAATAGACTTATAAAAAGTACTCGGTATATGCTTTCTTACTGATCAATAAATGATTAACATGTAAAATGGTGTACTTTGCAAATTTTATATTTTTAAGGGTGGTGTTATTCTAAAAAGTCTCTTATAATAAAAAGTGTAGGAAGGATTGTGGGAGCGACATGTGTCACCTTGCCACATCATATGACATGCCACATCATATGACATGTGTCACCCACCCTACCCCCCCCCCCCCCCCCAAAAAAAATTTTCCCGCCAAAAAAAAAATTTCCGCCAAAAAATTCCCCGCCAAAAATTTTGGTGCATCACAGTTATAAGTTTTGGTGCATCAGACTAATAAGTTTTACTGCATCACAGTTATAAGTTACTGCATCATAGTTAACAGTTAAGTGCATCAACTATGATGCAGTAACTTATAACCTTAATGCACTAAATCATAATTGTGATGCAGTAACTTTATAACTGTGACGCATCACAGTTATAAGTTACTGCATCATAGTTAATAGTTAAGTGCATCAACTATGATGCAGTAACAAAATTTGGCGGGAAAAAAAAAAATTTTGGGCCCCAAAAAAAAATTTTTTTTTTGGCGGGAATTTTTTTTTTTCGCGCGGGGGGGGGGGGGGGGTGGGGGTGGGGGTGAGGGTGACACATGTCATATGATGTGGAAGGGGGTGACACATGTCACTCTCACAATCCTTCCTACACTTTTTATTATAAGGGACTTTTTATTTTAACCCATACCTATATATATATATATATATATATATATATATATATATATATATATATAGGGAAAGGTTCTTTTCAGAACCAAGAAAAGGTCGAGAACTGCGAGAACCAGCATCAACCAATCAGATTTTTTTGGATATTTATTTTTATTATTTAATTCAAAAGGGTATAATAGTAAAATTACATTTTTTATTTTAATTTTTGAATTTTTTTTTTATAAAAATAGTTTTTTTTTCCTAAATTTTAGGAGTTTATTATTATTATTTTAAATAAATTTTTTTTTCAGCATATATAATTTCAAAAGTTAAGGTGCATATGTGTTTTTTTCCTTCATATGATTCAAGAAGTGATTTAAATTAAAATATGTTTACTTTTAAAAATGAAGTGGATGTATAAATGCACATTGTGAAACCTTTCATACTAATTAAAACTCAAAAGTTTAGTTAAAAATCTAAAATATGAACATATAAATTATTGTCATAAATTATAGAAGTTTATAATTCACAAAACCTAACGTCGAATGAAATTCAATTCAAATTCTAAAAATAGAGTACAATATGTATAATGTACATGTGCATGCGCACTTGCATAAACATTTATTCTTTCACAACAGCTTCAAATTTTAAGTTTTGCGTGTTATCACCATCATTTCTGTAAATATATCAGCTTCGACTACGAGTTGTGCACGGTTGCATGCTTCACCGTCTTGATAAATTACAGAGGAATTTTCACTATATTCTGCAATAAGTAAAAATAAAAAGATAATTATGTAAAAGAAAATTATAAAAAACTACACCATCCATAAATACTTATCTGTCTAATTATGCAAGTTGACAATCCATGTAGAGAAATTACCAGGATCAACCAACACATATGTATGAATTCATAACAAATTGAGCATGCACATATGATTTACGTGTAAGTTTCATTTTATATGTACATAGTGCACATGTATTTTCTAGTAATAGATCCAAAGTAAGCATACATGCACACGTATTTTTGTGGTAATAGATTCAAGATACATGTATATTTGAATACATGCGCAAGTATTTTGAATTTAAAACAAATTGAGCATGCACATATGAATTACGTGTAAGGTACTGATGCGTGGTTTTGCAATCTTACAACAGGTTTTACCTCTCGAGGGATCTCAAGAGACTTACAACCCCACCAGGCAGTGTACCTGACCAATGTAGTATAGTGTAGTGGTAAGTACGGGGGATTGATCGTTCTCCACAGGGAATAGTGTTCGTTAGGTATGAAAAACTACTCTAATAGGTCTAGGGGTGAGAGAAGATTCTTTTTATGTTTTTATAATTTTATGAAAGCAAGTAAAATCTCGGGTTTGAAAGAGTGGGCGGAATTAGTTGCTAGTCAACTAACCCAAATAACTACGAATGCAAATAAAATAAAATAACAGAAAATGAAAAGGTTGATGAAACTTATGTGGAGAGAAATGTGTTTACTTAGATTTCCTTACTCCCTAACTATCTTTTACCGGTTGATTAGTGTGTATTAATTGCGTGGATGACGGGTGTATTCCTTAATACCAATCGTGGGGTGGCGTACGTACTTCCCCAACTCTACAAGCTCCTACTTCACTCCTATGTCGAGCCGGCTAGGAAGCTCCTAACATGGGATCACTAGAATTCGCTTGTGCATTAAATACAACCATAAAAACCTTAGTACGCATTGGTTCATGCTTCTTAAGACGTTCAAGCAAGTTACCGAATAGGAGGTTAGCCAGTTTTCTTAAGCCTAACATAGATAAACAATCATCCAATACAACTAATAACACACTAATAATCAATAATCAATAGTTAGGTTTCATTAGATCTAAGCAAACACAAAGAAAACCTAGCCTAGCATGTTAAACAAAAGACAAGAACAAGATAGAATCAAACAACACATAGACATATTGAATGATTAATTGATAACTTATCTTCAATGTAACATGGAAGATCTCAAGGCAAAAAGCCTTGAAAAAGCTGCTAAAATCGTCTTAGGGTTTCCTCCCAAAAGGTTACACACAAAGTTCCACACTAATGACAAAAAATTGCAAAACTATATATAGATATTAAGGGCTGACGGCGTCACGTTATGGATCCTGACGCCGTCACCTCGCCGCTTTTAGGGTTCCCGGATGGCCTTCCTGACGCCGTCCCTCTTTAGACCTCCAAAATCAGTTCTGGCTTATCAAAGCTCGACGCCGTCAGAAAAGAGCTTGACGCCGTCCCTCTTTAACTTAAGCCGCGACGACCTTGATCACTTCAAAGGGTGACGCCGTCAGATTTTTCATGCAAAATTCTCTGGCTTATCATGAGTAATTTTCATATCCACCTTTTTCTTGCCAAGCCATGACGCCGTCCAGGGCAATCCCTGACGCCGTCAAAGGTACTTTTCAGCCGATTTTGAGACTTTGTCGTTTTCTTCACTTTTATGCTCCAAAAACGTCCAAAATGCTTCCTTTTCCAGATTTCTTCTCCAAAGTACCTAAAATGACAAAAGGAACGATTTAGGGCAATATTTGATCAAATAAATACGATTTAGGGCTTAAATGACCCCTTAAAAGCGGTACACTTTTCGCTTCATCAGGTACATTTTATATGTACACGGTGCACATGTATTTTCTAGTGATAGATCCAACGTAAACATACATGCGCAAGTATTTTGTGGTAATACATATGCACAACATTTGAAACACATCTCAACAATTATAACACAAATATTTATTGAAACACGTATGCACAACCTTTGAAACACATAGCAACAATTATAACACAAATATTTATTTATTTTATATTAACCTAAAAAACACATATGTACACCCTTTAAAACACATATGCACATCCTTTGAAACACATACCAACAATTATAACACAAATATTTACTGATTTTATATTAAGCTAAAAAATACATATGTACACTTTTTAAAACACATACACAAACAATTGAAACACATCATCTTTGTCCATAAAAATACATTAAACAAACACCTTAATGTTATAATTAACCGTAAAGAATCTAAATGCTATAATAACATTACAAGACACACAAAATAATATATATATATATATATATATATATATATATATATATATATATAGGGGAGCTTTATTTTCAGAACCCTGTTATGTGCGGGAACTGCGAGAACTCCAAATTTGCATTAGAAAACGTGCATGTTCATTTAAAACATGTATGTTTTCTTACATACACCTTAATACGCATACCTGCGTATTAAGGTGTATGTAAGAAAATATACATGTTTTATATGAACATGCATGTTTTCTAATGCAAAATTGGAGTTCTCGCAGTTCCCGCACTTAACAAGGTTCTGAAAATAAAAACCATTTTGCATTGATCTGTTGCACTTAACAGGTTTTATATGAACATGTGTGTTACTCAAGTATGTGTATTAAGGTGTATGTAAGAAAACATACATGTTTTATATGAACATGCATGTTTTCTAATGCAAAATTGGAGTTCTCGCAGTTCCCGCACTTAACAGGGTTCTCAAAATAAAGATACACTATATATATATATATATATATATATATATATATATATATATATATATATATATATATATATATTCCCTCATCAATACTTGAGAAAAATAAACCATAGATACATATATATGTATATGCCAACCAGTTATGCTCGGTCACATGGGGGATGCGACAAGCAATTTGTAAACACCAATATCTAGTCTTAAGTGTCAAACTAGTAAAATGTTAAACATACATCTATTACATAAAGAGTCTCAATTAAATTAATTTAATCCATAAACAAGTTAATCTTTTAATGTGGAATGAAACCAAGAAAGAATATAACCAACTTGATGGTTCCTAAAACTCACGTGTACGTAAGATTGACAACATTTTTTTTGTTTAAGACACCGATCTTGACCGATCTATTATCATGAATTATTGAGTCAAATCATAATCAAATTAGGATGTTACCTTTTTAGGTGATCAAACGTGAACAAGAAATTGACAAATCATATTTTGATCCTACGATCCTCCTATCCCGCTAAGTATGGTTGTTGGGTTTTTTTCTATGGTATTCAAGACATAAATCGAATATGTTTCTTCATTTTCAATCAAACAATTAACAAGAAAAAGAGGTCGTATAGGAGACGGCGGCTGTTTTAGGTTAAGAGATATGGTGGTCAGATCTTGAGGAAGAGATAAATGTGTGGATGTGGTTAATGATTTTGATATGTAACTGCTTTACCATTATCTAGAATCACTAATTTTTATTTATTTTGAAAACCCTATAATACCATTTTTCTTTTAATTGAATACTTTTTATTTTCAATTTAATTACAAAACTGCCATCATCATTTATAGCCATTGATTAAAAAAATAGGAGGTTGAGATCGGTTCTCGCTGTTCTCGACATTTTTCTGGTTCTGAAAATAACCTCACACTATATATATATATATATATATATATATATATATATATATATATATATATATATTGGTTCTAGGAAAAAAGCCACTTTGGTGAAAAAGTGAGAAAATAGTGCAAATCACCCTCTCCTTCCCCTCCCTTTTTTCACACCAAACTACAGGGACCTTATTGTATTTTCCTTCATTCTTTAAGGTAGGTTTTGTATATTCGAACCCCACCCTACCCACCCCCCCGGAAAAAAAAATTCCCGCCAAAAAAAAAAGTTTTTGGGGGGCCAAATATTTTTTTTCCAGGCTAAAAATTTTACCGCCAAAATTTTATAACTGTGATGCACCTTTTTATTTTGGTGCATCACAGTTATAAATTTTAGTTATAACTATGATGCACCAAATTTTATAATTGTGATGCACCAAAATAAAAATGTGTTTTTTGGGGGCAAAAAAAAAAAAAAAACTTTTTTCCAGGCCAAAAATTTTCCCGTCAAAAATTTATAACTATGATGCACCTTTTTATTTTGGTGCATCACAGTTATAAATTTTGGTGCATCATAGTTATAACTAAATTTTATAACTGTGATGCACTAAAATAAAAAGGTGTGTCATAGTTATAAAATTTTGGCAGGAAAATTTTTGGCCTGGAAAAAAAAAATTTGGCGGGATTTTTTTTTTTTTTTTTTTTTTTTTCCGGGTGGGGGGGGGGTGGGGGTGGGTTTCAAAACTTACCCTGAAGTTTGAGATGTTTCAAATCCTACCCTATAATTTTTTTCTCACTTTTCTATCTAATTACACTTTTCCCTAGAACCGGACCCTATATATATATATATATATATGAGGATATATATATATATATATATATATATATATATATATATATATATATATATCATATATATATATATATATATATGAGGATCATGTGCGGATTTTTGATTTTAGTGCGGACGTACGGATGGATCTGGACCGCCCATTTCCAGATCTGATCTTGACTTTTGTAAAAAAAGTCAAGATCTGACGCAACCTTCACGGTACCAATTAACCATCTAAATGATTTTTTAATTTTTTTCCCTTTTGAGCGATACTTACTATTGTTGTTTTCTTTCATTTTTTTTTCAGATTTTTCGGAGATTTTTTTTTTATTTTTTATTATTTTATTATTATTATTATTATTATTATTATTATTATTATTATTATTATTATGAGTCCTACCGTGATATTAAGGATATTATGAAAGGGTGTCATGACAGTTACGGTGATATTATAAAACCGACGATATTAAGCTTTTTTACATGTAAAAATGAACCGTGATATTAAAAACCCATGATAGTTACGGTGATATTATAGAAGTTACAGTGATATTATAAAACCAACGTGATATTAAGCTTTTTTGCAGGTAAAAAGAGTTAATTACATAAATCGTCCTTGTGGTTTGTTGATTTTTACGGATCTTGTCCCTGTGCTTTTTTTTAAGCGGATTTGGTACCTGTGGTTTTTTATTTTTACGGATCCTGTCCAAATTTCGACCCGACTCCTCACGATCGTTAAAAAGGACCTAACTTGACATTGATGAACTAACGTGAGGGCTAACTTTCTAATTTCGGTTTTCCCTCTCAAAATACAAACCACAAGGACGATTTATGTAATTTACACTTAAAGGAAAAAAAAAATTAAATAATAATAATAATAATAATAATAATAATAATTAAATAATAATAATAATAATAATAATAATAATAATAATAATAATAAAAAAAAAAAAAAACTTATACTAGTTTTATTATAGGAAACTTTTAAAATTCAAATTTTTTTTTTTATTTTATTAAAAAGAATTATAATTTTAATTTAATAAATTTTTTATTCAAAAAAATTAAATTTATTAAAAAGATTCTAATAAAATTAAAAAAAAAATAATTTTAATTTTATTATAATAATTTTTTTTAAACTGTTCTTTTAGAAAAAATTATTAAAAGAAAATTTATAATAAATTTATAAAAAAAATAATTTTTTTTTTTAATTTTATTATAAAAACGGATGAAAGCGTATAATAAGGACGTCTTTATACGTTTTCGTTCGTTTTTATACGTTTTCGTTCGTTTTTATATGTTTTCGTCCGTTTTTTATACGTATTTGTATGTTTATACGTTTTTATACGATTTTTGGCCGTTTTTCTATGCTATTTTTCGTTTTTGAATGTCATTATACGTTTTCATCCGTTTTTGTACGTTGTTTTCATACATTTTCTTATGGTTTTTATCTGTTTTTATACGAGTTTTATAAGTTTTCATACGTATAAAACGGATGAAAATGTATAATACATATAATAACGTCCAAAGAGAAAAAAAAATCGTATAAAAACGTACAAAAATCGTAAAAAAATGTATAAAAACTGATAAAAACGTATTAAAAAATCGTCTACTACATAAGCCCAAATTCTATTTTTTTTAATTAAATTTTTTTTAATAAAATTTTGAAAATTTCCTATAATAAAACTAAAAAAAGTTTATTTTTATTTATTTTTTTATTTTTTTTAAGAGTAAATTACAGAAATCCTCCTTGTGGTTTGTATTTTGAGAGGGAAAACCCAAATTACAAGGTTAGCCCTCACGTTAGTTCATCAATGTCAAGTTAGGTCCTTTTTAACGATCGTTAGGAGTCGGGTCGAAATTTGGACAGGATCCGTAAAAATCAAAAACCACAGGGACCAAACCCGCTTAAAAAAAGAACAGGGACAAGATCCGTAGAAATTAGCAAACCACAAGGACGATTTATGTAATTAACTCATGTAAAAATGAACCATGATATTAAAAACCCATGATAGTTACGGTGATATTCTAAAACCGGGCCTGAACGTGATAATAAGCTTTTTTACATGTAAAAATGAACCGTGATATTAGTAAAAAATTTAATATCATTGTTTTTTTTTTTTCGCTATATTAAAAAAACTTACGGTGATATTAAAAAAAATTCAAAAACAAAGTATGAGTGTTAGAGTGATATTAAAAAAATCCATAGTATCATAATACCTTTTAACCATGAAAACGATTCTTTTTTTAATTTTTTTAAGTGATTCTTAATAATTTTTTGTCCTCTTTTTTTTTTTTTTTTTTTTTTTTTTTTCAGATTTTTTTAAATTTTTCAAAAAAAAAAAAAAAAAAAAAAAAAAACGATACTGTGATATTATCCGCACCATCCCTACTTAAAATCCAATCCACACCGGATCCCTTCCCTATATATATATATATATATTAGAGAGGAGAGAGAGAGAGAAATTTTTAGTAATTATTAATTTATAGTTTTGTTATGACCAATATATATACACTGGGGTTTTAAAAAAATTATTATCTTATTATTTTATCGATTGGGGTCCAAATTTGTGTTGGTCCCAAGTTAAGACTGAACAAATTATTAATTTTATCGAGGTTATTAATTTATCGAGTATTAATTTACAAAGGTTTTACTGTACCGTAATGTTTCATATCATTCATAATAGAGATTGAGTACATATATAGTGATACCAAGATAGTTACGGTGATATTCTAGAGACCGGGCCTGAGCCCAATACACAATATCACCTAACACTCCCCCGCAATCCGAGCGGCGAAATCGCGAAAGCTCGGATTGGAGTAAAAAGCTAAAAACATTAAATTAATGCAAATAAATAATTGTTGATGAAGACATTCGAAAGCAAGCAGAAGCAAATCTTCATGCAGCAAGTCACAAACTGATAACCTGAAGAAACCAAAGTAATTTTTTTTTCCTTACGGGATAACCCAAAGTACCCCTTTTGCGGATAACCTAAAGTATAATTTTTTTAATACGGGATAAACCAAATTATCTCGAACCAGGATAAACCAAAGTATCCTAGAGAATAAAGCAAAGCATTCTCAACCAAACTGGATAAACCAATGTACCCTTACGAAACGGGAAACAAAACTAAAAAGAGAATATGTAAGATGTTCACTAACTAATAACACAAGTATGTGAGTAGAGATGGATCGAATAGAAGAGTTTTAGAGAGAGAAGTGGAGAGTTTGGGAACCTTGAGAGAGAAAGATGTGAATATTAGATTAGAAGTGAAGGAAGGTCCAACCCTCTCCCTAGGTGGAGAGGGGTATATATACTATTACATATTATGCCCCGAGTGGGCTGTGGAGTGAGCTGACAGAGGGTAAAGACCCGACCCACTCCACAAGTTCTATATTAACTAATCTACTATTAATATTACTAATAATCCTACGAGCTATTAAGTGCTAACGAGTACTCGGGGTGACCGAGTCTTCAGATGAATATTTATATTCCTAACAATCTCCCCTAAGGGAGGACACCCCGGAAATAAAATTTGGAATTATAGCACTCTATCCTCTGAATGTGTCTTCATAGCTCGTAGTCTTTGATTCTTCAACTTTGTAGATGTTTGTGCCTTTCAGCAGTGAACTTTTTGATGACTGATCTTTTATCTTGGATGATCTTTGAGTATCCTTGAAGTTATCATCCATCATAAGTCTTCACGTCATCTTGCAGCATCGTCTTTATGTGAGGTTGTGATCATAGAGCCTTCTTTGAGATCATCAGCCACCGTAAATCTCTGAGCTCATCCATTGTAGTAAAGCCACCATGTGATTTGTTGTGACCGTTGGGCTCGCATGCTCACACTTTTCTGGATCATGATAGATTTCATCAGAGTTGCAGAAGCGGTGTTGTATGTCTTTCAACTATCATGATGTCTTTGATAATGAATTGGAAGTGTGAACATGGAGTGTGGATTGACACATTTCTGCTGGAATCAGGAACCACCATCACCATCTTTATATGAATCTGAAATAAAACAGTTAGCAATAAAGTTGGAGAACGAATATGGCTTTGTCATTCGTTCGATGTGGTGGTTGGATTTAACCTTCGGTTCTGTGAAGACCGACCTGTGATCAGGTAGAATCCCCTTTAAAGAAGATTCTCCTTGACAGAAATTTCCAGCTTGTAGTAATGAGTCTTCCAACAAATTAATGTCAGAATCATCATACTAAGCATGTTCTCATACCGGAACGTCTCAAAGCAGACAGCATGGTAGAGTGAATCAGTGAATTAATACCCACTGATTGACGAGAAATTGATTAGAAAAATCACTTACGAGTCACTGGATAAACATTTTGTGCAACACGACAAGGGTTTTATAAATTGAATCATATTTCTGTCAAAAATACTTTAGTTTGAAAATTTTCACAATCAATGTGCTCGAAACTTTGTAGATGAGCACATTGAAAGGTTTTCCAAAAGTATCCGTCAATCCATTTCCTGGAACAAGTTTGATTCAAATTTGAATCGCCCCATCGTTTCTTTCCAGTTGTCACAAGCTTGATCCATGAAGGATCTCACATGTCACCCACCAAGAGCTTGTTTGATCTTGGCTCTAGAAGGATTTCCATCTTCATTGTGAATACTTTACGTATCACTCGGATGTTCTGGCAATACCACAAGGATAATGCGTAGGACTCTTCATATATATTTTCTTGCTTTTCACGGTGTATGAAACAGCAAGCATATTGGAAATGTGTCCTAATGAGATTAATTGATGATATCTTGGCTCTAGACTCAATAGTGCGTTTTGATTTAGTGATCGGAGGCTGGAGAGGACTGCCACCTTTTCAATATCATCTAACTCGGAGTGAGATAGACGATAGCCATGTATTGATCTCCGTGACAAATGAAACAAGAATCCTTTGAGGGACCTTGAGTGGCTAGGGAGGGTTGTACAGCGTATCACTGGGTCCATGATACTTTGTCTTCAATGCCAGCAATCAACTAAGTGATTCTGACAGCATATGTATTGACCCGGTTTCTGCCTAAAGTGTAAGGACGGCTTCTTTCTTTTCACCCTTTATCTTTACATTTCTTTTTCATTCTTCAACCCCTTCAGAGCTTACCGAGACTTCATTACTAGCACCTTGTTGGGTTTGTTCTAGTACTAGCTCCATCTCAGTCGGCACTTTTCCCTTATTCACTTTTCTCCTTTTTAATCATTCCTAAGGACTTCTATTCTAACTAAAGGATTGTCCCTGGGAAGATCCCTCCGGTTCTAGCTGGATCATGGGAACTAATACCTAACCTTACCATCCTTATAACTCCAATACATAAAGTAAAGTGGTCGGTCCTTGGTATTCTTTCACAATAGCCATCACAAATCATTCGCTCCCCCTCAATATGTGCATCGATATACGAAAAGGTTTAGCACATATGGGAGAGCCTACACTTGAGTTTCAAAAGATCACATTTTTTATCAGAATTTCATATTTAAATCACATTCTCTCCCCCGATCAAAAATTTCAAACCAGTTGAGATTTGTGATCCCAATTGATTTAAAGATGTTTAGAAAATTTGGGAGAAAATGTGGTCAGGTTTAAATGTATTCTGATTACGGAGCATACTATGCTCCCCCTTAAGCCACGAGAGAGTGTCACTGCTGATGTTGCACAATGTGTAAAAAGGTGTCAGAAATTTGAACAAATACTCTCCCCCTTAATTAATGACCCATTTTCTATTTTAAGAGCAGTAGTCATTCAATTGAGTGACAAGTATTTGTGAAATTTAAGTCCAGTTACCACCTTGTGAAACACCAAAACTCTCCTGAAGAATCATAGAATGGAAAGAGTTTATGGTGTAAAGAAGACTTCTCTTCTTGTACAAGAAATGATGCACTGAATTGTACATCAGTTTGAAGAAACATGGATATAAAGTAATCCATGCCTAGGTGAACATCACCCAGTTGGAGGAACAGCCGTCTTTTTGGTGACATGCTTTCCCCATTGTAAGGTGCGGGTTGCAGTATGAAGTAACTGCAAGCCATTTAGACATGTTTTATCCTGTTAGTATAACTTTTGCTCGAGCTTCATTTAAAGACCCGTGTCATTATTGAATGACATTTCTAGGTCCATAAATGTTATCGATAAACAGAAGACATGCCTAGAGAAACTATTTTTGGTATTTTTTGTTTTTCTGGTTTTTTTTTTTTTTTTTTTTTTTTTTTTTTTTTTTTTTTTTTTTTTTTTTTTTTGGTTTTTATAGGTTTTATATTTTTCTATTGACTTTTTGTTTAAGATATCTACAACATATATACAAGGATATGTGAAGTTAATCCTTTACTCCTCCTCTTCTTCTTGAAGACCCTTGAGTGCTTCAGGTGTGAAGCTCTTCATGCCATGTCGCGAGAGAATAAACTGAAACCGTTCTCTCGGAAGTGCCTTAGTGAAGATATCAGCCAACTGAAACTCCGTCCTCACGAAGTAGAGTTCAACAATCCCTTTCTCAACATGTTCCCTTATGAAGTGATGCCTGATGTCGATGTGCTTCGACCGGGAGTGTTGGGCATTGTTACAGCAGAGAGCGATAGCGCTTTTGTTGTCACAATACATGGGAATTTTGTTGTATGAAAGCCCATAATCGGAAAGTTGTGATCTCATCCATAGGATTTGAGCACAGCAAGCAGACATAGCAATGTACTCGGCCTCTGTAGAGGATATAGACGTGCTCATTTGCTTCTTAGAAGACCAACTAACCAATTTTTCCCCCAAAAACTGAGCTCCCCCCGAAGTACTTCGACGAGTATCGTGACACCCTGCATGATCCGCATCTGCATAAGTTGTGAGTTCCATTGCAGTGTCTTTTGGATACCAGAGTCCCATGTGAATCGTGCCATGAATATATCTGAAGATTCTTTTCACCGCTTCCAGATGCTTTTTAGTGGGCTTGGTTTGGTACCTAGCGCACATACATACAACAAACAGAAGATCTGGTCTACTGGCAGTAATATACATCAAGGATCCAATCATACTTCTATACTTTGTTTGATCAACAGGCACCCCAGATAGATCTTCATCCAGCTTTGATCTTTCAATCATGGAAGTGTCAACAGAGTCACTTGAATTGAATCCAAATTTCTTTAGAATTTCGTTTGCATATTTGGATTGATTAATGAAGATGCCTCCAGGACTTTGAGAAATTTGCAATCCTAAGAAGAACGACATTTGTCCCATCATCGACATCTAGAACTTAGAACTCATATCCTTCGAAAACCGATCACATTCACTGGGATCAGACGAAGCAAAGATAATGGCATCTACATATATCTGAACAAGGAGTAGATGTTTGCCTGCCTTCCTGGTGAACAATGTAGGATCAACAACACCCTTGGAGAATCCATTTGCAAGAAGGAACTTGGACAAGGTGTCATACCATGCCCTAGGTGCCTGCTTCAAGCCATAGAGGTCCTTCTTCAAGCGATAGACATGAGTAGGATGATCAGCGTCCACAAATCCTTCTGGTTGACTTACAAAGACTTCCTCTTTTAAGTCACCATTTAAGAAAGCTGTTTTAACATCCATCTGGTAGACTATCATATTCCGACTAGCAGAATTTGCGAGGAAGATTCTGATGGCTTCAATTCGTGCAACAGGAGCAAATGATTCCTCAAAGTCTATGCCCTCTTCTTGTCGATATCCTTTTGCAACTAGCCGTGCCTTGTTCTTAAGAACATCACCATGCTCATCAAGTTTCACTTTGAAGATCCACTTTAGAGCAATGATCATTGCACACTCTGGAGGAGGTACTAATTCCCATACTTCAAGCCTATCAAATTCATGAATTTCATCTTGCATAGCGTTGAACCAGCAGTCTTTGGTCATTGCTTCTTTTGCATCTTTTGGTTCGACTTTTGATAGTACAGAGTTGAAGAAACACCACAGGGCATCAGTGGCTAGCTGTTTTCGAGTAGATACCGGACGAGAGAGATTACCAATGATGTTGTCAATCGGATGATCATTGGTCCATTTTCTGAGATGATCGTGGGGTTGAGAGTTTTGAACAGATGTTGCCGTGTTGTGATCTCCTGAAATGGATGTGTCTGCTGAAGATTCAGGAGCAAATATGTTTTCAAATGGAACATCATCCACATGAGCAAATGGATTAACTTCAAAAGAATGGTTATCTGCAGATCCTTGCTGCACCGAAGAAGATTGAATATTTGATGATACGGGTGAAGGACTAGCAGAAGGAGCATCGAGACTGATTGAGACAGATACTGATGGGCCTTCTGAATCATGTGGAATTTGAGCATCCGCAACCGGAAGTACAGCTGGAGTATCAGTGGTAGTATCAATTGTTGTTGGCTCAAAATATTCATCAAACATCGGATCAAATAACTTCTTCAACTCTTCACTTGTGGGAGGTACATAAGGAACTGCAGGCGTGGGATTTTGTACAAGACCCGAACTAATTGGTCCGGGTGTCAAAAGGTTAAGAGCGGGTCCAGAACTAGATTGTCCAGAAGCCGGTTGCTCAGACAGCTCATCGAACGTAACATGAATTGTTTCCATGATTTGTCGGGTTCTTTTGTTATAGATTCTGTATCCCTTACGATCTGGTGCGTACCCAGCGAAGAAACCTACGTCTGCTTTAGCTTTCAACTTTCCCAGATCTTGACTATCATTTGTCGGATAACACAGTGCACCGAACACACGAAGAAAGGAGAGATCTGGCTTCTTATTATGAATCAGCTCATAAGGTGTCTTGTTGTGAGTAGTATGAATCAGGGATCGGTTTTGGGTGTAACATGTTGTTGCAATTGCTTCTGCCCAAAGAAACATCGGAGCTTTGGAAAATATTAGCATGGTTCTTGCAGCCTCCACCAGAGTACGGTTCCTTCTTTCAACCACACCGTTCTGCTGAGGAGTGCGTGGAACACTTTTCTGGTGTGTTATGCCAATAATTTCATAGAAATGACTAAGTTGTTGGTTGACAAACTCAGTTCCATTGTCTGTACGGATGATTCGGTCAGTTTTGTTGAGCCTTACTTGTAGCTGTTTAATGAGTTTGATGATAACCTCTGGAGTTTCATCTTTTGTTCTCAAAAACTTTACCCACATAAACCGAGAGTAGTCATCGACTACCACAAGAATGTATTTCTTCCCGTTTATACTTTGTACTCTCATTGGACCGCATAGATCCATGTGAAGGGTGTGAAGAACTTCCAGGATGGTGTTGACAGTTTTGGGTTTGTGGGTTTGTTTCTTGCTTTTGCCCAGTTGACATGCAGTACATAGATGATCTTTCTCAAACTTTTGTCTGGGCATGCCTCGTACAAGGTCCTTGCGAGACAAGTCATTTATGGTACCAAAGTTCAAATGGTTTAAACGACGGTGCCAAAGCCAAGACTTGGTCTTTGAGGCCTTTGAAAGCAAGCAAATAGGAGAGGACCTCATCATTTCATCAATGGAGATGGTATAAAAATTGGTGCCACGACTTCCTTTGAGGAGATCCACACCATCCAACTCTCTGACAAAACAAGTGTGTTTCCTGAAGGCCACTTCAAGATCTGAATCACAGAATTGACCAACCGAAAACAAGTTATGCCCTAGTCCTTCCACATAGTATACCCGAGAGATTACACTGTCCCCGAACACATAATCTCCATACTCTATAATTGCCCCAAAGTGGTCGTTCCCAAATCTAACTGTCCCGATGAACTTTTTCACGAAGTTCTTGAGCTGTGAGCGATCCCCCGTCATATGTTTTGAGCAGCCTGAGTCCAAATACCAAAGGACGATTTGTACGACCTGCATTTGAAAACAGACAACGATGGATAACTGAAATATGTGGATCCCCACGTGCAGTTGGGGTCCGTTTGGTTAGCACACACAAATTCAGGAGTTACAGGGTTCACAGATGCTGTTGTCATTTTAGTAGAGGCTACCCTAGATGCAGCAGATGACCTAGATGGAAGGCATTGTGTTTCTAGAGTCAAAATTCGACCAGTTGGTCTCCATTCCTTAGACTTCACAATCTTATGATTATTCTTTCTAGGTAAGGGACACTGGTTTCCTAAAGTGAACTTCCTTCCAGCGGGTCTCCATTTGTATCCAACATTAGCAAACGTTTTTCCTGTTGCTTTCCAAACTTTCTTACATGTTTCAGGTCTCCTAACATTCATAACATGGGGTTGTTTGGGAGATCTCAAAAATGACATAACACATCTATCGTGATTGCCAAAAATTAAACATTCATTACATGTCTTACAAATAGCAACAGAATTCGAATCAATTACAGTACTTTTAAGACAAATACTAGAATCAACACGATTCTTTTTCATAAAAGCAAACTTATTGTTCCTAGGATGGGCTTCTACTTTCTTCTCACTATCACTTTTAGTCGGCACAATCCTATCATTCTTGGTATTGCTTTTAAGCGTTGACTTGCTAGCTCTAGTGACTTGTTTTACTCCTGTAGAAGCAATAATGGGAACATTAGTTTGTTGTAGTGCCATTTGGTTTTCTGGTTTAGATGTGCTAGGAATAGATGCATTCCATGTTTCATCAAAAGTTGCATGCTTGCTCTTAATTGTGGATGATGATGCAACAATTGTATCTCTTTTGTTATCGGTCTTAAGGCCAGTGCCAATGGCATATTCTAACACTTCCTGAATCCTTTTTGTGAGAACACAAGCATACACAACTGCCTTATCAAGTGGCTTTTCTATTCTGTCCTCTTCTACAACCTCACGAAGTGTGTCAAGGCCTTCCCTAAGGTGATGGAGATATATTTGATGGGCAGGTCTATTGTTTCTAAGGGGAAATGGTATAGGCCCAACATCAGCATCATACATTTTAATAGCAGAAACCTTTGATGCAACACAATCACAGGTGATACTTGGCATTTTACCTTTCACCTGAGTCTTAAGATTCTCAATTTCATTTAACAAAGAAGTTATCTTTTCATTATGACTGTTTCGTGTAACTTTAATCGAGTCATATAACTCTTTGTAATGTTGTTTAATCTTAGAATTCTCAGCTCGAAAACACTCATTTTCATAGTGTAACTTATTGATGGTGTCTTGATAGTGAAAATTTTGAGAATCTAAAGACGAAGGTTTATTGGTGCCATGCACATCACACTTGTTTGATTTTAATTGGGCAATTTGAGCCCTCAATAGCCGAATCGTGTTTGTGCGAGCTTGAATTTTCTCATCCCGTTTGCTTAATTCAAAATACGTATCAAACTCAGGAGCATCCAAAGATGTCTTGACATTTGATAGTTTACATTTTTCTTCTAAGTGTTGATATTTTAATTGTAAATTAAGATACTCAACCTCTAGTTTTGAAAAACGTTTAACCATGTTATCATGGCCAGCATTTTGAATTTGATCAAGCAATTTCAAATTCTCCCCCTCAAGCTCAACAACACGATTCTGGGTAACATTCAAAGCAATAGAATACTCATGAAATTGACAAGCAGATAATGCAGAATCAGTAGCAGTATAAAATACATCTTGTGCAATACATCTAGCAATCAAATTCTCATTTGTGATGAAAATGTTCTTTCTTTCAATCTCACGAGTCTTAATTTCTATCACATTTTGAGTTACCTCATTTTCCATATCTTTAAACACTGCTTTCATTTCATTTACTTCTGTTTTAATAGTATTTTGCATCCCTTCAAAATGTTCTTTGAGTAGTTTAAAGAATGGTATGACCTCAGTTAAGTAACACCTTTTTGTATGTTCAAAACACCTTTCTCCCTCAGTTATTCCTGTTGGTGTAATTCTCTTCTTACATGTTTTATCAAAATCAGCAAATAGTTGACAAAGTACATATATGCTAATTAAGGTTTTACATTCAGTGGGAAGAGTCAAAGGAACCAAATGTCTAGGTGTATTGGGAGGATACACCGTCGCAGCAGCAATTTTCCTAAGGGATGGGGTTTTGGCTTCAAGCTCATCAGTTTTTTTCTTTTCAGTATCATACTTCCAAAATATTTGTTCAGGCGTTAACTTCTTTTGAGGTGCAAACACGGTCAATCGATTTTCCATATTATAATCATGGGGTTTGATTATTATTCGATTGGCTATGCGGATGGGATCCTTCATTTTCTCATTCACTCTTTCTCTTTTCCACACATCTATTTCATCATTCTCTTTTGATGATGAGTGGTTAGGTGGGGCATGATCAGGCGTAAACATCACATTAGCATCATACAATGCGGGTTGGGCCATTTTTGCGTTCCTAAGGTACGCAGACTTTGGTTCACCTATGGTATTCTCACTATGCTTATCACTCAGCTTTCTGTGCTTGTATATCATTTGAGCAGTCTGTCTGGTTTGGTCCTGTGTGTGCAACTTATCTTCAAGCTTATTCTTTAGGGTTTTAAGTCTGGAGAAATCATTTAAGAGTTGTGTTTCTTTATCTTTGAATTCTTGCTTTAGAGTATTTAAAATTTTTTGAGCTTCCTGTTTTTGCTTAACAGTCTGATCCAGCTGACTTTTCAAAGAATTCAACTCTAGTTTTAATGTTTCTTCCCTAACATCACGCTCTGTTATAAGTGTACGCATTTGACTTTCCATTTTCTGCTCACTCTCTGTTAGTTCAAACTTAGTACGCTGTTCATACAAGGCCACTTGATCTTTATATATGTTTAATCTAGTGGTCAAGGTATCATTAGTGACAAACACAGTGTTTTCATGAGACTCACAAGTATTATCTACAGCACAAGTATTATCTAAGGCACAAACATTATTTACAACACAAGCAATGTTTTTAACAGAAGATGCACCATCTTATACATCAGACATGTTGTTGTGATTCACATATTGTTCATATGGAATAATATTACTATTTCCCATGTCAACAGTATCTGAATCAACCACATCTGTCTGTTGTACTTCGTTGGGAATCTTCTGTACATCAACCATGTTATATGTGTCATAAAGTTTTAGTACCTCAGAGATCACAGATGTGTTGGAGGAACCAGCTTGTTGAGGTGATGAGACAACAGAGGACAAGTTAGCCATGAAGATCGTTTGAGCAGTTGGTTCTTCATCCACATCAGAGTCGAACGCATCACAATCATCGGCTTTGAAGATGTTCGGATCATTAAGTGCAAGGTCCTGAACTGTCTGTTCGTCCACATCAGCATCAAAATTATTTCCCCCATTGCCAGCAAGAAACAACAGTTCTTCTTCATCTAACACAGCACCACTTTCTTGTGCTTGCATCAATAACATCTTGTCCTTGAAATAGTCAGAGTTTTGAGGACGTTTAGGCTGATTGCAATTCCTAGCAATATGTCCCAATCCACCACAATTGTAGCCCTTTGTTTGCCTTCCTTGTCCCTGGTTGACATTTCCAACTCTGTTCTGAGCATTCCCCCTACCAACATTCCCAACATTCCTTGGATTCCCATTTTGTCTTCCCTGCACAGTCTGAACAATAATTCTTCCATCTTCCATAGTAGCCTGATTGCGTGGGTTAGATGAGTTTCTGAGTTGATTGTTTGTTTGAGCAGCTTTGAATTGTTGCACAAGTAGGGACACTTGATTGGAAAGCTCATCAATCATCTGATCAGTGCGAGAATATCCAGAGTCTAGTTGAGAGTTCATAGTAGGTTGTGGGTGCATGGATGATTGAGCAAACAATGACTGATTCTTTGATGGGATGGGATTTTGATATGATTGATCAAGTTGTGGTTGATTGTATTGCTGAACATTTGCAACAAAGGCTAGTGGATCACTTGGTGCAGTAGGATTGAGTTTTTCTCTCAACAGACGATCATAAGCAGCATGTTTCTCATGTTGTTGCAGGTATGCATACAACTGTTCATAGTTTGTGTCCCTTAGACCTTTGTTGAGTTTAACTGCGGTAACAAATCTGTCCCATTCTGGTGTCATGTTGTTCACAAACTTTGAGTTCAGTTGGATGTTCGGCATAGTCATTCTTATGATTCTCATATCGTTCACCAACTTGTGGAACCTTACATAGTAGTCTGTGATATTCTCTCCTGGGTTCATTTTAAAATGCTCAAACTCATCGTATAGTTGTGACTCACGATCTTCTTTTGTGAGTTCTGATCCAGCCAAAAGCATCTTGACATTGTCCCATACTGCTTTTGCTTCAGTGTTAAAATTTATGAGTTTGTAGACATCTTTAGGCAGACCTTGAATGACAATGTTGGAAGCTCTAATGTCAGCATCATACCTCTTCTTTTCCTCTTCAGTCAGATCATTGTAAGTTCGAGGCCTGTCTATTCCAAATGTCACAGTTCCATCATCACCAGTGGTAACAACGTCTCTGGTAGTACCCATCTGAAATGGTCCTTCATCAATGGATTTAAGGATGTTGAATCCATTTTCTTTACCCAAGCAGTAGAGACGAATTCTTTGTGCCCATGACTCGTAGTCAGTCCTATCTAGCATAGGAGGACGAGTATCGGACCCAGCAGCTTGTATATCATCAGATGCAGTGCTTGTCATGATTAGGACGGGATTTTACAACTCTTGTGATTTAAACCGAGAAATCGATTCTTTTGCGGGATTTTCTAAAATTAACAAGAGAAACCGTAATCCAAGAGTGAATTGCAAAATTGATATTCAAAATTCGAGTTACAAAAATCAAATCTTAATTTGATCAAATCGCAACAAGTCAAGTCACAGATTGTCAAATCGCAACAAGTCAAATCGCAATCAACCAAATCACAATAAGTCAAATCGCAAATGTCAACTAGCAACGTCAAATCGCAACTGGTCAAATCGCAATCAGTCAAATCACAATAAATCAAATCGCAACTTAATCAAATCACAAATAATCAAATTACAATTTGTCAATCGTAAGTCAAATCGCAAAGATCAAATCGCAATGACTCAAGTCACAAGTCACAGCCTTAAATCGCAACAGAGTGAGCTCAAATCGCAATAAGCAAATAGCAATCAGACAACCCAAGTCGCAACTGTCAAATCGCAACAAGAACAACTCAAATCGCTAGAGTCAAATCACAACTCACAATCGGACAAACTGTCACTGTCTCGTCAAGTCGCAACCCACAATCTGCCAAACCTGTCGCTTTCTAGCGATTTGACTTCTTTTTCCCTTTTGAGTAATAAGTCAAATCGCAAACTCCAAGATATACCAAATCGCAACTACCAATTTCCCAACTAATCAAATCGCAGCGAAGAACTTCTGGGCGCAACTCAAATCGCAGCCAAGAACACTTTTGCAAACACCAAACGATTTGACCAAATACTCCACAAATCGATAGAAACAACCAACCCAGCAACAAAACAACGCTTATGTAACAATCTTGAACAAGAAAGTACACGGTTTTCACAGATTTAACCACAAACAAGAATCGTACAAGTGATTTTCCTAAGAAAACAATACGAACCAAGAAATCCCAAGAAAACAATTCGAACCAAAAACCCTAAACACAATCAATGAAATCCGTGAACATGAACTCATATGAACCTAACCATGGCTCTCTGATACCAATTGTAAGATGTTCACTAACTAATAACACAAGTATGTGAGTAGAGATGGATCGAATAGAAGAGTTTTAGAGAGAGAAGTGGAGAGTTTGGGAACCTTGAGAGAGAAAGATGTGAATATTAGATTAGAAGTGAAGGAAGGTCCAACCCTCTCCCTAGGTGGAGAGGGGTATATATACTATTACATATTATGCCCCGAGTGGGCTGTGGAGTGAGCTGACAGAGGGTAAAGACCCGACCCACTCCACAAGTTCTATATTAACTAATCTACTATTAATATTACTAATAATCATACAAGCTATTAAGTGCTAACGAGTACTCGGGGTAACCGAGTCTTCAGATGAATATTTATATTCCTAACAGAATAAATATTTTATTATTTTGTATTATTTATTTATTTATTTATTTGAGAGTAAATTGCAAAAATCGTCCTTGTGGTTTGGCCAAATTGCACGTTTGGTCCCTGTGATTCATTAAGTGCAAAAATTGTCTGGATTTGGCACTGTTTCATGCACTTTTGGTCCCTCATGTTAACCGGCGTTAAGTGAGTTCCGTTAGCACTTACACGTTAGCCCTTAAGGCTAACAATCATTGCAGCGCCCGTTCTTTAAACATTTGGCCAAACCACAAGGACTATTTTTGCAATTTACTCTTTTTTTCGATTCTTTTTTTAATTTTTCGTCCGAAAAAAGTTTTTATATAAAACTTTTTTATATAAAAAATATATACGAAAAAAGTTTTTATATAAAACTTTTTTATATACGAAAAAAATTTTCAATTTTTTTTCGTCCTTATTATTTTTTTTTGAAAATTTTTTTTCGTCAGTTTTTTTTTTCAAATTTTTATTTGAATTTTTTTTTCGTCATGTGAATTTTTTTTCCGAAATTACTTTTTGGAAACTTTTTTTCGTCATGTGAATTTTTTTTTTTATATAAAACGTTTTTTTATATAAAGTTTGTTTTTTTTTTTTGAAGTTTTTTGCTTTTGGAAAAAAAACACTTTTCTGGCACAAAAAGTTTTTTTGAAACATATATAAAAAGTATATAAAAATGTTTTTCGTATATAAAACTATTTTTTATATAAAAAAGTTTTTATATAAAAATGTTTTTTTATATAAAAACGTTTTATATAAAAAACTTTTTTCGTATATAAAAACTTTTTTATAAACTTTTTTTTATATAAAATTTTTTTTTGTATATAAAAACTTTTTTCGTATATAAAATTTTTTTTATAAACTTTTTTTTATATAAAAAACTTTTTTCGTATATATTTTTTATATAAAAAGTTTTATATAAAAACTTTTTTCGTATATATTTTTTATATAAAAAAGTTTTATATAAAAACTTTTTTCGGATGAAAGAAAATTTAAAAAAAAAAAAAATCGAAAAAAAAAGAGTAAATTGCAAAAATAGTCCTTGTGGTTTGGCCGTTAGTTTAAAGGACGGGCGCTGCAACGATTGTTAGCCTTAAGGGCTAACGTGTAAGTGCTAACGGAACTCACTTAACGCCGGTTAACATGGGGGACCAAAAGTGCATGAAACCGTGCCAAATCCGGACCATTTTTGCACTTAATGAATCACAGGGACCAAACGTGCAATTTGGCCAAACCACAAGGACGATTTTTGCAATTTACTCTAACCCTAATTATAGAAGAACACCACATTTTTTTTTATTTGAACATTTTTAACCAAACGCAACCACCAATCAAACAAGCAGCAGATATATAAAAAATTTGTCCCTGTTATTTTGTTTGCTGCTCGAACAACTACAAACTATCCATAGTCCCAAGTTAATTTCGTACCTTGTTTTTACTTTAAACAAATTCGTCTCTTGTTTCTTTGTCACAACCGAACACAAACAAGTATCCTCTTTGATTTGTCATAGCCGATGCACGAACCACGAAGAACACAAATGTTTTCGACTTCAGTAGAGTTGAAAACGGAAGAGACAGGAGTGTCAATTTTTTTTTTCGGAGTTTAAGGTTAAAGATATTGTGTTTATGCAAAAAGAAAAAAGAAAAGAAAAAAAGAATGAACCTGTGATATGGAAAATATTACGGTAGCTTGTAGGAAATTAAGATGGAGAATAGTGATATACATGCTCAGGACCATCGGCCGAAGCCGACGTCCGGAAAAATTAAAGTGGCGGCTGAAGAGTTTAGTTTTAGGGTTATAGATTTTAGGATCGTATGGCTGATAACATGTAAGATAATGTTTCATATCATTCATAATAGAGATTGGGTAAATATTCATATCATTCATAATAGAGATTGGGTACATATATATTGATACCAAGATTATTTTAGAGACCGGGCCTCAACCCAATACACAATATCACCTAACAATAATATGCTTAATGATCACATTTTACATGTTTATTTATTTATTTATTTGAAAGTATGAAACTATATTGAAAATAAACATCTCTAACTAAGGTGGTTCAATAGTGAGTATTGAAAATGAGAATCAAAAAACCCCAAAGGCATTCAATATTGTCAAGCTAAGGGTGCGTTTCTTTTTTAGTTATGGGGAAGGAATAGTGGGACCTACTAATTTAATAGTATTTTTTTTAATGGGACCCACTATTTCTCTTAGTAGATCTATATCCACAAGGCTTAAATTATAGTGTCCTCCCAATTAAGAGGCTCATATAGACGTGGGACCCACATGATCCCTTAGCTAAGGAAAAAAATAAACACACCCTAAGTGGGTGTTAACCAAATTAAGTGGTTCCATATGAACCACTTAATTAGCCTCTTAAAGGGGAGGACAAAGCTTTGGTGGGTCTTGTAACACCCCCAAATTTTAATTATAGCAGCGGAAGATTAATTTGGGTGTTACTGTGAGGATCGAAAACAAAATCCTAGAAAAACAGCCTGAGACGGCATTTTTAATTTACATAGGTTCATAATACAAATTCAGTTTCAAAGCGTTACATCAGAGTGCTAAGGTTTCTCCAAAGAAACATCAATTTAACTGAATTACAACTTTATTTTACACCATTTATTTAAGATAGAGTACGCCTGCTCCATGCCTTGCCTTGCTCCTCTAGTTTCCTGAGATACATGCTTAAAAGTCAACATAATGTTGAGTGAAATCATGGAGTTTGTAATTTAAATATCAGTTCGATTCACAAGTAAGATTGTATTGAAGATACAATTAGTTTTAAAGTTGATATCGCAGTTCATATATTGCCCTAAGTCTCATGACACGCAAACGTTAACAAAGTACCGCATAAACGGAGGTGTCCATCAAATTAATGATGAAGGTTTTGCCCTCGTGTAATAGGTGATTTGCCAATTCCTATTTCACTCAAATATAATGCATCGCGACTAATACGACTAGCAAAAAGCATTCCGTCACAGTATTAGTGGGATAGGTCGTCAGCCTCTAATAGATCTATTCATTATATTCGCGTTCACCGCAGTGATTAATGGCTCATGATAAAAGGGTCTTGTGGCAATATGGTAACTTAGGCATATATCAAGTCAGGTAGCATACAGAAAAATACTTGTGATCTGTTTATAGCATGTATCCCCCTCACGGAGTTTAAAAAGTATAAAGAGTTTAAAAAGTGAGGCCATGACTCACCTAAAGCGTTACTGGTGATGGTGAAAATAAACTCAGAGATGATTATGATAACAACTTCGATATGAAACCTGGTAAATATATAAATATCTGAGTATCCGACTAATTTACTAGTGGTGTTTGTGAAGTGAGTGGTGAACGATGAATATTGGTGGTGGCTAATGCTTGGAATATCAAGTGTGGATGATTTGTGCTTAGCGTGCTTGCCGATTGTAAGGACATATATATATGCACAATGCTCATGATTTTTATATCTATCTTCCCGATATGATATTCTCTAAATGCATGAATTAAAGTGGATGTTATCTCGTAATATTTATAGTACTAATGAAAGTTAACTACTATATAAATAAAATGTGCAAATATGCATGTGAAATAAAGATGTGGTGCAAAAATGAAAAATAGAATAAGAATGTCAAGTTATAACAGTTAGTACTTGTTCTTTCCAGATTTTACATCCTTTACCCTAACTGTGGCTTGCGTTGCATCGTTAGTCCTCGGTTAAGTCCATAGTCCAATAATAGTCCGAATATTGTCCATATGTCCATACAAAGCTTGGAGTTCAATGGTATGTCAATTTAAGTCCTTTATAAACTGTTTTCACAGCTTCAGTCCCTACATTTCACATTTTGGCAGTTTTGGTCCTTCTAGGTCAAAGTGCGTTACATTTTTAGTCCTTTTTGCATAAAAATAACGGAAAAAGTGTTCTGAAAATTTCTATAACCTTATTAAATTCATTTTAACTTATTTCAACTTCTTATTTCCGAAAAGAGCTTATTTTCACATTATTGGGCCATGTAGCGAATCTACTTAAGGCCCATTAAGAATTTTAGAGGCGAGGGCGTGTAAACTGTTTTGGGCTTAGACTTGGGCTATTTTTTTGATTCTAAAAACATATTGCATGGGCCTGTTGGGCTTATCTATCGCAAACTCTTGTTGGGCTTTAAATAAGCCCAACCGAATAAGTCATGTTTATATTTTCTGAAATTCTTAGTTTTGGCTAGCGATGGGCAGGTAAAACGATTTAATTAGTACGTGTTAGGAAACTTATACGATTGAAGTTATATTACGAAAAGTGTAGTTTTCCAGGGGTACTATCGAGAGGAGTAAAAATATATGTATGTTACTTTCATGAATTCGACATGAATGGTTCATGAGTTAGGCTAGATCGAGGTGTCTTTTTCCTATGGTAATACTTAGCTAAATTTTTATTTGTTTCTACAAGGTCCAATCGAGTAGTACTTAAGATGACTCGTTTTAAAGGTATTTTTGTGGGTTTCATGCTATGTATTCTAAACGAAAAACTTAGTTTGTTGGGGGGTTAGATAGATCGTGTGAAGAAAACATGACATTGTGTGACGGGTTTGTGAGTTGTACGAGTGTTTTCTAGGTAGCATGGGACTGTTTTAAAAATATAACTTCTGAAAATTACTAAGTGTTTTTAACAGATTTACCATTGTACTTTAGGGATTTTTAAGGGTCGATGCTTGGGTATTTTTAGGAGTTGTTTATATGAAATGATAGCTTGACATGTCGTTTAATATATGATGTAAAGAAAATACGCGTTTATTTAGTTAAGTCGTGAGATATGGGGTCGTCCTTACGGCTTCTTGGGCTGTCTTATACGCACAACCCACTTGACATATCTTAAGTTTTGTTTTACCATTTTATCTTTAGTGTGTATATCAAGTTGGTGCACGTTCTAGGGTTGCATGCGATGGAAAAATAAACGTGACAAGGGTATGGTTAGTGGCTCTTAAGCCTTTCATAATGGGTTCATTACTCTACATAGTTCGAAGTGATCACTGTGGGCAGTGTGCTTCGAAATAAAGATGTGTTACACGTTTGAGTGGGAAGTAAAAGAACATGTGTGCAATACTAACGTGAGGATGCGTGATTTAATGATGTCTCTTCTTTTATTAACTTCGTGACAAGGTTGCAAGTAAACAGAAAGGTGATAATTTCGACTGTGTATGCATGCATGGTACTTTCGAAATAAAAATGAAACATGCATGAGCGTGTTTATGGAAATAAAAGCAAAGGGTTACAAGATGCTTACAGTACTTTTTGATAGGTGGTGAAGGACTGTGGTTGTTCGAATGAGACACAAGAAGAAGTAGTGAACTCGAAGAGTTTTATATGTCTTGACTCCAACTGGTTCTTGCTTCCCACGACAGAAAGTTTTTATGCTATTTAAGGAATGTTTGAGGGTGATAGAAAAGGATAGTTAGGTAGGGTAGAAGAGGAAGATTTGATAGGCTTTTTATAGATGAAATATCCCACATTTCACATTGACCAATTGACCCAATCATTGAGGATACTGTAACTAGGGGACACTTGTATATTTCTTTCCTAGATTGAGTGTGAAGTGAGTAGTGGTAGCTGGGTTTTTGTATTGTAGTTCTTGGAGTTTTTATTCATTCGGTTTCTTACCACAAAGGTTGACACAAGATTTAATCTAACGAGTTACAAGTTGTGACTGTGGTTCCTTTCTCATTTGAAGTAGCAATTTAAGTTAATAATATAGTTAGAAGGTTGTAGGAAACAGTGGGGTATGATATGGTTATGTGTCGACAATTTTTGTTATACGCTTGGGTCAAATATGGGACAAACAATATGGGTTTCGTTATCGTGCTAATACTCGACCATCATGTCTGAGATTTTGTACCAAAGGAGTTTGCTAGGTGGTGATTTTAATGATGTAAAATATATATAGGTTAATGTCGGTATTACAGAAATATGAGTGCCTTTTGTGGAGGGTGCACACGATCGGGTTTATATAGTGACCAAGAAAAGAAAAGAGTGAAAATGGGCTGGTGATAATTGGGTTGTGTGGTGGGCTGGAACAGTGAGGGTCCGGTTGGTTCTTGTAATGTAGAGTTAGGATTAGTATTAGTGTTTTAGTTAAGTATAATTGAGTGATATTAATTTTTGTTAAGTGTAGTAAAATAAATAGGTGAGTAAGATCACTTGTTGTTGATTGTGAAAGTGTGTTGTTTTGTGAGAATTATTATCTCGAGTTCGGTGTATACAATATATATATATATTAGAATGCATCGTGCTATTAATAACAATAATAGAAAAGTTTAAATGTTTCCGGCAAAAAGGGCTTTATTAAATGACAATACAAGGTTATCACTAATTATTAAGATCAACTACAAGGGTTTTTCGTAGGATCTTACAGTACTCCTCCCTCATTCGAATTTCGTCCCGGAATTCAAGTCTAAGATAGCTAATAAGAGTGGTTTACGGGAATAGGTGGGGATATTTTTCACGAATTTGGTCTTCGCGTTCCCATGTGTATGTCGGTCCCCTCTTGGAGTCCCATTTTACTTTCACAATAGGAATACGGTTTTGCTTGAGCTACTTAACCTCTCTATCCATTATCTCTACGGGTTCCTCTGTGATCACAAGTTTGTCGTCCAGCTTAATCTCTTTCAGCGGAATGACGAGGGTCTCGTCCGATAGGCATTTCTTAAGTTGGGATACATGGAATGTAGGGTGTACCCTACTGAGCTCTTCTGGAATTTCTAATTTATAGGCAACTGGGCCAATCCTCTCGAGGATTTTAAATGGTCCAATGTACCTTGGGTTGAGTTTTCCACGCTTTCCGAAGCGTATCATTCCTTTCCAGGGCGAAACTTTTAGCATAACTCTATCTCCGACTTCAAATTCCATGGGTTTCCTCCTCACGTCTGCATAACTCTTTTGTCTGTCACGAGCGGCTTGAAGACGATGTTTGATTTTGAATATTTTCTCTGTTGTGTCATGGATTAGTTCTGGTCCGGTAAGCTGCATGTCACCAACCTCCGTCCAGCAGATAGGTGATCTGCACTTTCTTCCGTAAAGTGCTTCAAAAGGTGCAGCTTTTAGGCTAGCTTGGTAACTATTGTTGTACGAGAATTCAACCAATGGTAAGTGTTTGTCCCAACCTTTTCCGAAATCAAGTACACATGCTCTAAGCATATCTTCTAAGGTTTGGATTGTCCTTTCACTTTGTCCATCAGTTTGAGGATGGTAGGCGGTGCTCATGTCCAATTGAGTACCGAGGGCTTTCTGTAGGGATTGCCAAAATCCTGAAGTGAATCGACTGTCTCTGTCTGAAATGATAGAGATTGGGACTCCATGTCGGATTATGATTTCTTTGAAGTACAACTGAGCGAGTGTGTCCAACTCGTCAGTTTCTTTGATAGGCAGAAAATGAGTTGATTTGGTCAAGTGGTCGACGATAACCCAAATGGTGTCATATCCGGTCGACGTTCTTGGTAACTTGGTAATAAAATCCATAGTGATTCTTTCCCATTTCCATACTGGTATCTCAGGTTGTACGAGTAGTCCAGATGGTTTTTGACTTTCGGCCTTGACCCTTGAGCAAGTCAAACACTTCCCAACATATGTTGCAATGTCGGCTTTCATGTTTGGCCACCAGTAAAGTTGCTTGAGATCTTGGTACATCTTGTTGGATCCGGGATGAATGGAATATTTAGACTTGTGAGATTCATGCATGATAAGATCTCGAATACCTCCGTAGAGAGGAATCCAACATCTTTTCTTGAAGCATAACATTCCATCGGCTCTTCGTATGAATCCGTTCTCATTTTCTAGCATGCCCTTAATTTTCTCGTGAGCTCGATTTTCTTCCTGAAGAGCTTCCGATTGGGCTATGAGAATTTGAGATAGGAGTGGTGAATAAATTGTCATTTCTAACGATCGAACTCTAAGAGGTTTGATCCTCTCTTTTCTGCTCAATGCGTCAGCCACGACATTCGCTTTACCGGGGTGGTAGCGAATTTCACAATCGTAGTCGTTGAGTAGTTCCAACCATCGGCGCTGTCTCATGTTTAGCTCCTTCTGATCTAGTATGTGTTGAAGACTTTTGTGATCGGTGAATACCGTGCACTTTGTACCATATAGATAATGTCTCCACATTTTAAGAGCGAATACTACTGCTCCTAATTCCAGATCATGAGTGGTATAATTTTCCTCATTTTTCTTGAGTTGTCGAGAAGCGTAAGCGATGACTTTGTTCCTTTGCATTAGTACCGCACCTAAACCATGATGTGATGCATCACAATATACTACAAAATCGTCGCTCCCGTCTGGTAGCGCTAGAATTGGTGCTTCACAGAGTTTTTGTTTCAGGAGTTGAAATGCTGATTCTTGTTTCTCTCCCCAGATATATTTCTTGTTTTTCTGAGTGAGTTTTGTCAAAGGTTTTGCGATTTTGGAAAAACCCTCTATAAACCTTCGGTAGTAACCAGCGAGTCCTAAAAATTGTCGAATCTCAGTTGGAGTGGTGGGCGAAGCCCAACCTTTGACTGCTTCGATCTTGGCGGGGTCAACGTGAATACCTTGACTGTTGATGATGTGACCTAAGAATTGAACGGTGGATATCCAAAAATCACATTTGGAAAATTTCGCATACAGTTTTTCTTGCTTGAGTAACCCCAAAATGGTTCTCAAGTGTTCAGCATGCTCTTTTTCGTTACGTGAGTAGATCAGAATGTCTTCGATGAATACAATTACGAACTTGTCCAGATATGGCTTACATACGCGGTTCATTAGATCCATGAACACTGCCGGTGCGTTGGTAAGACCAAATGGCATTACGCGGAATTCGTAATGTCCGTATCGTGTTCGAAAGGCTGTTTTGGGAACGTCTTCTTCTCTGACTCTTAATTGGTGGTATCCTGATCTTAGATCGATTTTTGAGTAAACACTAGATCCTTGCAGTTGGTCAAATAGATCGTCAATTCTTGGTAATGGGTATCGATTTTTCACTGTGAGTTTGTTCAACTCTCTATAATCGATGCACATTCGGAATGTTCCGTCTTTCTTTTTGACAAACAGGACTGGTGCTCCCCAAGGTGATGAGCTGGGTTGGATGAATCCTTTATCTGACAGTTCTTTCAACTGCTCAGATAATTCCTTCATTTCGGAAGGGGCTAATCGATATGGTGCTTTTGCAACGGGTGCTGCTCCAGGCACTAACTCGATTCGAAATTCTACTTGCCGGATTGGTGGAATACCTGGCAAGTCTTCAGGGAATACTTCTGCAAACTCATTTACAACTGGCACTTCTTCCAGTCGTTTTTCTTTTTCTTTCGATTTATCTTCCGTTACTTGGACCAAAAATGTGTGACATCCTTTGTTTATGTATTTCACCGTTTTGATGTACGAGATGATATTGAGTTGGGTTTTATAGTGGTCACAACGAACGGTGAGCGTTTCATTGTCTATGGGGATTTGGATAACTTTTTCGTCGCAGATGATTCGGGCACGATGTTTGGATAACCAATCCATGCCCACAATTGCGTCAAAGCTTCCAAGTTGGATGGGCATGAGATCGATTGGAAATGATTTGTTTTGGAGGGTTAAGGTGCAGTTTTCGAGTACGGTGTTGGTGTTTAACAATTTTCCGTCGGCTATTTCAATTTCATACGAGGTATCTAATTCTACAGGTGCAATATTAAGCAATAAAGCAAATGAAGTAGATACAAAGCTTCTATCGGCTCCAGAATCAAATAATATTTTAGCACTATGTTGATTCAGTAAGAAAGTACCCGTGGTGACATTGGGATTCTGTGGCACGTTTCCATCTCCCAGTAAGTAGGCCCTCCCGCGGGTAACATTGTTGGAGTTCTTCGGGCAATGACTCTTGTAATGACCCGTTTCACCACAACCGTGGCACTTCACTGCTATTGGGTGTGCGTTTGCCCCCGTGGCCTTGCAGTCCTTGGTTACATGGCCTATTCTTCGGTAATTTCCGCAAATAGCGATGCAGGGTCCGACATGATGCATCTTACACTTGTTACACTGGGGTTTTGTCCCAGCATACATTTTTCCTTCAGCAGGTGCAGCCACATAAGCCCTAGCGGCTTCTTGTCTGCGGTTTTGTTGTTGATGTCTATCGTTTCGGCTTTGTTGGTAGTCTCTGTTGCGGTTGCTTCGATCATTGTTGCGGTAGCTCCTGTTGTGATTGTAATAACTGTTGCTGTTCCGGTTGCTGCTGCCATGGTTATCATGGTTTCTCTTTTGTCCAATGACTGTGGGGTTAGAACCTCGTTTAAGCACTCGACTCATCATCCGCTGATCAAATACGAATGCGGCTTCGAGGGTTTGTGGTTGTGATGCGGTGACGTCTCCCTCAATACTTGAAGGTAGTCCTTCCACATATTTTTCCAACGTCTTTTCCAAGTCAGGTACCATGTGTGGACACAAAAGAGATAACTCTTGAAATTTTCGGTTGTACGTACTGACGTCATTGTTTTTCACCACTAACTGGTGAAATTCATCTTCAAGCTTTCTGACCTCTATACGGGGACAGTACTTTTTCAGCATTTTATTCTTCAGTTCGGTCCAGGAGATTTGAAATGCTGCTTCGGTACCCATTATTTTGACAGTAGCATTCCACCAAGATAGTGCATCTCCCCTTAAGGTTCCAGTGGCAAAAGTGACCTTGTTGTTTTCTGCGCAGTTGCTTCTCATGAATACTGTTTCCATGCATTCAAACCACTGGGCTAACTCTGTCACTCCTTCTACGCCTCTGTAGGTGGTTGGTTGGCAACTTATGAATTCCTTGTAAGTGCATTTACATGGTGTAGATGCCTCACTTTCAGTTGTTGCTCCCATGGTATTGCTTGAGCGGTTTGCTGCATCGGCCTCGCGTGCTGCGGTGATGCCGGCATCAATCATCCTTCGAACCTCCTCAAGCGTCAGTGCTACGGTAGGGTTGGTAGTTTCGTGTTCGCTATGTTCCATTTTCTATTAATGTCACAAGAATACAGATTTAGAATTTGGATAGAATAGTTGAGTATATGCACAATGTAATCATGGTGTGAAATGGCGATTAAATTGAACATTTTCCACAATTACGATGCCTCTTTGATTTATCCATTTACGGATATGAGATTGTTAAGGAACAATCGAATTTAATCATACAAACTGGAGTTCATCAATTTTCCTTACATATCACCATATTATATGTGTTCAAGTTTTTACAATATTTACACAATTAGAGAATCATAATAATAACAGGTAACATCACGACATGTCTGGATACAATTACAATACATACGAACAACCATAATACATAAGTTAACAGATATATAGTACATTACTACCAACATTACAACATTAATAACTTGATCAGTTGAGTTATACAACAAAACGATACAAGAGTCTTTATTAATTGCCACATGCGGCAGACTACAATGTCTCAAACTATACAACATGCTAACTATGTCTACTGATCAGGTCTATCCGTATGCCTCGTGAGCTCTGAGATCTGGTCTCTGAGTCTCTGTATCTCAGTCTGATGCTCCATCTGTATGTCTCCCATGAGTCTCTCCAATGTGTCAGCTCTACGCTGAGCCAGGTGAGCCTCCCAAGCTAAGTCCTGTCCCTCTCTACGTATGGATATCACGTGGGAGCGGGTATCTGCCAAGTCTGTCTGCATCTGTCTCAAGCACTGCTGTACCACTGCTCTGTTGGAAGCCAACCTATGCAGAGTGTCAGTGATAGTCCCCGGGGAATCCAATGGTACATGGTCGATCATCCGAAGGAGCGAATCGATCTGCTCTCCGTGACTCTCGAGTCGTGTCACCACTGTATATGGTATAAGGGTGTGGGTGACTACTGGTCTAAATCCTTCCCAAGCATCATGTGTCTGAGCTGGGGGAGTGAAACCAGGAGGGTAAGGCAGTGATGGTGAGGATGGGTGTATCTGGTCTGAGATGCGGGGTCGACTCGATGAGGGAATATCCTCCGCAGTAATAGGGTCCTGCTGACAAGGTGGCAGTGGGTATGTCTGTGTACATATATCAAATAAATGGTCAGGGAGTAGGGATGGTGCAGTCTGATAGAACTCTACTGGTGTATTATCTGCAGGGAGCCATTGCTGACTCTCATAGTACAAGTCGTCAGGGGGTGGTATATAGAAAGGAGAATAGGTGTCATAAACAAAATGTGGTGGTAACATAGGTGCTGGCAAAGCTAGCACATGAGGGTCCTCCAATAAAGGTATGGCGGCGGCTCCACCCTCCACAAAGGGCTCGATCGCGTCAGGCACAACCTCTGGTGCTACAGTACCAGGAAGTACGGGGGACGTGACTGATGCTAGTGATCCCTCGGAGTCCAGCTCCGATGATACACTAAAGTGGGTGATGAATGACATGGTACTGTAATAATCCATATATGGTAAAAATAAGTAATTACTAACATCAAGTGGTGTAATGTAAGCATAAAATGATCTAGTTGTGCATAGTAACTATCAAGTATGCATAGGCTTATATAAGATAATCCTAATGTATAACATACCGAGCGCGGCAGCAAGCAGGCATGGAGGGCTTAAGGTAACATGGTGTATAATTAATTTGTTTGAAAAATGTAGTTATAGTCCAACGTTTAAAACATTTGGTTCTCTATAACCTGGCTCTGATACCAATCTGTAACACCCCCAAATTTTAATTATAGCAGCGGAAGATTAATTTGGGTGTTACTGTGAGGATCGAAAACAAAATCATAGAAAAACAGCCTGAGACGGCATTTTTAATTTACATAGGTTCATAATACAAATTCAGTTTCAAAGCGTTACATCAGAGTGCTAAGGTTTCTCCAAAGAAACATCAATTTAACTGAATTACAACTTTATTTTACACCATTTATTTAAGATAGAGTACGCCTGCTCCATGCCTTGCCTTGCTCCTCTAGTTTCCTGAGATACATGCTTAAAAGTCAACATAATGTTGAGTGAAATCATGGAGTTTGTAATTTAAATATCAGTTCGATTCACAAGTAAGATTGTATTGAAGATACAATCAGTTTTAAAGTTGATATCGCAGTTCATATATTGCCCTAAGTCTCATGACACGCAAACGTTAACAAAGTACCGCATAAACGGAGGTGTCCATCAAATTAATGATGAAGGTTTTGCCCTCGTGTAATAGGTGATTTGCCAATTCCTATTTCACTCAAATATAATGCATCGCGACTAATACGACTAGCAAAAAGCATTCCGTCACAGTATTAGTGGGATAGGTCGTCAGCCTCTAATAGATCTATTCATTATATTCGCGTTCACCGCAGTGATTAATGGCTCATGATAAAAGGGTCTTGTGGCAATATGGTAACTTAGGCATATATCAAGTCAGGTAGCATACAGAAAAATACTTGTGATCTGTTTATAGCATGTATCCCCCTCACGGAGTTTAAAAAGTATAAAGAGTTTAAAAAGTGAGGCCATGACTCACCTAAAGCGTTACTGGTGATGGTGAAAATAAACTCAGAGATGATTATGATAACAACTTCGATATGAAACCTGGTAAATATATAAATATCTGAGTATCCGACTAATTTACTAGTGGTGTTTGTGAAGTGAGTGGTGAACGATGAATATTGGTGGTGGCTAATGCTTGGAATATCAAGTGTGGATGATTTGTGCTTAGCGTGCTTGCCGATTGTAAGGACATATATATATGCACAATGCTCATGATTTTTATATCTATCTTCCCGATATGATATTCTCTAAATGCATGAATTAAAGTGGATGTTATCTCGTAATATTTATAGTACTAATGAAAGTTAACTACTATATAAATAAAATGTGCAAATATGCATGTGAAATAAAGATGTGGTGCAAAAATGAAAAATAGAATAAGAATGTCAAGTTATAACAGTTAGTACTTGTTCTTTCCAGATTTTACATCCTTTACCCTAACTGTGGCTTGCGTTGCATCGTTAGTCCTCGGTTAAGTCCATAGTCCAATAATAGTCCGAATATTGTCCATATGTCCATACAAAGCTTGGAGTTCAATGGTATGTCAATTTAAGTCCTTTATAAACTGTTTTCACAGCTTCAGTCCCTACGTTTCACATTTTGGCAGTTTTGGTCCTTCTAGGTCAAAGTGCGTTACATTTTTAGTCCTTTTTGCATAAAAATAACGGAAAAAGTGTTCTGAAAATTTCTATAACCTTATTAAATTCATTTTAACTTATTTCAACTTCTTATTTCCGAAAAGAGCTTATTTTCACATTATTGGGCCATGTAGCGAATCTACTTAAGGCCCATTAAGAATTTTAGAGGCGAGGGCGTGTAAACTGTTTTGGGCTTAGACTTGGGCTATTTTTCTGATTCTAAAAACATATTGCATGGGCCTGTTGGGCTTATCTATCGCAAACTCTTGTTGGGCTTTAAATAAGCCCAACCGAATAAGTCATGTTTATATTTTCTGAAATTCTTAGTTTTGGCTAGCGATGGGCAGGTAAAACGATTTAATTAGTACGTGTTAGGAAACTTATACGATTGAAGTTATATTACGAAAAGTGTAGTTTTCCAGGGGTACTATCGAGAGGAGTAAAAATATATGTATGTTACTTTCATGAATTCGACATGAATGGTTCATGAGTTAGGCTAGATCGAGGTGTCTTTTTCCTATGGTAATACTTAGCTAAATTTTTATTTGTTTCTACAAGGTCCAATCGAGTAGTACTTAAGATGACTCGTTTTAAAGGTATTTTTGTGGGTTTCATGCTATGTATTCTAAACGAAAAACTTAGTTTGTTGGGTGGTTAGATAGATCGTGTGAAGAAAACATGACGTTGTGTGACGGGTTTGTGAGTTGTACGAGTGTTTTCTAGGTAGCATGGGACTGTTTTAAAAATATAACTTCTGAAAATTACTAAGTGTTTTTAACAGATTTACCATTGTACTTTAGGGATTTTTAAGGGTCGATGCTTGGGTATTTTTAGGAGTTGTTTATATGAAATGATAGCTTGACATGTCGTTTAATATATGATGTAAAGAAAATACGCGTTTATTTAGTTAAGTCGTGAGATATGGGGTCGTCCTTACGGCTTCTTGGGCTGTCTTATACGCACAACCCACTTGACATATCTTAAGTTTTGTTTTACCATTTTATCTTTAGTGTGTATATCAAGTTGGTACACGTTCTAGGGTTGCATGCGATGGAAAAATAAACGTGACAAGGGTATGGTTAGTGGCTCTTAAGCCTTTCATAATGGGTTCATTACTCTACATAGTTCGAAGTGATCATTGTGGGCAGTGTGCTTCGAAATAAAGATGTGTTACACGTTTGAGTGGGAAGTAAAAGAACATGTGTGCAATACTAACGTGAGGATGCGTGATTTAATGATGTCTCTTCTTTTATTAACTTCGTGACAAGGTTGCAAGTAAACAGAAAGGTGATAATTTCGACTGTGTATGCATGCATGGTACTTTCGAAATAAAAATGAAACATGCATGAGCGTGTTTATGGAAATAAAAGCAAAGGGTTACAAGATGCTTACAGTACTTTTTGATAGGTGGTGAAGGACTGTGGTTGTTCGAATGAGACACAAGAAGAAGTAGTGAACTCGAAGAGTTTTATATGTCTTGACTCCAACTGGTTCTTGCTTCCCACGACAGAAAGTTTTTATGCTATTTAAGGAATGTTTGAGGGTGATAGAAAAGGATAGTTAGGTAGGGTAGAAGAGGAAGATTTGATAGGCTTTTTATAGATGAAATATCCCACATTTCACATTGACCAATTGACCCAATCATTGAGGATACTGTAACTAGGGGACACTTGTATATTTCTTTCCTAGATTGAGTGTGAAGTGAGTAGTGGTAGCTGGGTTTTTGTATTGTAGTTCTTGGAGTTTTTATTCATTCGGTTTCTTACCACAAAGGTTGACACAAGATTTAATCTAACGAGTTACAAGTTGTGACTGTGGTTCCTTTCTCATTTGAAGTAGCAATTTAAGTTAATAATATAGTTAGAAGGTTGTAGGAAACAGTGGGGTATGATATGGTTATGTGTCGACAATTTTTGTTATACGCTTGGGTCAAATATGGGACAAACAATATGGGTTTCGTTATCGTGCTAATACTCGACCATCATGTCTGAGATTTTGTACCAAAGGAGTTTGCTAGGTGGTGATTTTAATGATGTAAAATATATATAGGTTAATGTCGGTATTACTGAAATATGAGTGCCTTTTGTGGAGGGTGCACACGATCGGGTTTATAAGTGACCAAGAAAAGAAAAGAGTGAAAATGGGCTGGTGATAATTAGGTTGTGTGGTGGGCTGGAACAGTGAGGGTCCGGTTGGTTCTTGTAATGTAGAGTTAGGATTAGTATTAGTGTTTTAGTTAAGTATAATTGAGTGATATTAATTTTTGTTAAGTGTAGTAAAATAAATAGGTGAGTATGATCACTTGTTGTTGATTGTGAAAGTGTGTTGTTGTGTGAGAATTATTATCTCGAGTTCGGTGTATACAATATATATATATAGAATGCATCGTGCTATTAATAACAATAATAGAAAAGTTTAAATTTTTCCGGCAAAAAGGGCTTTATTAAATGACAATACAAGGTTATCACTAATTATTAAGATCAACTACAAGGGTTTTTCGTAGGATCTTACAGGTCTCTCTATTAAGTGGGATTAAAGGATTGAATTCAACGCCCACATTAAATGATTCATATGGAAAAAAGAAACACTCCGGACATGTGTGCCATATTGGTGTGTCAATCATATCCATTGTGTTTATATCGCCCCAACCCGACAAGGGTTAAGATATTACATTCATGCTGTCAAACAGAACATACACAAACGGAAGACTTTAATAATACAATTGAATTCAACGGTTACAAATGAAATATAAAGTGAACGGAATACAAGGATTTCAACAAAGGTACAATATGTCTGGTAATGAAAATATCCAAGTCAACTCTAATCCAAGGTAGCTATTAAAGGTGTAGTCCTCTAAGGGCTCTTATGCACTCTTCACTCATATCCCAGCTTCCCTCTAAAACCTGCCGCAGGAAAAGAAATGCGGCTGAGCTTAAAAAGCCCAGTGAACAGATATATATGATAAACGAATAATCAAACATGTATATGTAAAGAAAGAGGAAACACAGACTCCTGCTGAAACGAATATCATCTGTCAAAAGAATAAGAGATCAAGATCATCTGAACAAATATCATAAGTCAACTGGAATGGAGAAAACAGAATATGGTGCATTGGGGAATAACAGAAGGTATATCAAAATGTATCAAAGGTGTAAGGGTTGTCAGAAAATCTACCACGAGCCCAGAAACATATCATATCATAACATCATAATCATAATCTTCATAAGTAACCATAAGTAACATAATGGAGTGATCAGGTCCCAGAATTGTGAAGGGCATGTATTGCACACAGTACCAATCACCATAAATATAACATATACCATAACAGATCAGATCTAGGATGCATCCATACGCCCCTGCAGAAGTCATAATCATCGTGGCCATATATATATCATAATAAAAGGGACGTGATGGGTCATCACTCCCCCACCCTAGAGTCATGCCATTGGTGCATCAATGACATGGTCATGGAACCCCCATGACTAGTGATATAGATACAGAATACATAATGGCTCGGGTATCAAACTGAAGAGTCAAACAGAATGTCATAGTAATGGCACAGAATCTAAGGTCATCAGAAATATCATAATCATAGGTTCATATTAAAAGGGTGCATAGCAAAGGCTCATATCATATCAAGCAACCGAATCAAGTCAAGGATCAAAAGTCATGAGAAAAGACACCCTTACTGAGAAAGGGTAGAATATCTGTACCTTATGCAAGCAACCAAAATAAGAAAGAATACTGATACAGGGAATTACTTCTTCTTCACCAAACCTATACAATTTAATGATCACGTGTTATTTATGAGATCATTTTACAAGTTTACTGCTTATAGTTATTTAGACTTCCCATTTAAGGTTTCTTTTTATTTTTGGAAACTTTCCACTTTTAGTAACTTTCTATTTTTAGTAACTTGCCATAATTAGTAAGCTTCCATATTTAGTAAGTTTCCTGATTCAGTGACTTTTAAGGTTATAGATAATAATTATAGTCGGCTCGCAATGTCGAGTCGGAACCCAGGTAAAAAAAAACGATTTATAATAATTTGGGGTTTAAATTATCAATATAACAAAGTTTAGGGTCTAAAATGTAAATTATATAAATGTATTACCAATTCTTAGTTTTGCTAATTTTATGAACTTCAGTAATAAACCCATGCAAAATAATTCACTTCGCTTATTAGAAACCCAAACTCGACTTCAAACACAACCTAAGACCCCCTTTGTGCGCTTGACCTTTTTGACCCATGTCCTCATGTATTTCAATCTTTACAAGACACTTATTATCACACTCTATTTATTAGTTTTAAATCACTTCACTCACACAAGTATTTAGCCCCTCAAATCAGTATACTCACCCATACGTACGAATTTTTAAAACAGAGGTGCTCATAATTATTTATCAGGTTAGGAACCATGGTACAGAGTTCGAGTTTCTCAAATCGCTAAAGATTACAAATCTAATATGACTGCTGTTAGCATCTCGATGCTCGGTCAACAAGTCCATATTATAAATAACATCGAATTAAACATTCCCAAAGGAAGTAGATTAGAAGAACGAACATATCTTCCAATACCTTCAAAACATACTGGATAATTCCGATACTCGTGATGGATAATCACAATTATTCTCATAGGAATGGAGATGAATAAAGCAGATTCTAATAGTGCAGAGGGGACCTTAATATGCTTAGCAAAAGCAAGGGAGACTACAGAATGTGTCGAACACATCGGATTCATACATATACGAATTCTCTGAACGAATGAAAAGGTATCCAAACAAATCATACACGAATCGGAGATTGAATTTCAAAAAATGCGGTCACATCAGAGAGTGGAACCTGTAAGTTATTACTACAAAATCTCAAAGCATTCTAAACTTATGTGATCACTAAACTTATATTGCGTATCTTGCTAAATTTCCTAAGTCTCCGGAACGAATGGTCTTATAAGAGCCTAACTGAAAGCAGAGGCATAAATCAGAGCGGCGTGGAAGAAAGATAAATAATCAAAGTCTTATCGCATAATCTACCCAATCCTCACCGGTCACAACTAAAGTTTCTACAGGGAAAACCTAAGGCAAAACTTCAAGGGTTGTCTTATAGTCTCTTACAGTGGAAGCCTAAGGGTCCAAAGTCAAGGTTTTATGTACTACAAGTCGTAGCCTAGCCTCTGATACCATAATTGTAACGCCCCAACCCAACAAGGGTTAAGATATTACATTCATGATGTCAAACAGAACATACACAAGCGGAAGACTTTAATAATACAATTAAATTCAACGGTTACAAATGAAATCTAAAGTGAACAGAATACAAGGATTTCAACAAAGGTACAATATGTCTGGTAATGAAAATATCCAATTCAACTCTAATCCAAGGTAGCTATTAAAGGTGTAGTCCTCTAAGGAATCTTATGCACTCTTCACTCATATCCCAGCTTCCCTCTAAAACCTGCCGCAGGAAAAGAAATGCGGCTGAGCTTAAAAAGCCCAGTGAACAGATATATATGATAAACGAATAATCAAACATGTATATGTAAAGAAAGAGGAAACACAGACTCCTGCTGAAACGAATGTCATCTGTCAAAAGAATAAGAGATCAAGATCATCTGAACAAATATCATAAGTCAACTGGAATGGAGAAAACAGAATATGGTGCATTGGGGAATAACAGAAGGTATATCAAAATGTATCAAAGGTGTAAGGGTTGTCAGAAAATCTACCACGGGCCTAGAAACATATCATATCAAAACATCATAATCATAATCTTCATAAGTAACCATAAGTAACATAATGGAGTGATCAGCTCCCAGAATTGTGAAGGGCATGTATTGCACACAGTACCAATCACCAGAAATATAACATATAACATAACAGATCAAATCTAGGATGCATCCATACGCCCCTACAGAAGTCATAATCATCGTGGCCATATATATATCATAATAAAAGGGACGTGATGGGTCATCACTCCCCCACCCTAGAGTCATGCCATTGGTGCATCAATGACATGGTCATGGAACCCCCATGACTAGTGATACAGATACAGAATACATAATGGCTCTTTGCGAGCTGAGATCCCAGACCGAGAGTAAATATCAGCAAGAGTGTCGCGCACCACGTTATGCCGATGCTTAATACCAATAATACCAGCACATGACACAGCATGATCCCCGTAAATGTCTTCCGCAAATAACCTGGAACAAGCAGAGCACGACATCTGGACTGAGAACAGGGGGACACCCAGGCGGTAGCATAAAACACACCGGTAAGTTCTAGCATTCATAGTCTGCCCCAACCCAGATATCGGGGCCACCCTAAGCCAATCGGAGGTGTAGTCTTCTCGTTGCGATCTCCAAAGCGCCATCTGTCGAGAAGATAGACCAAAAGTGGATTCAACCATTTTAGTGACATGTGTGAAATATATATCTGCCAATTTCTTCATAAGTTTGGGGGCAGTGATTTCATTCGGGTTACTTAAGAGGTCGAACTCCATTTTTGCGTTAAAAGTACACAGAGCGTCATTAAAGGAAGATCCATGATTTACTATGTCAGACTGTTGGAGGAGCTTAGCCTGTAAGCTAGCAGATTGGAGTCTAGACGCAAGGAAAGCATAATTCAAGACATCACCTGCAGAATATACGCCAAGCCCCCCCAAACTCAAACGGAAGCGTGGCCAATCTCCATTGCCAATCCCCAAACCCAGGTCCAGAAGCCGTGACAATACGTTCCATAGAGGAACGAAGCGCCGCATCAAACGAAGTCTGGGCACCCTCAAAAACCCGGGGAGAACATGTGCGCATAGAGAAGTATAACTTTGAAATACCGGCACAAGCACGAAGAAGGAGAAACTCATATTGAGGATCATTAAGCCTAGCAACGTGATCGGCTCTAAACAGTCAACTTAAATCAACCACGGATGTGGTCAAACAAAGTCAAACTATCAAGGACACAATGCAATAATCCAAGGAGTATAGTTTTATCCCCGGGTCGTTTAAGCCCCAGCGAAGTGTGAAATTGTGCTTAAAAACGGATCGTGATCAAGTGTTATTGAACAGAAAAAGGATTATGATTTTGATTACACTAATGAGATAAAAAAAATAGCTTTAACCAAGCTATATAAACAAGAATGTAAAGATAAGTTAACTAGAAACGTATAAAAACCTAAAAATGTACGTTTAAATTTAAACAAACGTAAACGTACGAAATAAAAAGTGAGTTTTAAGAAATAAAAGGCCTACGGATATGAAATTTATATTTTTACAACCCTAATAATAAAAGAAAATTATTGGAAAAAGAAAATTATTTATTTAACTTATTAATTAATTATTATTAATTAAAAACTATTTAATAATTATTTAAACTAATTAAAATTCTAATAAATACTAAAAGATCAAATAAAAATCTGAAATTTTTTCTATAAATACTCTAAGGTGATAAGAAGATAAGAAAATTATAAAAATGAAATCTACTTAATTAAAATTTAAAAAGATAAATTCTATTAAATAGAAGCTATCACTTTATTTCTATTTTTGGTTTTTTAAGTCCTAAAAATATTTTTATATTTTTCCTAGATTAAAAATGACAAAAGAAAATTATGAAAATTGGAATTATATTTTTCTGATTATTTTTCTATTTTTTATGATTTAATTACTATTAAAAACTAATAAAAATGATTAAAAATATTAAAAGACTTAGAAAAATTATGAAAAATTTAAGTTAAGTCTAAATTAATATTAGAAGGCTAGGAAAATTAAAATTGGAACTTGTCTAAGGCTGATGGACTGATTTGGGCTAATAAGCAGTTGGCTTATAAGCACAAAATAAGCTAAAAAGCTTATAAAGTTGCCAAAAGTTCAGGAACAAGGTAATATGATGAAATAACCACAAATCAACTAAAAAACACAAATAACAACAAGAGATTAAATAGATTAAGCAATTGACTGATGTGGAATTCCAAGACAGAAACTCAGAAATCAGGCAAACTTTAAGGGCAATTTAAGCACTTGAATAAGCTACTGAGATGCCATATTTTGGGGGCAAAACTTAGCTAGGCTTATGAGCTTTCTAGAAAACACAAAAGCCCTATCAATAACACACTAATTGAGGTCTGATTTTGCCCAAGATCAGCAACCAAAAACCATATGTCTGCTGATCTTTTGACTTTTGCAGAAAAGAACAAAAGTTGACTTTGGTGAGATTTGAATGATCACTACTGACTAAGATTAGTGTATTAAGCTATGAAAAGACTATCCTAAGCAACTCTAACAACAATTTAACTGATTTGATGATTTTCACAAACCAAATCACAACAGTGCAGCTGTTGTGATTTAATTTTGGTGATTTTGACTTTTAAACAAATAAGCCTTGGATTTTATAGTAGAACTGAGCTAGTATGAACTAGTATAACATGTAACAACAGCAAACAACAACAAACAAGCCCTATAAACCTACTGATTCAGCAAATCCAAACAACCCTTATAAACTTAAAATTGATGATTTTCAAAGGTTTTCTTAGATTCAGACCATACCACTGATTCAAGACTTCATATTATCACTAAGTAAGACTTAAGAAACATAAACATACAATACCACAAGCATAAAACTCAGGATTCACTTAATATGCTAGTTGACTGTGAAATTAAGGATTTTAAGCAACTATGGATTCTAAATAACAAGCAACAAGTTTTATGTTATGAATCTACTTAATAATAACTTAGAAACACAGAAACACAATGATCAAAGCTTATGAACAACTAACACAGTGAAATGCCAAATTACTTAGAAATGCTTACAACTGATGTCAAGCTTGAAACCAAGAACAAGGACCAAAGAAACACTCCTATAGAACCTCCTCAGGTTCACTAACCCAGGGCAATCCAATATTTACCCTGCTCCAGCCATGAACTCCATGATCATCAATTGTTGACTTTCTTTGACTTTTGTTTTATTTCTGAATTTTTATAACTAAACTTGTTTTAATTGTTACTAATAGCTTAAATAAGCTATATGGAAGCTTATGTGAACTTGTGAAATCCAGAAACAACACTAACAACAACATTCAATCATACATGAGATTTTTGAAATTGAGAAAAGTGCATAAACTAAGATTGAACTGAAGACTTGAAATTAATTATTGGAAAAGATTTATATTACACTGGAACAACTAAAAACAACACTTGAAAGATTAAAATTACACTGAGAATTTAATTTCAACTAATTCGACTCTAAAATAACTAAAAATTACACTAGATAGATATTACATTGCTTCTCCTCTATTCTTTATAGTATCTAATCTTCTTGTCGACATCTCTGAGTACTTCCCACCATCTTTTGACCATTGATTTAATCAATTTCATCACAATCGACCACTTGGCAATTTTGGCGGGAAAAAGTCATAAGCAGGTTATCTCAATTAAGGAAATTTGGGTGTTTGTGGAGGTGGAGGGGAGAGATTAGTGACTAGGGTGATGAGTTGGAAGGTGTTGAGGTGTAAAAACCATGGTGGTTTTGGTGTTTCAGAGGTGGAGGTGGAGGTGGAACAGTGTTGGCGGTTTTTGGGAGTTTGACTGGGGTCAAACCCCGTTTTATTTAAAAAGGGTGTTGGGCTGGGTAAAGGTTTAGTGGGCTAGGGGTGTTTTTATTTTGGGTTGGGTTTAGATAAGCAGCTAGGGGGTTGGGTTGGGTAGTGATGGGTATTGGGTTTAGTTTAATTTAGGATCCGGATTTAGTTTATAGGAATTAAGCACAAGGACCATTTTGTAATTTTTGGATTTTGAGGGGCTGAACTTGTAATTTTCCCAAAGTATCACAAGGTACCAATTTTGCCAAGATGAATAGTACAAGGGTCATAATTATTAATTTTCCATTTTAAAATAACCCAGGGACCATTTTTGACATTTTAAAAAGTTCAGGGACCTTTTTGTAATTTTTGCTCAAACAATCATTCAAGGACCAAATTTGACAATTAAGATTATTTTAGGGACCTTGAATGATAAAATTCCACTTTTTTAGATTCTAGGGACTAGATTTGTCAATTTATGAAAGTTCAGGGACTAAAATGCAAATTATGCCATTTATTGTTTGTTTTTCCCTGAAACTTATAAAAACACAGTCAGATGATATTTTTATACATTTTTAGACTTTTTAAAGTGTATTTGACTGTTTCTGTAGCTCAAAATGTGAAAGAAATGATGAGTATTTACACACTCATCATTAAGCCTAGCAACGGCATCCATAAGCTCGATGGTTTTAGCAACCCTTTTCATAGCAAGCCCACTACTAAACTCAAAGTCCACGCTGGCCGGCCCACCTAATAATTTAACACCGCGTAAAGGGCGAGCAATATTAGGCGGAAAGACACCCGCGAGCCTGCTTCTTGGATCCTCGGTTGGCCAAAAAACCTCAGTTTTATCCACGTTATTATTATTATTATTATTATTATTATTATTATTATTATTATTATTATTATTATTATTATTATTATTATTATTTTTTTATTATTATTTTTTTTTTATATATATATATATATATATATATATATTTATTTTTTTTAATTATTATTATAACGTCACTTCATTAGAAGAAAATAGGATTTACAAGAAATTAGAGGGGAGCCGAGATTCTAACCTGGCTCCCACTCCTCTAGCTATTGCAAAGCTAATCCTATTAAAAATATGAGCAGCGGCTCGCGATCCGATGTCTTGAGTTACGGAGAACCTTCGGATCCGTTTCAGTAGGGTTGCTGCATCCTCCCCAAGTTCCCCCAAGTAAGAGAATGAAAAGGGAAGAAACCCATATCCAATGTCGGCACATTTGCTCTCATATTTGACACGCTTGCGCTGTGCTGCTTCAACCACTACTTGTCCTGGCACAAAATCAATCATTCCTGATTACGTCAAAGGAGACAACCCTGTCAAATCGACACACACATCCTGCCCACCATCCCAAGAATAGAGCAATACATCAGCTGGGCGTAAGCTTTGGTCTCTTTCTCCACAAAGGCCAATGTCAACCTCTTTGCGAGCCGAGATCCCTGTCCGAGAGCAAATATCAGCAAGAGTGTCGCGCACCACATTATGCCGGTGCTTAATACCAATAATACCAGCACAGGACACAGCATGATCACCGTAAATGTCTCCCGCAAATACCCTGGAACAAGCAGAGCACGTCATCTGGACCGAGAACAGGGGGACACCCAGGCGGTAGCATAAAACACACCGGTAAGTCCTAGCGTTCATAGTCTGCCCCAACCCAGATATCGGGGACACCCTAAGCCAATCAGAGGTGTAGTCTTCTCGTTGCGATCTCCAAAGCGCTGTCTGTCGAGCGGATAGGCCAAAGGTGGATTCAGCCGTTTTAGCAACACGTGTGAAATATATATCTGCCAATTTCTTCATAAGTTTGGGGGCAGCGATCTCATTCGGGTTACTTAAGAGGTCGAACTCCATTTTCGCGTTAAAAGTACACAGAGCGTCATTGAAGGAAGATCCATGGTTTGCTATGCCCGACTGTTGGAGGAGCTTAGCCTGTAAGCTAGCAGATTGAAGTCTAGATGCAAGAAAAGCATAATTCAAGACATCACCTGCAGAATATACGCCAAGCCCCCCAAACTCAAACGGAAGCGTGGCCAATCTCCATTGCCAATCCCCAAACCCAGGTCCAGAAGCAGTGACAATACGTTCCAAAGAGGAACGAAGCGCCGCATCAAACGAAGTCTGGGCACCCTCAAAGAACCGGGGAGAACATGTTCGCATAGAGAAGTATAACTTTGAAATACCTGCACAAGTCCGAAGAAGGAGCAACTCACATTGAGGATCATTAAGCCTAGCAACGGCATCCATAAGCTCGATGGTTTTAGAAACCCTTTTCATAGCAAGCCCACTACTAAACTCAAAGTCCACGCTAGCCGGCCTACCCAATAATTTAACACCACGTAAAGGGCGAGCAATATTAGGCGGAAATACACCTGCGAGCCTGCTTCTGGGGTCCTCGGTTGGCCAAAAAACCTCAGTTTTATCCACGTTAAGGTGCAAGCCATGACTAGGTCCATCTGACATAATAAGATCTAAGACATTCCCCATGACCAGAGTGTCACCAATAATAGTGCCATCATCCAGGTACCACGCTTGGAGAGCAAGATCAAAAGAGTCTCTAATTTTGCGAACCAGGGGGTGTAACACTAAGGTAAAAAGTAGAGGTCCGAGTGGGTCGCCTTGTTGCACCCCTTGGTGCGACCATAAGATGTGCTCCCCATAATAAAGTCTAGCTGGGCTGGAGTAGCAGAATTCCACCCAGCGTGAAATAGCAGGGCAGCGAAGGCGAACCTCCTGTAGCATAACCTCCCGATCCACCAAATTAAAGGCATTTTTGAAATCCACCAGTAACATCGAAAGACCCACCTTACCCCCACATTCTTCAAGGAACCGATTCACAGCGTGAAGAATAGCCTCCCCTCCTCTAGACACCCCAACGCCGAACTGTAGATTGTTCAAATAGCCATCTAAGGAGTGACCAATCAAGGAAGCACCAATCTTGGATACTAAGCGCCTCCAAATAGTCCCCACAGCAATGGGACGGATACCACCTCCTAGCTTAATCAGCGGTGTGAGGGGAGCACTAGCAATATATTCACCCAACGCCCTGGGGCATTGGCCACCGAGAAACAGATTCACTACTTGGGTGATAGAGGCAATAAATTCATCTAAAACAGCCACAGCAGCACCACTCAAACAGTCCAAAAGGTGTTGGGCACGCAAACCATCTCGACAGCAAGAGGTACCACGGGGGAAACTCCTAATCATATCAAGAACCACGGCAGGAGATGCAATGAGGTTATGATGATCAAGCGGTATATCAGGCCGAGCAGGAGCAGACTTGAAAGGATGTTTAGCTTTTAAATCCTCAAGAGTAGTATCATTATAAGGAGCAACACCTGAAGAAGAAAGAACTCTGACAGCCGCAGAATAATGACCATCACAAATCTTCCTCTTACATTGCTTGATATTACGCTCACCCAAATCCACAGTGTCCTCATCAATATTAGCCCATGCAGGGGAGGGTTCGGCTAAAACCTCTCTAACAAGCTGCAACCTACCCCCAAACGTACCCCAAGAGCGAATGGCATTAGCGATGTATTCTTCTTGGCGTTGGCGCTTAATAGCAGACCTGCACTCCATGTTACTCCTCGGGCAAAAGGTTTTAAGGAGACAGAGAGGCAGGGCTAACAGGCTAACCCAACAGGAAATGTCCTCAGGTGTGCAGATCACCTTATCGAGGGCTCCTTTCAAAACGCGAGAGAATCCCAACCGACACTTTGGGGGGATGGATTTGACCGTGTGCAACCCTTTAGAGAGCAAGGTGTCAAGCAATTGTAGATCGAAACCATCATGTTCCGCCAAAACCAAGTCCTCACCACGAGCAATTTGGATCGAAGAAGGGACTTGTGGTTTGACAAGATCAAACAACACAAACCTAACAACACCGTCACCACCATCAGGGGGTGGCACAAAATCAGGTCCATGCCGACATTTCGAACGAAAAGTATGCGTCTTAAAACAATTTCCACATAACCAAAGTCCCATACGTTTCAGCGTGACCTCAGCCGCCTCAAAAACGGCAAGATTAGTAGCCAATGAAAGTTTGGTGGTGGCCAACGCATCCCCACAGAAATGACGATCTCGAAGATGAGTGATCAACGAGGTTTTGGTGAGTCCATTTCCATTACCATCCTGACAACCACTTAACCCCGTGAAAGGACAATGAAACCGAATGATTGCCATAGAAAAGTTTTTTTTCCCACCACAGTCAATATGCAAAGCCCACTTCACAATTATACCAAACCGCCAATTCCAAAACAAAAAGAAAGCCCACTTCACAATTATACAATGTAAAGCCCACTTCCTAATTATCCCAAACAGCCAAACCCAAAGCAAAAAGCCCAATTCACAATTATTATCAAGCCGCCAATTAAGCTAACAAAGTGGGGTCCACAAAGAAGTCAACACGCAAAGTCTGATAGAAGCAACCAAGCATGTGGGCCCTGAGACAAACCGCTACATTGTTAACTAAAAGTCAACTTAACAAATCGCTATATTATTATTATAATATCCAATCCCAACACGTAATATTCAAAAAAAACAACCCCACTACTAGCCAAAAAGAGGGCCCCACTACTAGCCAAAAAGCTGAAAGAAGAAACGCAACTAAGAAACCGGAACAATACAAATCCCAAAATCGATCCAAACCCCGAAACGGTACAAAGGATGAACCTTGTTAATGTCAAAGCGATCCTGTTTGAGAGAATCAAACAAAACCTCCCAACGTATATGGGGAGAGCGAAATTGTGACAACGGTCCAAGAAGAAGCAGGGGAGACGATGCACTAGAGGAACACCAGACATCAATATTCCAACAAGCAGTATTGAAAGGGAGGTTTGCAGGTGGTTGATGGGTTGGGGACGAAGGCAACCCAGGGATTCACCAAATTCGCCCACACTTTCACTCAATTATTATTATTATTATTATTTTTTTTTAGGGGCAAAATGGGAATTTCAAATGAACGGAATTTAGGGTTTTACAACTCTTCCCCTCTAAAAGAAAATTTTCGTCCTCGAAATTAGAGTAGACAGATCAGATGGAAATGTATCGAACCACAGAAGATGTGTGGATGACATATACGTAAATTCTTTCAATTTCTCATGACCCGATCCTGATGCTCTAAGATAGCCTCAGGCTCTTCAACAACAGACAAATCATAACAAATCTCGATCGAACAAATGCGGAACATATACATGACAGATGATATTTGAAATCTCGCTAAGAGATACATGAAACACAACTACACAAGAGGCAAATACGAAAGTAGAGCTAAACGTTAAAACCTCATCAACTCTATCGAGATTCTGAGTGAATTGAGGAACTCGCTAATAATCAGAGAAGCACATATCGAAATTACCAAACGTCTCAAGAGTTTCATATATAGGTGGGTAACATATTCGTATCGACGATCAGCTAAGCACATATCGGAATATCAAAATGTATCAGGAGTCTAGTGGAATAGGTAGAATAATCGCACGGATCAGAATAAATCTAAGGTCTAACGTGTCGCGAACTAAATCTTCCTTACATGTCAAAACGTCAAAATTTTCTGTACGGAAATATCATACGGAACACACAAATTCCCAGTCTAGAGTTTCAGAATTTCTCTTCCAACATGATAACTAATCCATTGAATTTACTCAGATCCTTCAATAAACAGCTCCCTAACCTAATTTAACCCAAAAGGTGTTCTTCATCTCTGTCAAGAATCCTGCTCAACACATCTTCCAAGCTCGAATAGTTGTTCTGCTTATTCATCGGTTTGGAGGTGCAAAGCATTACCAACTCGAGTCTGGTCCCTCAAACCTTCAGTAGCTCTTCCTAGGAATGTGATGTTGAAACACAAATCTCTGACACGATCACTGCAGGTGCGCCATGTAGTTTTGGATAATCTACTGCCGAAAGAAAATCACTGCCAATCTTCCAATTGAGCCGACCTAGTCAAACCGTCCTCTACCACTCAAGTCGTGTTGTCCTTCCTAAATGTACGTGAAATTTCCGTTACCAATTCCTGAAAGTTTAATCTCACTTCTACATACGAACATCCAACACTAAAGAAAACCACTTGTACGCTGATACTGAATCTTAACCTGTTGACACGCCAACCACTTCACCACTAATGTAGTCACAACCGTCTTCATACCATTCCAACAAAATTTCTGCTGCAAGTTTCTACACATAATAGTACAACTAAGATGAATAGAGCCAATAGTGTGCTTCAATCAAAACCGCCTCCTGCAAGTCTTCTAACATAGATCATGCTTCACCGTCTTGCCCGAGCTTCTTCATGCCTGTTGTAGGATCAGCCCTAGATAGATCTTTTGAGCCGATTTAAGATCAATAGAATGTTTATGTAATCACAAACAAACTAAGAGAAACTCTGACTATTAAACTAGTGTTTACGCGGAATATAAACAATAGAGTTGAAAGAAGAATAACTAAATAACTCTTGATCCTCTATGGATCTATATTAATAACCAAAAGTGTTTTCAAAGTCGTACATTGTTCATAGCCGTATGTTTCTTTTATACACCAAGAAACCCTAATACAGCCCATTACAAGAAAACGTGTAAAGAAGATATGCATTATCACTTCCTAATATAACTCATGCATATCCCTTACTCTAACAAACTTCTAAATATACGGGTTGACTATTTCTATTACCCGCAGAAACAATAACTAACAGCAGGAACCACTATTGGCTACCAGCAGAAACAATAAAAGTACTATGCCAGCAGGAACTATATACCTGCCAGCAGAAACAAAAACTGCACTAACAGCAGTAATGAACTATTACTATTTTTATTAATTCCTAACAATCCTCCCCTAAACTTGAATTTGACCCGGTTAACTTCAAGTTTCTAGATAGATCTTTGACGTCCAAAGCATGAGGATTGAACTTTAGCAGCAATATTAGGTAACCAGCAGCAACATAGTTAGAACCAGCAGCAGCAAGTAACCATCATTAAGACCAAGGATCCAGCAGCAACTTCTAAGTATCAGTAGCAACAGGAACCAGCAGCAACATGAGTAGATTTGATTAGCCTTTACCAAGTAGCTACCCACTCTTAGGCTAGTTAGTCCTTTGGTGGAATCATGGCATCACCCTGGTGAACTAGTAACCAGTCCAACACTCAGAACGTGAATCAATGATGTGTTGGAATACCCTAATGATTTTTGGCAAATGATGTGCTGCGTGTGTCGTTGCGGTTTAGCAGTTTTAATGCCTACTCAAGTTTTAAATTTATATTTAGCCGAATTATCAATAACACACACACACCTAACGAGCAGTGTACCCGGTCAGTATGAATATAATGGTAAGTAGAGTGTCGATCACTAAGAGTGGAACGTATTATCTAGTTATTCTAATCAGTATTTTAATATATTAAGTTAGCTATACAACCTATTCTAACGCAAGGGGGTTCAGCCTGAGAGACTGGCACGATTTGGTTGTAATTAAATAATAAACTAAACCAATAGGCACGAATCAGCAAGTAGCACACACGTACACAGATAAATACTCGAGACAATAAGAGGGCTGTCCTTATGATAAGTAGTTTGTCACTTGTTTTATTGCTAGTGTTATATGAAGTGTATAGTTCGATGCAACGCACCGAGATTAAGTCCTTTCTCGTTGGTTCTAATCTTATCGGCGAGTAAACCCTTAATGATTACTTATGACTATCCCGTTTATCTTTCTCCTACTTTTCTACAGACCATAGAATGCATAGGCGATCTAATAAACAGGCGAGGGCAAGGCATGGCGACCCGATCAACGCTCAGCTAGCCACAGAGGTTATCAATGCACTAATAAAAGTCACCAAAGACATCAACATATAAACTTTAATTAATGAGAAAGCAGTTTTAAGGGAGTGCAATCTTTCCGTTGTCACATTACACAAGCCACCAATCTTGATGAATTAAAGTTTACTAACACAATAAAACAAAACTACTTAATGAATTAAACACATGCAGCACCTTCTTACAGCTCTTGTATCTTTGATTTGGGTGTGTCTTGTGCTGCTACCTTGACTGAATTCGTCCTAGGTTTCTGGTCTTCGGTCTTCTGTTAAAACTTCGGAACTCTTAATTCGTCTGGTCTTTGGGGTATTTATAGTTTCTGTCTGAGGGTGAGATGCGGCGCATCTAGTAAGTAGATGCGGCGCATGTACTTAACTTCGGTGGGGTCCAAGATTATAATATTCAGGAATATTCGTACACCGCCAGAAGATGCGGCGTATCTTCGTCTTTGGATGCGGCGCATGTCCTCTTGTATCTTGGATCGTAGCTGGTGAAATATTGATAGTGATGCGGCGCATGTGATAAGCAAGATGCGGCGCATCTGGAGCAGATTAGTCTTGATCTTGTCCATTTCAGTAGACTCTTAACTTCTTGCATGTTTTGCTCCATAATTAGTCCAAAATCGCCAAGTTTCACCAAATGCTTGTTTTCAACTGAGAATTACAAAAGTAAACGATTAAGTATCAATCCTCATACATAATATAATAAAACAAGTCAAATTAATAGGATAAATGATAGTAATAATATGTACTTATTTGAGTTCATCAAATATCCCCCCACTTGAGCTTTACTTGTCCCCAAGTAAACCTTAGAATTAATCTTATGAAAATGTATCCTAAAAGATATTAGGATTTATTTTTATATTTAAGCATGTATTCGTTTTTGTCATAATCACACAACTAAACACTTAACGAATTAGAAGTAGAATAAAAATATTTCGATAAAAGCAAATCTAATCGTTTAACTGTCCAGTCGCGACGAATATTCTATCATAAGCTTGGCAAGTAGACACATCTCCTCCACTAAAGCAAAGGAATAACAAGTCTAAAGCGGTAAAAAGGGTTTTTAGGCTTAAGGGTTAATTATTCTTAATCTCTATCGATCTCAAATTCCAGAAAAGGCGACAAAATCACAAATACATGATCGAATCCACGAACACGATACTTGCAATTGCTCAAATCCTTAACTCGAATAGGCTAAAGATAGGTCCAAATTTCACCAATAATAATATATCAAAAAGGGCGACAAAATCATAAATACATAGCCGAATCCACGACTACGATACTTAAGATTGCTCAAATCCCTAATCTCAATAAATCAAAGGTTTGGTTGGATAAAGAATAATACAGGGCATGGATAATATTTGGGATATAAATTGGTGTAAAATGAAAAATAAACAAAATAAATAAATTAAAATCCTAAGTGTGGTTAATCACTATCCCAACCATCCCATGAATAAGACTCATATCATTGAATAACTCATGCTTTAACACTTGAAACACACGCTTTAGGTAGACACAAATTATACTCAACAAGATCTTAATCAAAGAATAAACCTTAATTGGCGTTCCCATAACTGCCAACTCCCATTCAATCCATAAATATATAACAAATAGTGGTGATATCGACCACTTACATAACTTTACATCGTTGGTTTAATCAAACATCCAACTTTCTTTTTTTCTTTTCTCATTTTTTCGATTTTTTTTTTATTTTTTTATTATTATTATTTTTTTTTTTTACTAAGAAACATAAACATAGATGTGTAAAATTTCACCACATCACCAAAACAATAATTCTGGATAATTTTTCCATACTTTTCATGACTTCAGAAATAACGGTAATAGTGAAAGTAGTAAACACACGGAAAATAAACTCAAAGATATACAATATTTACTTTCACTCCAATTGCATTGTGCAATTTCCCGACCTAACCATAGATAATGAATTACGCACACGAACACAGGTAATGTAAGGAAACACACTTTGCCTATAGCAATTAACCAACCACGGATTCTAATCTACAGTGTAGGCTAAGGTGTAAGGGTGTAACGAAACATTTTAACAAAGGTGTAAGAAACGAAAGGAATAGCTCTGAGTGTTTTTCTAGGGTATCTTACTCTAAAAATGAGGGTAACAAAAGGGTTATACGGGGTTAACTAACCAGTGTAGTTAGCTAATATCACATAACATATAAAGGCTATTTGGGTTTAATCCTAGAAATTTACCAATTTAGACAAGTCATTCCAATTATATAAAAGAGTAAACTGCAAAATACATCCCTGTGGTTTACACCTTTTGGCACTTTACATCCCTGTCAGAAACTATTGGCAATATACATCCCCCGTTAGGCAAACGTTTGCCACATTACATCCCTGAGTTGGATGGGCGTTATCTCTTCTCCGTTAAGTGTTTGCATCGTTAGTCCTTCTGTTAAAATGTTTGCACCGTTAGTCCTATGGGTTAAGTCTATTTGCACCGTTAGTCCTTCGTTACGTTTTCGTCTAGTTTTTTACGTTTTCGTCCGGTTTTTTACGTTTTCGTCCGATTTTTTACGTTTTCGTCCGATTTTTTACGTTTTTGTCTGTTTTTTTTACGTTTTCGTCCGATTTTTGACGTTTTCGTCCGATTTTTTACGTTTTCGTCCGATTTTTTACGTTTTTGTCTTTTTAGTTTTTTTTTACGTTTTCCATATCCGATTTTTTGACGTTTTCGTCCGATTTTTTACGTTTTCGTCTGTTTTTTTAAGTTTTCGTCCGATTTTTTTCGTTTTTTGTCTGTTTTTTTTTACGTTTTCGTCCGATTTTTGAAGTTTTCGTCCGATTTTTTACGTTTTCGTCTGTTTTTTTTACGTTTTCGTCCGATTTTTTACGTTTTAGTCCGATTTTTTTCGTTTTCGTCCGATTTTTTACCTTTTCGTCTGTTTTTTTTACGTTTTCATCCATTTTTTATGATTTCGTCCATTTTTACGTTTAGTCGATTTTTTTCGTTTTCGTCCGATTTTTTACCTTTTCGTCTGTTTTTTTACGTTTTCATCCATTTTTTTACGTTTTCGTCTGTTTTTTTACGTTTTCGTCCGATTTTTAACATTTTCGTCTGTTTTTTAAGTTTTTGTCGATTTTTTTCGTTTTCGTCTATTTTTTTCTTTTCGTCTGATTTTTTTACGTTTTCATCTGTTTTTTTACGTTTTCGTCTAATTTTTTACATTTTCGTCTTTTTTTACGTTTTCATCCATTTTTTTACGTTTTTGTCCATTTTTTTTCATTTTGTCCTTTTTCTTACGTTTTCGTCTGTTTTTTTACTTTTTCGTCGGATTTTTTACGTTTTCGTCCATTTTTTTAAGTTTTCGTCCGATTTTTACATTTTTGTCTGTTTTTTGACGTTTTCATCCATTTTTTTTCGTTTTCGTCCATTTTTTTACGTTTTCGGACGAAAACTTAAAAAAAATGGACGAAAGCGTAAAAAATCCGACGAAAAAGTAAAAAAACAAACGAAAACGTAAGAAAAAGGGACAAAAATGAAAAAAAATGGACAAAAACGTAAAAAAAGGGATGAAAACGTAAAAAAACAGACAAAAATGTAAAAAATTAGACGAAACGTAAAAAAATAGACGAAAACGTAAAAAAAATCAGACGAAAACGAAAAAAATCGGACGAAAACAAAAAAAATCGGACAAAAACTTAAAAAAACAGACGAAATCGTAAAAAATCGGACGAAAACGTTAAAAAACAGACGAAAACGTAAAAAAACAGACGAAAACGTAAAAATATGGATGAAAACTTAAAAAAACAGACGAAAATGTTAAAAATCGGACGAAAACGTAAAAAAACAGACGAAAACATAAAAAAATGGATGAAAACGTAAAAAAACAGACGAAAAGGTAAAAAATCGAACGAAAACAAAAAAAAATCGGACTAAAACGTAAAAAATCGGACGAAATCGTGAAAAAATGGATGAAAACGTAAAAAAACAGACGAAAAGGTAAAAAAATCGGACGAAAACGAAAAAAATCGGACTAAAACGTAAAAAATCGGACGAAAACGTAAAAAAACAGACGAAAACGTAAAAAATCGGACGAAAACGTCAAAAAATCGGACGAAAACGTAAAAAAACAGACAAAAACGTAAAAAAAGCGGACGAAAACTTAAAAAAACAGACGAAAACGTAAAAAATCGGACGAAAACGTCAAAAATCGGACGAAAACGTAAAAAAACAGACAAAAACGTAAAAAAATCGGACGAAAACGTAAAAAATCGGACGAAAACGTAAAAAAACAGACGAAAACGTAAAAAATCGGACGAAAACGTCAAAAATCGGACGAAAACGTAAAAAAACAGACAAAAACGTAAAAAATCGGACGAAAACGTAAAAAATCGGACGAAAACGTAAAAAACCGGACGAAAACGTAAAAAACTAGACGAAAACGTAACGAAGGACTAACGGTGCAAATAGACTTAACCCATAGGACTAACGGTGCAAACATTTTAACAGAAGGACTAACGATGCAAACACTTAACGGAGAAGAGATAACGCCCATCCAACTCAGGGATGTAATGTGGCAAACGTTTGCCTAACGGGGGATGTATATTGCCAATAGTTTCTGACAGGGATGTAAAGTGCCAAAAGGTGTAAACCACAGGGATGTATTTTGCAGTTTACTCTATATAAAATAATACTTATTATGGTGGTCTCGAATAGTATACAAGCCAAGTTCTAAAGTTTACAAGTCACCGGCACACTCATAGATTTGTGAATTTTGAAAAATCACAATTTTTGAAAATAACGTCATGTGTGCAGCTATGCAACTTAGACTTTAAACAAAAACATGCTAAAAATTTTAAATTTTGATATATTAAGCACATTTTAAGCATATTTTGAAAAGTTTAGGACAAGTAAATGTTAAGTGTTCTAATTCTCCAATCCCCCCACTTAAGTTAAACAACGTCCTCGTTGTTTGTATAAAAGGTTAAAAACTGGAAAATAAAAGAATTAGAACAGAAAAACTCCCCTGAGATTTGCTCGGTATGATCCTCCATTAGTATTAGAGCAAAAATCATCTTTCTTGTGGATTAGAACGTTTAAGCTTCATATTCGATGTATCCACAGGAAATGCAGGAATCTATAATACCACCAAGGCTTCAAAACACACCTAAGGTAAGAAAGGTTCAAACTTGCATAATACATTAGTAGTTAGGAAAAATAAAACATAAAAATTAAAAATGAAAATCATCAGGTCAGTCGATGCGCCGTATCTTATGGAAGAAGATACGCCGTATCGAGCCTGGAATAAATACGGATCAGAATAAAAGATGAGCCGCATCCTTAACCAGGGATGCGCCGCATTAAAATAAACTGATAAAAAGTTTTAAATTCGAAAATAAAAATGCAGAAAAATAAAATAAGATATGACCATCTGCAGGAGATGCGTCGCATCTCAGAATTGAGATGCGCCGTATCCTCTGCGGCCTGACTGACTCGACACAAAAATAGAATAATAAAAGATAAATCCGGGTTGTCTCCCGGTAAGCACTTGTCTTTATTCCAGAGTCTTCAAGTTAGACTCACGTTCAGCTCTTCATTTAGTCCTTGCTACGGTCCATCCTTCTTCCTTCATCCGAAAGATGTTCCCGTATAGCTTTGCGACGTTTTCTTCCGTTCGGCTTAATCTTCTATAATTCTTAGTCTTCGTCGCAACATACTCTTCATCAGGTCCCAAAGAATATTTGATTATTTTAAATTTTTCGGAAATAATCATGGGTGACTCATTATAAGGAATCCCAAGTAGTTGACACTTTCTTTTGGTGAATTCTTCCTCGTCTTTATCAACATACTTAAAATAAGGATCCTTAATTAAATAGTCATCTAGTTCATCAATTAATGACTTATTGTTATCATCATCTTGAATCGCCTCCCATTCTCTTTCCAATTCCCATTGTAGCCGTCGACTAAGCTTTGTGTAATCATCAAATTGTTCATGCACCCATTCCCAGAAAGTAGTATTTGATGTTCCCTTAAGTCCTTTCAAGTATTCAATTCTACCCTTTTCTTGCAAAGCTTCCGTTTTTCGTGGGCAGTCTTCAACATTATCGTACCACTCATAATCTTCAAAGGTTACATCTTTTCCAACCCGTTTCATCCCAATAATACTTCCCCCATTACAGGTTCCGTCACTCTTATAATCACAGGTCGGCCAAACACTACTCCCATTCTTGAAAACGAAGGGTGTACAGGTGTGATTAATGTGCTCAAATTCCCATGGTTTATCCCAAACCCATGGTATTTGGTCATTCCATTCGTAGTACCAGGTGTTTTTGAAATCATCATAAGTCTTGAATCCTGGTAAATCTCCAGTAAGCACATCATCGTTGACTCGAAGAAGGTAATTGAATTCCTTGAATTGCTTGCACAAGGGTGTCTCATAATCGAACACGTCAATGTCTATTCTGAATAATTCTTCAATGCCCTCATTGACTGTTGAATCATGAAGTGACGACCCATAGTCGCTCTCTACTTCTTCGTCTTCTCCTCTCATCCAATATACCCATAATGCATCCTTAGTAGCTCGATCCATACTCTTATGGTTGTTAAACTTACTAGCAAACCATTTTGAAAAATCAACATCGTTAGGATCATGGTCAATGTCAAAGCAAGCTTTTCCAATCATATTCCTCCTTATCATCATGAGCTCGTTAAATTGCTTCTTAAAACTCCGTGTCAACCATGAAGTCATAATCTGCTTGACTTCATTTGCAGGGGCGAATTCCGGACTACCATATTTAAGTTCTAGCCAATCATTGAGGGAGAGGTCCATCAATCTTACCAACTTGCCATGAAATAGTAATTCCGACACAGCATAAATTTTTTCATCGTCCAGACAGCTATCGTTCAATCCCCAGTGCTGTTCGGAATAAGGCATGTAAGAGATTTGGCTATTGCCTCCACCACAGCTTTTGTTGCTCGAGTCCATGTATGCAAGATAGAATTTCCCATCATCTTCTTCGATAGTAGTCCAGTTCAATCCTTTGGATTCAATGATAGGCCATAAGAGCAACAGTTCATCTCCAGTGTACCTCACAAATACATCATACGAGAATACCCTTTTGTCAATGTTGCATAAACGCATGAATTCCTTAAAAGCAGCTTCAAGAGGTGTCTCCCAAGAGAATAAATCTGCATCGATCACGAGCACATTGAATGAATCTGAAAGCAAGCATTCCTTAGTAAGATATCCGTTAACTGACATGTCTTCCATAGCAAAATCTGTCATCAAAGGTAAAATCATCAGTAGGATTTGTTCGCTAGAAGAGAAATTAATGAATATAGAAACGGATATAAGAATAAAAATAGCTGATATCTGCAGACGATGCGCCGTATCCAAAAAGTTGGATACGCCGTATCTAATAATCGTTAAAATTAAATCAGATTTTATTCAGAAAATAGATACGCCGCTTATAAATTAAGAATGCGCCGTATCGAATTAAATTAATCAAAAATCGATATTTATTTAAAATTAAATGCGTCGTATTAACGAAAGTTAATGCGCCGTATTTTCGTTACGTTTCAAAATACGAGATTTTTGATTCAGAAGATACGCCGTATCGACAGAGGTCGATGCGCCGTATCTGTTTAATAATTCGAAAACTGTTTTTAATAAAAATAATAGATACGCCGTATCTGCTGAAGCAGATGCGTCGTATGGCGTTAACGTTTAGAATTTTTTTTTTTATCAAAATCAGATACGCCGTATCTTGGGGAGAAGATGCGTCGTATCGCTTTATCGCTTAGAAAAAAAATTTCTTATTAAAAACAGATACGCCGTATCTTGGGGAAAAGATGCGTCGTATCGAATTAATTAAACGCGTTGTATTTTATAAAAATTAAACGCAATACGCCGTATCTGAGGAATCAGATGCGCCGTATCGTTTGATTTAGCTCAGTACAACGATAGCAGAACACAAAAAATACGAAAAATTAAAACAAATAAAATCACACGAAAATAAACACAAACAAAAGAAAACAAATAACACACAAAAACAGAAAATATGCAAAATAGTACAATGAATGCAAATTAATCTAATACACAACAAAATTAGCGGTTAGATTAAAAATTAAAAACCTAATTAAAATACTAATCAAATTAACAGATAATAACAATTCACTCCCTGGCACGGCGCCAAAAAACTTGATGTGCTGCGTATGTCGTTGCGGTTTAGCAGTTTTAATGCCTACTCAAGTTTTAAATTTATATTTAGCCGACTTATCAATAACACACACACCTAACGAGCAGTGTACCGGTCAGTATGAATATAATGGTAAGTAGAGTGTCGATCACTAAGAGTGGAACGTATTATCTAGTTATTCTAATAAGTATTTTAATATATTAAGTTAGCTATACAACCTATTCTAACGCAAGGGGGTTCAGCCTGAGAGACTGGCACGATTTGGTTGTAATTAAATAATAAACTAAACCAATAGGCACGAATCAGCAAGTAGCACACACGTACACAGATAAATACTCGAGACAATAAGAGGGTTGTCCTTATGATAAGTAGTTTGTCACTTGTTTTATTGCTAGTGTTATATGAAGTGTATAGTTCATGCAACGCACCGAGATTAAGTCCTTTCTCGTTGGTTCTAATCTTATCGGCGAGTAAACCCTTAATGATTACTTATGACTATCCCGTTTATCTTTCTCCTACTTTTCTACAGACCATAGAATGCATAGGCGATCTAATAAACAGGCGAGGGCAGAGGCATGGCGACCCGATCAACGCTCAGCTAGCCACAGAGGTTATCAATGCACTAATAAAAGTCACCAAAGACATCAACATATAAACTTTAATTAATGAGAAAGCAGTTTTAAGGGAGTGCAATCTTTCCGTTGTCACATTACACAAGCCACCAATCTTGATGAATTAAAGTTTACTAACACAATAAAACAAAACTACTTAATGAATTAAACACATGCAACACCTTCTTACAGCTCTTGTATCTTTGATTTGGGTGTGTCTTGTGCTGCTACCTTGACTGAATTCGTCCTAGGTTTCTGGTCTTCGGTCTTCTGTTAAAACTTCGGAACTCTTAATTCGTCTGGTCTTTGGGGTATTTATAGTTTCTGTCTGAGGGTGAGATGCGGCGCATCTAGTAAGTAGATGCGGCGCATGTACTTAACTTCGCGTGGGGTCCAAGATTATAATATTCAGGAATATTCGTACACCGCCAGAAGATGCGGCGTATCTTCGTCTTTGGATGCGGCGCATGTCCTCTTGTATCTTGGATCGTAGCTGGTGAAATATTGATAGTGATGCGGCGCATGTGATAAGCAAGATGCGGCGCATCTGGAGCAGATTAGTCTTGATCTTGTCCATTTCAGTAGACTCTTAACTTCTTGCATGTTTTGCTCCATAATTAGTCCAAAATCGCCAAGTTTTTACCAAATGCTTGTTTTTTAACTGAGAATTACAAAAGTAAACGATTAAGTATCAATCCTCATACATAATATAATAAAACAAGTCAAATTAATAGGATAAATGATAGTAATAATATGTACTTATTTGAGTTCATCAGCAAACCATCACAGCCATAAACGGATTTGATATGTCTTTATGTAGCCGTTTGCTCAGGACTAGCCAATTCTTTGGTTGTAAATAACCTTGGTGAATTGAGTACCAAATATGGTTTTCCACTGCCTTTACCACAAACCATACTCTTGTGGGCTAGCCAATTCTTTGGAACCCCAAAGGGTAACATCCATGGTGAATTGATGACCGTACAATGTTTGGGAAATTGCCAACTATGACTACTTGTACATCAATTCTGTTTAAGTTTTATACTATTCTCATCACTTCCAGGTTTGTGAACTCCTGTGAGAGGTGAATCATTGAAAATTAATGGATTTGATGACTCTTTACCAATAGCCATTAACTACTGGAGTAGCCAATGTTTTGGTGTGTAAGACCATGGTACATTGATAACCATATGATTTTTAGTAAATCATCAACTATCAACGGATTTGATAATCACACCAGAGCCGTACCCTCATGGTGTGTCAACTCTTTCTTGTCTGTTAGACATGGTGAGTTGATTACCATTTGTTGTGTGGTAATAAACCAACACTGTACCTGTAAACAGTTTACTCAAACATACAAGTTAGCATATATATATATATTTATTTATTTATTTATTTATTTATTTATTTTTTTAATAACTAAACACTATATAAAGAAAGAAAGAAAGAAATGAAAAGAAATAACAAGATACAACAGAAGGTAAGATATACCATCAATCAGCAGCAGGAACCTGAGCAGCAGCAAGTTGATGTTTGATGAAGCTAACCAATTGCTCAGCAGTAGTCAAGTCATTTCCCACCACTGTCTTTCCAAGCACCAACTTATGCCTGAGCATCCTTTCCATAAGCTGAACTGATAGAGGATATGGCACATCCACAAACATGTATAACACCTCTCCAGTCATGGTCTCCAACACATGAACATTGGAAGGGGTATACAATCTCCAACTTCGCACTTGCCAAGACTGTGGATGAGCCCAAACAGAATAACCATCTCCTCCTTCAAGAGAGTCCATCAACACCTTCAAATCACCCCAAAGGATAAGACCAATACCAGTAGCCGTATGAGACGCATAATGCTTAACCACCATACCTGTAACACCCCAACCCGATAAGGGTAGAAGTATTACGTTATGCTGACATATCAAAGCAAACACAAGCATATGACTAAATAATACAAAATGAATTTCAAAGGTTACAAAGGAAAATCTGAAATACAAGGTTACAAAGGGAACAATAATAAATTCTAAGTCTACAATCGTAATTACTTCTAGTCATCTCTAATCCAGGATAGCTATGAAAGTAAATGTCCTCTAAGTCTCAAGTGCTCTCCACTCATAACCCAGCTTCCATCTAAAACCTGCCGCATGGAAAGAAATGCTGCTGAGCTTAAAAAGCCCAGTGAACAGATATATATAACATAACAGGACGGTAAATAAGCATAAACAACGAAGGAATAAGAATACAAAACGAAAGTATAATTATGAAAGTCATACGAATTTAAAGAGAACTAAAATCAGGAATGCATGAGAACTGAATAATAATTGAATCGAGAGAAAGAATGAAATAATGAAAAGGTTCATATAAGGATGTGCCATAAGAGCTCCATACATAAATCGTCAAATCATACTAAAGCATAACAAGTATACGAAGAGGGGAGACCTCTAAGTAAATAAAAGTGTGAGAAGGAGTGCAAGGTACACACCACCTGCTCACCATAATCACATAAAACATAAAACCTAGGATGCATCCATACGCTCCCTAACATAAGTATGTATGTCAATACTAGACTAAGCACACACACGCATTAATGGCCAATAGTTGTAACACCCCAACCCGACAAGGGTAAAGATGTCACAAATACATGGTTTCAAATCAGATACAAGCATTCAAGAAATAAAATAGCGGAAGCCTTTACATTAGAATCCAAAGGAAAATAAGTCAACACGACTTATATCAAGTGCAAGACAGAAATAACGAAGTATAAAACAGAATCCAAAATGCCCAAACAATGGCATAACAGAAATAATATCCAAATGGTCACACTAGAATGACAAGGTCTAAACTTCACACAAGTTGCTCTCATCCCAAAGCCAAACCCAGCTTCCTAGCTTAAAAACCTGCCGCACACGAAACAGAAAACGTGCGGCTGAGCTTAAAAAGCCCAGTGAACAGATATAACGGAAACAAAGCAGTAATAACGTATAGAGAAGTGAAAAATACAATACCAGGATGACGTGAGTCAGGAAGGGATATACAAAAGTTATATAGAAATATCAAGAATCATGAAACAGATATCGAAGTCAAGGTAAACAAATAACCCATCACATCCCAAGTCATACCAAGTCTAGTCCAGTATAATGCCAAGTCAAGAATCAAAGTAAACAAACCAGAAATCCAGGTCAAATCATGTCAAGTCAAATCTCAAGATAACCAAATCAAAATCTTCCACAAGTCCAGGTCTAATCAGATCAGATCACATGGCAAGTCATATATCAAATTATAGCACATATGGAACAAGTAATGGCAATAAAGGTTAAGGTGTAGGGTGACAGAAATCCTCTACGAGCCCGAACCAAATCACATATCGAACCAGATCACATATCAGGATACCAAGGTGTACGGAGGGGTGACCTCGTACCAAGAAATGAGGGGATACCTCCAAGGGTTGGAGTCATGAGCTCCCAAGGGTGTGAAAGACGTGTATCGCACACACCATCAGTCACCAAGATATACAAGTACAAGCAAATCAAGACACGACTAGGATGCATCCATACGCCCCCGCAGGCCACAAGGTCTTCCGCTACATAATAAATCAGAAACAAGAGTCCGGGGACGGGGCAAGACATCACTTCCTTGCCCTAAAGTCAAGCCATCGGTGCATCAATGACAGGGACATGAAACCCTCATGCCTAGTAGATGGCTCGTAGTCTCAAACTGTGGGTCAGGGTCATGTATCAAGTCTAAGGTGTCAAATCACAGGGTTCAGGTCTCAGGGTTCACATAAGGTTCACATTAGACACATATCAGGATCACATCAAGGTTCACATCAAGAATCAAGACAGGAGACAAATACAGGGTTCATAATCAGGAGGTCAAACATCAAGGTTCAAATACTAGAGGTCAATATCAAATATCGGAAGGTCACATATCTAGAGATCAAATATCAGAGGATCAAACATTAGGAGAGCAAGTATCAAAATCAGAAGGTTCATAACAATTTATTCAAGGTTCATAACAAAGGTTTTTATTTAAAAGCTCATATCATAGTTTCAAAAGAAATCCTTTAAAATGGTCTTTATAAAAATGATCTCAAAAAGCAGTTTTCATAAGATAAGTCACATGTAATTTAAAAGAGTTTTGAACATTCAGTTATAAAATCTAATGAACCTTCAATGTAGCCTAGAGTCACAACTATCCAGATTACCACGTGATGAATAGGTTGGTCCAAGTATCAAAATAACATAACATGGTTCATGACAAGGTCCAAAACAAAGTAACCTAAGCAAAGTTCAAATCAAAGAATCAAGACAAGAGTTTCAACACAAAATCAGGACAAGAGCTTCAAACAATTTATCAAGACAAAGGTTCAAACAAGGAATCAATTAAGATTCACAATATCATATAAGAACAGACAGTATTCACAAATAAGAACATAACCAAGAGTCAGAAATCAGGAAAGTGAGACGAAGGCACCCTATACAATGAGGGCAGAATATCTGTACCTTTATTAGCAAGCTAGAACAAAAGCAATCACTGACAGAAAGCCAAATCAGTTCCTCCTCGAACCTTAGGATGATTCAAGAACAAGATTTGGCCTCCTTGGTGGTGAAAGTGGGTCGACACAGCAGGAGAGGAGAGGGAGTCGATCTTTTTTGTGAAGATAGGTTTTTAGGGTTTATTGAATGTCGACAATATGGAATTTTTAAAAGAGAACCGAAATTTGTTGTTGGTATACATATAAGGTAAGGATCAATCATGATGGGCTTGCCAAAATTTAGGAATCAAGAACTTGGTCTCAATTGTGGTCAAGGGGGGGGGGGGGCGGCATACTTAAAGTATGTTCTTTCTTTTATTTTTATTTTTTTGTACCACTTATATAATGTAATGTTTAATTATTTGTAACTTAAGTTAAGTGTTATTTATTTAATATTCGTAAGTTCTCGACATTTTTAAATTCAAGGGTATTTTTGGCATTTCATATTATATTAATTTGTGGGTTTTACAATAGTGATCACAATATAATACATAAACATAAGGGGGAACGCCGTAGATCTATCACACCTCTACAGGAGTGTCATGCCTAAGGTGTCATCAAAGACATGGTCATGGTACCTCCACAACTAGGTAAGCTCAGGCACAGATCTATCATAGCATACAACAAATATAATCTAGCATGGTAAGAGAAACAAGATAGTAACTCAAATAAGCATGGCAAACATAAGCATAGCATAGCAGAGACATTTAAATAAATGTCAGAATGAATAAATAAGAATGACAATCATAAAATGAATGTCATGAGTCAATGAGGGAATTATATCAGGCATAGGATCTCAAAGGTTCGAAATCAAATGGTTCATAGCAAGGTTCAATTCAAAGGTTTCTATCAAATGTTCATTTAAAGAAATCTTTTAATAATGGTTTTCATAAAATTGATCTTTAAGAATGGTTTTCATAAAGGTAGTCTTTAAAAGTAGTTTTCATAAAAGTTTAGTAAAATTTCATATAAAAGTGGTATCGCATCGTTCATAAACATCATTTTAAAATTAGTTTTTCTCAAAACATTTTCATGATAAAATTAAGAAAGGTTTTCACATCCAATTACAAAATCAAATGAACCTTCTAAGCATCAAGTGATTCAAATACTTATGTCAAATGAATCATAATATCAACGAAGCATATCAAACGAATGAATCAAAGAATAGGGGATTATAGCAATGGCTTAAGGGAATCCTAATAAATCAAGATCAAGAAAATCATGAGAACGAACGCACCCTTACTGAAAAAGGGTAGAATATATGTACCTTAAACCGCAAGTGAAAACACAACTAGAAACGAAAAGATCGGAAGTAAACTCCATCTTCAGCGAATCTACACGAATTTATGATCGTCTAATTAATAACTATTTTAAATCAGATTACTTATTTTAGTCAGGTTTTCCGAATTAGTAAGTTTCCATAATTAGTAGGTTTCTATATCTAGAAACATTAGTCATAATTATTCAAGTTTATCCCTTAATCAATTTGAGGTAGCCATGTGACTATATTAATAGTTTAAGGTTCATAACGTAGCTTTCATAAGTGTTAGGGTTCATTATGCAAATACAACAAGTTTAGGGATTATAGTGTCATTATGGTAAGATTAGGGTATGAAATGTAAATATTCTAAAGTTGCATATTTTCACAAGTTAAGCCCTTTAGTTTAGAAAAATGACAAATTAAATCCTTTAGTTTAAGAAATATACACATAACACCTTTTTAACCTTTTTAAACCCTTAACGGTTTTTATATACGAATTTGTTATGCTTAGATGAATTAATGAATCATATAAGGACTCAGAAATAAAATCCACAAAATTTCACACACGTACTTTCATGTCCTTAGAACTCACACTAATTTTCCCATAATTTATTAGCTAGTATAACTATAGTTTAAAAATCCATTAGACCAATTCGTCCAGATTCATGATCAGATTTGACACCCGAAAAGTTTGTATTTTGTTACCCCATTTAAATAATTCATAAAAATCTACAAAAATTCCAGTAATTGCTAGACATATGAAATATTAATCCTGTAAAAGAAAATCTTCTAATTCGATATGGTTTGCAAATTAAAAATAAAAAACCGGGACTGTTTTTCCAAACATACGAATTCAGTTTTGACACTTGAATTTGTAAAATCAAAAAGTGTATCTTCCCGACTTCTAAAATTTACAAGGCTTATATTTACAGAAAGATCTTTTCTTAAACTTAGTTTTAGACCCAATAAACACTCAAAAACACTTTACCATCATCAAGATACAATCGAATCAAATAGGCTTAATTTTCTAGTCAGTAACTGGGTCTATTATTTTATGTGATCTAATAGGGTTTTCCATTCTAACAATTTACCAATTGGTACAAAGCACTTATACATGAAATAACATAGATATAGGTCGATTTATATGTGGTTTTAACATGTTCATGACAACTTGAATTCAGAATCATATACATAAGTCGATTATATAGACTTTTTAGAATCGTTCTCTTATGTAAACCTGTTATGATTTAATGTGTCTTTTCTTTCCATGATTTTATACATGTATTTGACAAGAACAAACAAGGAAACGAACAAGAATCAAACAAGAGAGATTGTATTGAACAAGGATGATACTCATTACCCTCGTTGCGTGATCAAAGAACAAGAAAACCACAAGATCGAATCACCAACACCTTCTCTTCTCCTTCTTGATCATGATCGAATGAAAGAAACAAAAACATGGGTCGATTAGGGTTTTGTTCCAGAAATTCAAATGGATTAAATGATATACATATGATTACCTTGTCGTGTGTTAAGAAACAATGATCAAGATCAAGCTATTCTTCTCCTTCTTCTCCTTAGTAAATCTAAAGGAATAGTTTTAGGGTTTTTTTGGTGGTTTGTTTTTGCCGTACAATGAGATAGAGAGGAGAGGGTTTTTAGGGTTTGTGTAGGGTTGTATCACACGGTTTGGAGAGGGATTTTAGGGGAAATGGGGTGTGAATTATGGTGTGATTAGGGAGGATTAATACTTTCCAATTTAACCAATGTTTCATGTATATCTTTCAAATTCAATGTGTGCTTATCCTCTTTATTTGGTACCTTAGCCGAATTTTTGAAGTGTATTGTAACATAATGTCGCCTAGTATGGTGACTTAGAGAAACCATTTGTTTTGTGATTATTAAATTTATAATGTAAAGTTTTTTATTTGCTAAATTTCATTAGTTAACTTAAGATATAAATTATATTAGGTTAAGTACAAATAATGTTACTCATATGATTTTATAAGTTCTTGAAAGTTTAAAATTAGAGGGTATTTTGGTCATTTTGGATTGTGGTAATTTTGGGGTTTTACAATACCATAGAGTTGGATAAAGTCTTGCCTATCCACCATATGCAAAATTTCCCTAAGAAAGGTAAAATACTTGGTGACACCATCAACTCTGTACATGGCATTGATTTCTCCTAGAGGCAAAGAAAGAACTTCCCAACCAGCAAGAGCAGCCCAAGGATGAGGAGAATCTTCTTCAGGTTCACTCTCTGAATCAAACTTAATTAATTCTTGATCATCCAACTCTGTAAGAGGCCTAGAAGCACGCTTCTTAGCCATACTCTTCTTCCTTTTACCTGGAGTAGAAGAAGGTGTTACACCAGAAGCAACAGTAGGATGTGATGGGTTGGCCTCAGTAGGAATTGTAGAGATGGCATCAGCAGGAACAGAGGGGTCCTTTGGTGGGTGAAGGGAAGACTAAATAGCTGAATCACCATATGCAGAAAGAGGATTATCTGCAGGAGTGGGTGTGGTATCAACAGCAATATCAACAGCATTTATTGAACCAGCAGAATCGATAGACTTAAGCCTCTTAGAAGAAGGTTCTTCTAAAGCAGGTTTAGATCTGTGCAAAATCTTGGTCATAATCCTCTCATAGTGCCCCTTGAGCTCATCATCAGAGAACCGCTTAACTTGTGCCATGCTCCACCCAGTAGTATAAAGAGCAGTACTCTGGTTTTTGACAACATGTCTCATATACTCTCTTTGCTGTGCCTGTGTAGGAGGCTTATTCCTTTTCTCCTTGGCTTTCCTTTCTGCATCAGCCTGCCTCCTCTGTCTCATTAAAGCCACCATTCTTGCAGCAAAATTATCATCTGTCACATCATCCCCTAAGAGTTCCTTGGTAAGGGTAGGGTTGGCAGCTACTTGAGACTGAATTTGCATCCAAACAGCTTCAGAAAAGTGTAAAGAAGCAGCATCCAACTCTTGTTGTCTTTGAGGAGGTAAAGTGACAGTGAATGGTGCATTTTGCTCAGCTTGTACTTTCCTTGCCAATTCAGCTCCAAGCCTGTCATCTTCTATATTCTTGAAAAGTCTTTCTTGTTCAACCCTTTCTTGGTCAGACATAAGATCCTCCATCATTGGGGTTTTACCTTTGTCAAGATGGGCAGCAGAATCAGAAACAGGTGTATCATCAGTGGCAACACCTGAAGTTGGAGCAGGATCACTAGCAGAGGCAATGGTATCACTACCAGTAGCAATTGAGGAGCTACCAGCAGGAACACTAGAAGGCTCAGGAGCAGCAGAAACATCATCACTTCCAGCAGAAACAAAGTGATTTTGACCAATATTCACAATTATGCATAGGATTTGGTCAACTTCTCAAACGGCACCATAATTAAACCCATTCCTTCAAAGAATTTATTCCAAATACCAACCCAACATTCAATTTCCTTAATCTTCCATTGGGTCTATAAAAGGCCTCGAATTATCAACACTAATGTGGAAAACTAGAAGGGGGGTTGAATAGTTTTATGTCTTTTTAATTTTATTATGAAAACCTTTGTTTATTTTTAAAACACTTGGATTCAAGTTTGTATAAAAAATAAAACTTGAACCTTATTATTAGTTATATATGTATTCTTTTAAATTGATTGTAAAAGTTTTGGTTTCTTGAATGGATTTTCAAATTGATCTTTATGTGAAGTCAACCTCTAATTAATACTAGCAATTATATAAGCCTATGTGTATGAAAGTAACGACGATGTAAGTAAAGAAATAAATAAGGTATGGAAAGATCTAAATGAGACACGAGAGATTTATAGTGGTTCGGCTACAAGGACACCTTCCTTGCCCTACTCCACTCCCCGAGCACACCTTGCTCGAGAGTTTTCTTCACAACTTCAATAAGCTCCCTTATGGCGGAGAAAACCGTACACAACTTTGGCTTACACGGGTTTAACGACACAAAGCTAGATGTCGAGTTCTAATCGTAGCTAGAACCAATCTCACAACTTAAACACGACTTAATCACACCTTCTTCTTCACGACTACTTCACGACTTCTTCACGACTTCTTCACAACTTCTTCACGACTTCTTCACGACTTCTTCACGACTTCAACACAACTGCTACACGACCTCTATGCTGCGGCTTCACGACTCCAACACTAGGACTTCACGACTAGGACTTCATGGCTTCAACACGACCGCTACACAACCTCTATGCTACGGCTTCACGACTTCAACACTAGAACTTCACAACTAGGACTTCATGGCTTCAACACGACCGCTACACAACCTCTATGCTACAGCTTCATGACTTCAACACTAGGACTTCACGACTAGGACTTCATGGCTTCAACACAACCGCTACACAGCTTCTATGCTACGGCTTCACGACTTCTACACCACGGGTTCACGACTTCTACACAACGGCTTCACGACTTCTACACTTTGACCTCACATCTTCTATACCACAACTACTTATACAACATCTTCACTACTTACACACTAACCTATCTCAAACAATTATACGCACAACAATCTAACAACAATACACAACTTATAAACAAATGTATGATGACACAAACAACTTAGGTAGCTAAGTTGCAATACTTCTTCTCTAGTTGTTGAAGGAGTATTCTTCTTTTGCACTTGGATGGTGGAAGCTTGGATCACTTGGAAACCAATGCTTAAGATTACATGATCAAAGGTTTTTCTAAGATATGAAATGAGATCTACAACAGAAAGTTTTAGTGCAAAAGGGTTAAGAAAAAATCCAGGAGAAGGCTTTTATTTATAGGAAAAAATCTGGACAGCTGGAGCCTACTGGAGCGGGGCCGGTCCCCTTAAATAGGGGGCGGTCCCCTTAATTATTAAGGGGGCCGCCTAGTAAAATTAAGGGGGCCGCCCCTACTGAACGTTGGCCAATTTTGTCCTTTTGTGGGGAAGGTTTTTCTGGAACATTTTAACTGATTTTGGTTAAAAATTTGAATTCATATTTTTATAAAAGATTAAACATTTTTATTTAATGCCAAAAATGTTTTTCAAAAATATATAAAATGTTTTTGATGTTTTATAAAAAATCTAGTTTTTAAGAAAATGTTCCTTTGATCATATAATGCATTAAGCATTAGTTCATTCATACCTTAAGTGATTTTAGTTGTAGAAGTGAATATTTACAACTAAGTACTTGTTTAATTTATAAGTTTATGTTTTAATGAGTTTACATTTTGTGATCATCAAAACATAGAGATATGAATAAATATTGATAATGTTTTTAGGCATTTATTTATGTCAACAATCTCCCCCTTTTTGATGATTACAAAACCTAAACTCATTAAACCAAAAAGTTTATTTTTGGACAAGTATTTAGTGAGTTTACATTCACTTCTCCCCCTTTTTGTAGAATCAAAAAGGTTAAGCCGACAAAATTCAAACGTGAAATTTGTCGGGACGAAAACTCCCCCTTGATGTGTACTCCCCCTCGTTTGGGGGCACCAAGGAATCGATATATGGAATACTTGCAAGAAAAATATTAGAAGCACAAGCATATATATAGCAAAATAAGCATGCATATAAAGACATTCATTAAAAATGTTGTGTATCAATACACAACCATCCAAGATTTTATTCAATCCTACATTAGCTAGTAAGTAATGCAATCTACATAATCATTCTAGGAGTGCATGATCTTCCATGGGGCTTGCACACAAAATGGTTTGAAAAATTATTTTTGATTAAGCATTGCATATGCTTAATTTGGTGAGAATGAAGGTGGTGGTAGTGTAGTGGGTGAAAATGATGGAGGTTGTGGTGGAGGTTGGTTGTTAAGCATGTGTTCAAAGGATGAAAACATGTAGTGTATCTCATCTCTAAGACCAAAGATGATGGTTCGGTTGTGGATGTGGTGGTATTGGTGATGATGAGAAATGAGCATCAAGAGGTGTTATTGGTGATATGGAAATGACAAGTTGGGTGAATGGAGGTTCTTGAGTAGGAGGTGGAGTTGATGCTCTTGATGGTGGTGATGAAAGGTGTGAGTTGATGTAGTTATTGATGGATGAAAGGGTGTTTTTGATGGTGCATTTGGTGCACTTGGGGATTAACATTGAGGTGGTGGTGATGGAGTTTTGGTGTCTTAGAGATGATTTTGGTGATAGCATGGTGAATGAAAATAGATGTTTGATGGAGGTGATGGTTGATTTAGGTAAGGTTTGGGCTATATAAAGGGGTCGCAAGATGCAAAAGAAAACAGTAAATTTTACTGCCCAGATGGCCGGTCCCCTTAATTGTAGGCCGGCCCCCTTAAAATTAAGGGGACCGCCTAGGGAATTAAGGGGGCCGCCCATCTGGTGTTTTCCCAGGCGACCAAATTTGAAAAATTTCTAGAAAAGGGTCATTTTTAGGGTGTTTTTGCAGCAAGCTCCATTTGAATCATGTACATCAAGAATGATTAAATAGTGACATAAACATGTTAATTACGCATGCATACATTTAAAACATATTATGGAATAAGCATGTTATTAATCATCAAGCATGTATATATATCATGATATCAAGTATACAAGCAATAAGCATAACAATCATATATTAAAGACAAGAAATAAAGCATTCATTAGTTGAAAATAATATGTTAAAAACATAATTATTGATACAACACATATTATGCTTATAGCATGCAATAAGTAAAAAAATTTAAATTGCCTAAGAGATCCATTGGACTTGCTTGAGACATGAAAACTTGGATTATTTTGGATGGATGATGGTAAAGAGGGGGTAAAAAAAAAAGTTGGATTAATGGGGTTGTAAGTTTGGGTGTATGGATGTTGGAGAGAGTGTTGATGGAGGAATTGGAGGTGGAGAGCTTGGACTTGACCATGTTGAATGAGGGTTTTGATGTTGTTCAAGTGGTGGTGTTGGATTAGATCTAGTGAGAAGATACTCAATCCAAGTGAGACGCTCATTTAAGGCGATGGTTTGATTTTGGAGAAAGATGCAACAAGGACAATTGTTGACATGTTTCTCAATTTGACTCAAGTGATGTGGTGATGATGGTAATGATGGTGAAATGGATGGTGATGATGGTAATGATGGTTTGATTTTGGAGAAAGATGCAACAAGGACAATTGTTAACATGTTTCTCAATTTGACTCAAGTGATGTGGTGATGATGGTAATGATGGTGATATGGATGGTGATGGGTTTAAGTTGCTTTGAGCAAGGTGCAAAGCAAGGAGAGCATTAAGCTCATAGGCTTCCTTGAGTTCTTCAATGAACTTCAAGTGTTGAGTGGAAGGTGATGATGATGGAGAGTGGTTGTTATTTGGTGGAAGTGGTGGTGACACTTTTGGTGGTGGAGACATTTGTGAACTTGGGTAATTATGAGTGAATGAAGGTGGACATATGGATGATTGGTTATGTGTGTGAAAGGGTTCATTAGGATGAGGTTTAGGTGTTGGTTGAGTTTGAACAACATCATTTATTGGGTTATGGCAAATGTCAAGCTTCCTCCTCCAAATGGGTATTTATGGTGTAGTGATGATGTGATTGTGGAAGGTAAATTTTGGAGGGTGGTTTGTGACAAAATGTGTTCGTGAATTTTGGGAGGTATAGGATAAAATGGGCTTAAAAATAGAAAAAGGGAGCAGCACCTTCGACCATCAGATGGCCGGTCCCCTTAATTAAGGGGCCGGTCCCCTTAAATATTAAGGGGGCCGCCCATCTGCTGATTTCCAGGTTACTGGAAATGGGTTTTTGGCAGAAAATTGTTGAAAGGGTTGTGTTTTTGGGTTTAGTTTCAAGCAAGTCCAACTTCTTTTGAGGCAATTTAGGATTTAATAACTTATGTATGCTAAGCATATTCATTAGACATTATTATCTAGCATGCAAGCAACTCATTTAGCATGTAACATATATATGTTAGACAAGAAAACACTACATAGCACCAAGTAATTCATAGTATCATGTTTAGGAAGATTAATAAGCTAGTTAAATAATCCTAATGAATATCTATGTGCATGGGAATGTAGAGTTGTAATAGCATGGACTTCTAGACTTGTACCAAGTGAGATCTTTAATAAGTAAACCATGATTTTTCATTATTGATTTAGTTCACTTATAAGTGTCATATACACAAGTATATATGACATATATGAGATCACCAAGCATGATTTAAAGAAATGTTTTTGGCATTATTCAACAATGCTTGAAAGTAGGTTTTATGTGGATGTGAAAAGTATATTAATGAAATAGTTTTGGCTTTGTTTCAAAAATTTTTTATGAGGAAAGAAAACATATTTTTCCAATCTTTGGTTTTTGATAAACACGTAATTATGGACACAAGTTTGAAAGAAAGGTAGGATGGTGAAACATGTAAAATAGAAATGTGTCATAATCTTTTGAAAAATTATTTTTCCAAAATGTGAAGTTTTTGCAAATTTAGAAATAAGTTCCATTAATTATAGGTTTAAAAAGTAATGGTTTATAAAAGATCTCATGCTCAAGTCTATTGTCACATGCTACCTCTTTCTACATATCCTATGACATTTACGCATGTATTATGACTAAATACAAAAATACATCATGTCAGAGTACTTAGAGAAAAACAAAAGCTATTATAATGACAATGCATCCAATAAATAAACAAATAATTACAAAGGCATGCAGTCAAATCACATAGGAGCAAGTAAACATCAAGAAATTTTATATATGCAGGATGACGTACATCTAGGAATGAAAAGCTCTAGTGAAAAGCAAAGTTCATAACAGTAAACTATCGTTAGGTATACTTAGGAAGAATAATGTATTCAAGTTGGAGAATGAGTATGAGACTATTACTAGTGGTGCTCAATTCAGGCTAAACACGACCGTTTTTACGGGTTACACACACCCAACTTCTCACATAGAAGCAATTCAACCGTTAGGTCAAATTGAGTTTCTAGTCAATAGATTCTCCAGTAGTCATTCTCTTTTTAGAAGAAATTACGTTCCTAAATTTACTTATCGAAGAGTACCAAATATGAAGATTGCTTGGTTTACTAATACTTAGGGGGGCTAACTAAAGGGTTTCTAGTTCATTAAGCCACAGAACGAATATATCTAAAGTGTAAAGGCAAAGCAACCTATGAGACTAAGCGTATTCTAAGGCATTAATAAGATTATATGCATGAAGTAATTACTTATGAAATTTTAAAAAGAGAACTTACCTCACGTCCTAGCTTTTCTTCGTAATGTCTCAGATGATGATCGACGTATGAATGATAGGTGAGTCTTCAAGATAACCAGGGTGTGAAAGTATATCATGGCAAGCTTCTAACACCTTATTTAAACCGAAGTGGCTTGACCCGAACATGTCTTGTACGGATGATGATCTTCTCCTTCGTCTGTGTCACTCCATGATTTTGGATTGAGTTCCCTTTGGAGTTGATTCATGTAGTCTTCGTCGTTAATACCTACATTAACAACATTTGAACTAGTAGCACATGTATCTATTTTATCTAAATGTTTATCTATTAAATTTTCTAAGATAACTAGTTCATGTACAAGATCAAAATCCTCATCTTTGGCTTTACATTTTTCTTGATGAAAGTTTAAGAGATTTTTCCAAATATCATTTGCCGTTTTACAGAAAGATATTCTTTCATATTCAACTTTCGGCAAGGTTTTGTAAATAATTATTTTAGCTTCATTATTTATGTTATTCTTTGTTTTTAAATAATCATTTTGAGTTTCAAAATCCGTTTTTGTTTGACTTTCAAAATCCGTTTTTGTTGGTTGAAAAAAACCAATCGAAATGACATGCCAAAGATCTAGATCAATTGATTTCACATAAGTTTCAAATTTATTTTTCCATTCAAGAAAAGTATAGTTTTCAAATAGTGGTGGTTTTAGCAAAGATTCCCCTTCTAGATATTTTTCGAATTCCATAGATCGATTCAAGTTTTAAAATACAGTATATTTTAAAAGTCTTGATTGACGTGGCTCTTGATACCAATTGTGGAAAACTAGAAGGGGGGGTTGAATAGTTTTATGTCTTTTTAATTTTATTATGAAAACCTTTGTTTATTTTTAAAACACTTGGATTCAAGTTTGTATAAAAAATAAAACTTGAACCTTATTATTAGTTATATATGTATTCTTTTAAATTGATTGTAAAAGTTTTGGTTTCTTGAATGGATTTTCAAATTGATCTTTATGTGAAGTCAACCTCTAATTAATACTAGCAATTATATAAGCCTATGTGTATGAAAGTAATGACGATGTAAGTAAAGAAATAAATAAGGTATGGAAAGATCTAACCGAGACACGAGAGATTTATAGTGGTTCGGCTACAAGGACACATTCCTTGCCCTACTCCACTCCCCGAGCACACCTTGCTCGAGAGTTTTCTTCACAACTTCAATAAGCTCCCTTATGGCGGAGAAAACCGTACACAACTTTGGCTTACACGGGTTTAATGACACAAAGCTAGATGTCGAGTTCTAATCGTAGCTAGAACCAATCTCACAACTTAAACACGACTTAATCACACCTTCTTCTTCACGACTACTTCACGACTTCTTCACGACTTCTTCACAACTTCTTCACGACTTCTTCACGACTTCAACACAACTGCTACACGACCTCTATGCTGCGGCTTCACGACTCCAACACTAGGACTTCACGACTAGGACTTCATGGCTTCAACACGACCGCTACACAACCTCTATGCTACGGCTTCACGACTTCAACACTAGAACTTCACAACTAGGACTTCATGGCTTCAACACGACCGCTACACAACCTCTATGCTACAGCTTCATGACTTCAAGACTAGGACTTCATGGCTTCAACACAACCGCTACACAGCTTCTATGCTACGGCTTCACGACTTCTACACCACGGGTTCACGACTTCTACACAACGGCTTCACGACTTCTACACTTTGACCTCACATCTTCTATACCACAACTACTTATACAACATCTTCACTACTTACACACTAACCTATCTCAAACAATTATACGCACAACAATCTAACAACAATACACAACTTATAAACAAATGTATGATGACACAAACAACTTAGGTAGCTAAGTTGCAATACTTCTTCTCTAGTTGTTGAAGGAGTATTCTTCTTTTGCACTTGGATGGTGGAAGCTTGGATCACTTGGAAACCAATGCTTAAGATTACATGATCAAAGGTTTTTCTAAGATATGAAATGAGATCTACAACAGAAAGTTTTAGTGCAAAAGGGTTAAGAAAAAATCCAGGAGAAGGCTTGTATTTATAGGGAAAAATCTGGACAGCTGGAGCCTACTGGAGCGGGGCCGGTCCCCTTAAATAGGGGGCGGTCCCCTTAATTATTAAGGGGGCCGCCTAGTAAAATTAAGGGGGCCGCCCCTACTGAACGTTGGCCAATTTTGTCCTTTTGTGGGGAAGGTTTTTCTGGAACATTTTAACTGATTTTGGTTAAAAATTTGAATTCATATTTTTATAAAAGATTAAACATTTTTATTTAATGCCAAAAATGTTTTTCAAAAATATATAAAATGTTTTTGATGTTTTATAAAAAATCTAGTTTTTAAAAAAATGTTCCTTTGATCATATAATGCATTAAGCATTAGTTCATTCATACCTTAAGTGATTTTAGTTGTAGAAGTGAATATTTACAACTAAGTACTTGTTTAATTTATAAGTTTATGTTTTAATGAGTTTACATTTTGTGATCATCAAAACATAGAGATATGAATAAATATTGATAATGTTTTTAGGCATTTATTTATGTCAACAACTAACACATCACATACTTCAAACCATAACACAACTATCCAAACACAATGAGTTCCTCCAAACCAAAGGTGATTGAGATTTCTTCTTATTCGTCTTCTGACTCATCATCATCGGAAGAGACTAAGTCTCTCTCATCATGGAGCAGCTACTTTCCACCAAACTATTCAACCTCAAGAAACAAAAATGCAAAGAAAAATATTGAAGCAATCTCCTCTGATGAGCTCCCAACTCCACCATCATATGTGGATGATTCATCAAGCTACCACTCGGATGATGATGAGCAAACGCAGCCATCTCCACTATCAGTCATACTAACAAGTGAGATTGAAAAAGCTGTGTCAGCAATGAGTATGATCCCAGTGCCTGTGAAGAATCAATCACGTCCAAAGCCAGGCAAACAAGTGCTAGGACTCCCTAGACTAAAGGTGTGGAATGCAATCAAGGACAAAGGAATCCACAAGACCATGCCTGACTTCAAGGGTAAGGGGAAAAGGAAGATGGAGTAGTGGTGTAGGTATCTGGCTTTTTGATGTTTGTAAGCTTGTGTGTTGTTTGATCCATGTGCTGTTTGTGTTGTCTTTGTAAGTTGCAGCTAAGAATGCAACGTCTTTTGAATGAATAAGAATGAATGCCCCATGTTCTGTTGATACTGATGTGTCCCAATAGCACTAGAAACAATAAGAAACTTACTACTGCAAAACAAAGTTAAACAAAATACACAAACTAAAACAAATAATGGTTAGTGTACACAAAATATACAACAATAAGCCTCCCCTTAGGCTTATGCCTCCCCTCAATCACAGCAATCAGGGATTGATCATCCCAATATGAACCACCAAATAATTAAATCTTGGGCCATCAAAAGCTTTAGTTAACAAATCAGCCACATTTTCATCTGTGTGTATTTTAAGCACTTGAATGAGATGTTTTTCATTAGCATCTCTTATAAAATGGTGCATAATCTCAATGTGCTTTGTTCTTTGGTGAAAAACTGGGTTTTTAACAATGCAAATTGTGCTTTTGTTATCAATAAAGATTTTGGTGTTCATTGATACGTGTCAAATTATAGTTCAAGGAATAGGGAATCACAAAATGGAAATAATGTGAAAACCCCGAGTTCGTTGTCCCGATGAAGATCGAATGGAATTGTGATTCGGGATCGTGATTCGTGAAGTGAATGGGAGATAAAAGTGAATGATTTTAGTTTTTATCACTACGGAAAATAAATCAACACTAGAAATAAAGAAATAAAGCATATGAAATGATAACGTAAAGAACAATTAAGCTAAATCGTAATTAAAACTAAAAACGAGTGTTTTACTAAAAATAAACGTAAGCGCGCAAAATAAAAAGTGAAATCGAAGCACTACTAATCCTACGGGCATGAAAATAATTTTCCTACATTCTATTTGACAAAAGTAAATTTTGGGAAAAAAGAAAAATATTTTTTTTGATTTTTTATTTATTTATTATGAATTAAAATCTAATTTTGTATTTTTAATAAAAGAAAATTAAGACTAATTATGTAATAAAACTTTTTAAACTACAAATCATTTTTGAAAAAAATCATAATAAACTGAAAATGAAATTTAAATAGATTCAGAACTATTTTTGTCTTTTTGTGATTTATTTTGAAATTAAAAATGATTTAAAATTCTAAAAACTATTTAAAAAAATGAAAAAGAAATAGTAACTGATCAAAATAAAATTTGAAATAAATCTGGAAATTCTAAAATATTATTAAAAATCTAGGAAAAATAAATTCAGATTAGGACCAACACTAAAAAGCAATCAGTATCAAAAAGCAGTCCCAAAATAAGCACTAAATAAGCCAATAAGCACTCAGAAAATTCAAGAAGCTCAAAACAGATTACTGCTACTTTAAAAAGCTCAAATAAACTCAATATGATCAAATAAGCACTATGAAAGAACTGATAAGCAGTTAAACAGTTTACTAGACTAAAGCCAAAACAGTTCCTAAACCATCACTTTGCAGATCTGATTTTAAGCACTAGATAAGCTGATTAGTGAAAACTTATGGGGGCAAAAGCAACTCAGTACTATAGGCTACTCTAAAACACAAAAAAAACTAATTATTGCATTCCAATTTAGCTCTTAAATTCACCTAGATCAGGTGCCAGAAAACAGATTTCAACTCTTTTGACTTTTTGTTGTTCTTACAAACTTTGACTAAAATGAGATTAGATTGATTATAGTTAACTGAATTTGGTATGATAAGCAATATTAAGACTGATCCAAGCTTAAGAAGCTAAATATAAAGCTAAACTAATGATTTTGAAACTAAAAATCCTAACAGTAGAAGCAGACTAGGAAATTAACATTTGCTATGACTTTTTCCTTATAACCTATGACTTTTATGCCAAGTATGCCTCTAATATGCCTACTGCAACTAATTTAAATTAAACAAACATCATCCCAACTATAAGAGATCAGCATATACTGCTGCACCAAACACTCCTAATTCGACTGTTATGAACTATAGAGCAATGGAAAATCAAATTTAAGCTTAACAGTTAAAAGGACAGATGAATCTTAGACTATAATAAGACTAAACAAGCAGATAACTGAAAATGGAACATTAAAAATAAGCAAATAAGATGAAGAACAAAACGTTGACTTACATTGACTTTCGAATAAAAACTTGGAATTCGATTGCAGAAGTGAATACTGATCAGAAAAGTAATAACAAGCTGCATCCATACGCTAAAAGCTTTAACTAATCTATTTTAATCTACTCCTACTTTACCCTAAATCTAATCTAACTTAGCTAAATAACTGCTTCAAACGTGAGTGGGAAGGGGCTATTTATAGCCTTCATCAGAAGCTTCTAGGGACTCCTCAGCATCAATCCCAACCCTTGATTACAAGCTTGCTCTCCAAGCTTGATTTCCAGCCATTGGATCAAAATTGTGAGGTGGCACCTCCAATCCTTGGCCTCCACGTGTCCCTGGCAGTTGTCAAACCCTTCTAGATTATCCCAATCATTGGGTAATAATGGGTACGAGGTTAATTTTTTTTGAGCGCAGTAATTCTAGGGTTTATCTGGGAAAAGGGGATAAAAAAATTATGCGGGTGGAATTTTGTTTTGACTGATAATAAACGTTATTGTTGACCGGGTAATGAAAGTTGGATTGTGGGAGTTGGGTCGGATCTGTGGGTTTGGGTTATGATAGTGGGTTGGATGGTTTAATTGATGGGCTGGATTGTGTGTTTAATAAATCCGGTTGGATTTATTTTGGGATTTTAAGTATAGATTTGATAAGGACCTATATTGTAAAATCTGAAATTCTAGGGACTAGTCCTGCCATTATCCAAATTTGATCCAAGGGTTATTTTTTGACAATCTTTGATTCTTGAGGGTTGACTTTGACTTTTTTGAGCATATCTTTGATCATTTGCTTCCTCGGCTCCGGCTTTCGAATCCTCTTCACAAATCTCGTGCTCGTTTTCCTGGTTTTTGCATAATTTTGTCCCTTTTTCTCGATATCCGTCCCTGCACATAAACAAACACAAAAACACAAATATCTTTGGCATTTTGGTTAGTTTTTGGTTGTTTTGGCCTTAATTTGGTAAATAAAAGGTATGTGAATAAGCACATACCATTCATAAAATTGAACCCATAGTCTAACAACTGATTTTGTATCCAAAGTACCTGAACACAACAATTAGCAGCAGCAACATACTCTGCTTCAGTAGATGAAGTAGCCACAATGGTCTGCTTCTTGCATTGCCAGTAGATTTCCTATCCAAGTTAGCACCAGCATAATCACTATCACTATAGGCTTCCAACACAAATGGAGAATCTCTAGGATACCAGAGGCCCAACTTAGGTTGGCCTTTAAGATACTTAAAGATTTTCTTGACTGCATTCAGGTTGGAAGTCAAAGGTGTAACTTGATGTCTTGAACAAGCACTGACTGCAAACATTATATCAGGTCTAGAAGCTGTCAAATACATAAGTGAACCTATCATTGATCTGTAGAGGTGAACATTAACAGCATCATCATGTTCATTGTTGGATTTTGGCTTTGGAGCTTCATAAGGAGTTGTTACAGTCCTCACACTTTCCAAATTAAACTTCTTAAGTATGTCTTGCACATACTTTTCTTGGCTGATAAAAATCCCATCAGGCTTTTGTTTGACCTATAATCCCAAGAAGAATGTAAGCTCACCCATAGCACTCATCTCAAATTCACCCTTCATCAATTCTTCAAATTCCCTACACCAAGCCTCCTTTGTAGAACCAAAGATGATGTCATCCACATAGACCTGGACTAGGATAATATCTCTTGAGTTCTTCTTATTGAATAGTGTCTTGTCAATGGTACCTCTTCGGTATCCATGCTTCAACAGAAAAGTAGACAATCTTGCATACCAAGCCCTTGGTGCTTGATGAAGTCCATAGAGTGCTTTCACCACCTTGTAAACCCATTTTGGATTCTGAAGGTCCTCAAATCCTTTGGGTTGAGTCACATAAACCTCTTCTTCAATCTCTCCATAGAGAAAAGCACTTTTTACATCCATTTGGTAGACCATAAATCCCATATATGAGGCAAAGGCTAAGAATAGCCTAATGGCCTCAACTCTTGCCACTGGAGCAAATACCTCATCATAATCAATACCCTCCTCTTTCCTGTGACCTTGAGCTACTAACCTTGCTTTATTCCTTACCACAATACCTCTAGCATCTCTCTTGTTCTTTAGAATCCATTTTGTCCCAATTGCATTCTTTCCTTCAGGTAAAGGCACAAGATTCCATACATTTTGATTAAAGAATTGTTGCATTTCTTCTTGCATAGCCTCCACCTAAGCTGGATCTTCAAGAGCTTGTGATACACAGCTTGGTTCAACTTGTGAAAGGAAACAAGCAAAGAGACAATGTAGAAAGTCTGTGTGATTGTTCCTTTGCTGATTATGAACATAACTGACAAAGGCACTTTCACCAAACTTTGTTTGTTTCACCTTATTTCTTATCTGAACAACTGAGGTAAGATCACCAAGAATCAAGGATTGAGGATGAATGGTATTGATCCTCTTAGTAGGAACAGGATTGACTTCTACTGTGGGTGCTAGATTATTGACATCAGGACTAATGTCATCATCATATGAGGAGGAGGTAAAAATGCCAGTACTTGGATGATGATGAATATCTTCCAACTCAGTGCTTGAAGAGAGTGAGTTACCAAGATCAGATGGACTTGGATATCTTGTGGGAGGTTCATTGAAACCCAATGAGTGATCAGAAGGTGTGGACAAAGGAGCAGCAGGAGTGGAGACACCAGCAGGAACATTAGAGCTACCAGCAGAATTGGTAGTACCAGCAGTAACAGGAACACTACCAGTAGGAACCGAAGAACTACCAGCAGAATCCATATTCCTGCGGGCTTCAACTGCGGCTTGTCGTAAGAGCTCCTCTGTTTCTTTTGTGAATTCAAAACCAAACTTTTCAGCTGCTTCTGATGCGTGGTTTTGCGACCTTACAACAGGTTTTACCTCTCAAGGGATCTTGAGAAGTTTGCAATCCCCACCAGGCAGTGTACCTGACCGATGTAGTATAGTGAAGTGGCAAGTACCGGGGGATTGATCGTTCAACTCAAAGAATAGTGTTCGTTAGGGTTGAAATTTATCTACTAGGTCTAGAGGTGAGGGATGATTCATTTTGTATTTTTATATTTTATGAAAAGCAAGTAAAATCTCTGGTTTGAAGGAGTGGGCGGAATTAGTTACTAATCAACTAACCCAAAAGCTACTAATTAAACTAATGTGCAGGAAAGTAAACTAGGGTTCTACAAGGGAAGTGAAGCATGTCTACCTATGATATGTTACTCCTTGCTAGCTATCCAATTCTACCTATTGAATTGTCACACCTTGTTTTAATTGACGGGTTGTATTCCTTAATACCAATCGTGGGGGTGTGTACGATCTTCCCCAACTCTATAAGCTCCTACTTCACTCCTATGTCGAGCCGGCTAAGAAGCTCCTAACATGGGATCACTAGAATTCGCTTATGCATTAAATACAACCAATTAACCTTAGTACACCTTGGTTCATGTTTCTTAAGACGTTCAAGCAAGTTACCGTATAGGAGGTTAGACAGTTTTCTTAAGCCTAACATCGATATCATCCAATCATACAAGAGACAATAGGAAACAAGAATTATAAGCTAAACCAAGTAGATCTATTGAAGTTGTCACGCCCTAATTGATGGAGATGGACACACACATCAACAAGAAATCAATAAGATCTAATTAGTTATACACAAGTTTCACACAATCATAGGTAAACACTAGGTGATTTAGTAAAACATAATCAATGAAGAACAAGCAACAATAATAATGGAAGACATAATTAAGATAGAATCAACACACCATTACAAGATGTTTATGGAGTGATTAAGACCTTCTAAGTTGCTGGAAAAACACCTACCTAAACCCTAGAATCGGACTTAGGGATTAGGGCTTACAAAAAGTGAAGTTATGATGTTGTATTTATAGGCAATATTTCTGTCGGCAAGGCTTGAAGGCGTCAGCTCGTACAAGTGACGGCGTCAACTTCCCATTTTCACCAAATTGTAGATCTTTTCGTCCTCTTTGCGTGGCCTTTTGAATCACCCAAATCCGAGTTCGTATGAAGATTTTATGGCCAAAACAGTGACAGCTACTCCGCGCGTAAGTTGTGATTGTCTTGATCAGCATGTGACGGTTTTACTAGGGTTTCTTCTTGTGCAAGTTGTCATTCTGACGTCATCACTCAATGGCTTCTGACGTCGTCAGGTTGAGTCCTGACGCCGTCACTTTGCCGCGGTTAGGGTTTCTTGATGGCCTTCTTGACGCCGTCCCCCTTTAATCTTCCAAAATCCTCTCTGGCTTATCAAGGATTGACGGCGTCACACTGGGGCTTGACGCCGTCACAGGTACTATTCCAGCAGATTTAGAGACTTTGTCGTTTTCTTCACTTTTATGCTCCAAAAACGTCCAAAATGCTTCCTTTTCCAAATTTCATCTCCAAAGTACCTAAAATGACAAAAGGAACGATTTAGGGCAATATTTGATCAAATAAATACGATTTAGGGCTTAAATGACCCCCGAAAAGCGGTACACTTTTCGCCTCATCAAATACCCTTACACTTGAGATTTGCTTGTCCTCATGCAAATGCGCTTTTATTCTAATCAAAATACAAGTTAGGGGTCATTTAACGCTAATATAAAAGTAATTACAACAAATAGTCGTTCCACTTTAATCATAATAAGCACGGAGATTACAGACTAGCACCTCACAAGTAGTGTTTAGATACTCACATCTCTCAGGTGTCATAAAAGTATATCTCACAAATGAAAATGAATAATATCTCTCATTACCTGTCATAGCAAATAGATTACCATAGGCTTGGGAAAGGATCAAAAACCTCCTCCACTAGGCGTAAGCACCTAAGATAAACTATCAAAGAGGGCTTTTACATGGGTTATAACGTGAGGTGTAGGGATATGATAAACACGGTTTTGTTGGATAAAAGATATTTTACTGGTGGCGAGTTAAAGATCTTGATTAATTACATGTACAATATGGCGTTGCTAAGCCAAGACTAGACTCGACTTAAGCTAATGAAAAAAAAAATAACAAAAAGATAAAATAAACATAAAATGAAACGGGATGGTAGTCCGTATGTTTTTTCTACTTTTTTTTTTTTTTTTTTTTTTTTTTTTTTTTTTTTTTTTTTTTTTTTTGCATACACTCTTGCCATACCATCCAAAATAATACATCGTAGGGGGGTTGTATCCCCCTTACACTTGAACTTTTACATAACTTTACAATTAACTATTCTAATGACTCGAATTAAGATAATCGAAACACTTGGAGTACTTTTAAAATATTTAGCACGTATGGGGGTAATAATGTTGTTCTTCCCCATTACTCCATTACACTAGTACTTTACCCATGAGTCCCAATCGTTCCAAAACAATATGTACAAGGATATGACTCGACTTAGCAACCATGTAATCAATTAGATAATTAACTTGGGGTTTAAACAAATGTTGTCACAATAATGCACTAAAAATGAGTGCATACAAGGTAGGCTAAGGCGATTTGGGTGTACATTTAAGTGGGGTGTAAACAAATTCTTACTTTAAGTAAAATGCTTAAAGTTAGAAACGAAAAGATAGGCTCTGAGGGGTGTACTAGGGGTATCGTGTACTAAAAATGAGTACAACGCAAAGGGTGTGGGAGAATTACTTGACCAATGTAGCCAATGTAATTATAACAAAAACACAGGTGTAAAACAATGGGTTAATGTTAATGCCTCTTATCATGTAGTAAATCTAACTACACGAATGTAGTCTCACTTGTGGCCTCGGAATGGTACTAACGCAAGTTCTAGAATCTAAGTGCTACCGGTACACACATCATAGCATAAATGCTTTTCCTACCAATTCTAGGGGCGAACCTCACATATTTGGGGGTGGAAAATTTTTTAGTGGTACGGTTTTGTGCTAGTCATATAACTCCTATCCGTGAGACGCTCATTAAGACCAAAGTTTCACTCCTAAATGTTGTAAAAAAATTTAAATTTGGCACTAAAATTGCCCTAACAAGTATTTATCTCAGTTTTATTGCACATCTACCATCAAACAAACAAAAATCAAGTGCAATTGTATTCTCTAAGGTATCATCATTTACCCTCCCCTTACACTTAAGCTGAACATTGTCCCCAATGTTCATTCAAAGGATGTAAAAGTAAATAAGGTAAAAGAATGAAAACAAATACTCCCCTGATTCGTTCGATGTGGATAATCCGGTAACATGGTTAAATCCTCCTCCAAGAAAATGAACGTTGAAAGCTTCCCTTCCGAAATATAAATCATCTTCTTGTCCAATATAACCTGTTAAACCTGAGAAAACAAACACAAAAAACCCAAAGCATCAACCTGAACAAAGAAAACTCACAACTAGATGTACTTCCAGACTTAGAAATAAAAACAAAAAGATTAAAGATATAATGCTTGTAGAATGAATATTTGCAGATTTCCTGGAGTTTATAAAACTAAAGATTTAACAAAAACTTTATGACTCCGGTAGAAAACAAAACTTGCAAAATTTCCAGAATTTTACACTTGACGCCGTCAGGTGTTAACCTTGACGCCGTCAGAAGTGACCTGCAGAAATTTTATGGTTAGTTTCCGGAAAATTTCTGGAAAAACTTATGCCTCACTTCCTGGAAATCCTGCAAAATATTCATTATGACTCGATACAAGCATTTGACTCTAACAATTACTAGTATGCATGCTCAGTTAATATTGTTGTGATTCATGTTCAATCTTGTTCTTGTAAACAAATTTGGATTCCCTTACACTTATATTTTGCAAAATACCTTTATATGTAGTTAAGACGATGTTAAAAACAAAATAAAGCATTTTCACAATTTACTTTGAAACATGAGCACAAACAATAACAATTAAACTTGCATACGGAAACAAATAAAATCAAACAAACAAACAAACAAACAAACAAACAAACAAATAAAGCTTGGGTTGCCTCCCAAGAAGCGCTTGTTTTTGTTCGAGTCACGAGCCTGACTCTACCCTTATTTAACGGAAATAGGGGAGGTTTTCCCTACACTTAGGATTAAGTGCGGGTGGAAGTAGCGATACACACCCTTAGGGTGGAAATATGCCACGTGAGGTGAAGGGGGTGAGTGAATGGCTTCCTTCATCCTAAAACTACCCGGATAATATTGGTTTATGGGTGGGTCGGTTCCTCTTTTGTCTCCTAGATGTAAATCTAAGGATGAAAAGTTGTGTAAAGGTTGAGGTTCCGGCTCATCAACACTAGGAAATTCCCTAGAACTAAGAGTAAGGTCATTACTAAAAGTGTTCAAACCTATATCCTCTAGTTGTGCTTGGTCCAAGGGTTCTACCTCCATCGGGATTCCTAAAGTCTCTTCTACTTCTTCCGGGTAAGTCACGGGCGGTGTGGGTGCCTCAAATGATGGTTGAGTATTTTGTGGGCTTATGGTGTTTACCTCATCATTCCACGTGTCAAGATCACCTATATCCTCATCAATTGTTTTCTTAGGTAGTGATGATAACAAACCTAGCGCTTCATCCAACTTATGGTTTATTGCTTCGGCTCTATCCACAATTCCTTGGCAAACTAGGTCGCTTTTCCTATTGGCCTCACTAAGATGAGAACCTAAACATGGAGGTTGTTCATAAGAATCTATCCTAGGTGAAGGCTCATATGATTCATAGGTGTCTCTAAATGAGGTATTTTGAACTCATTGGTGTTCTAGCCACTCAATCATATATTGCAATCTTAGAAGTCTAAGTGAAAAGTCCATTTGAAGCAAATTACAAACAAAATCACAAAGAAAAGATAGACTACGATGTTAGGAATTAAATATTCATGAAGTTCTTAATCGGGAAAAACTCCAAGTATGTTTCTGCTGATGATGTTGACTCTGCTGTTTAGTACATTGACTCTGCTGTTTAGTGCAATGACTCTGCTGTTAGGCTTAACAACTCTGCTGATGATTCTGCTCATAGCGATAGATTGTTCCTGCTGATAGAGAACACTCTGCTGATTAAGTGGATAAGATCGAAAAGATATTTATTGTATTTTGGTCAAACATATACGGTAGATAATATCTTACTCCATGTGCTTAGTTAACAAGTTGTATACATAGATACATGTTGTATCTTATGTACTGACACCTATATGCATAAGTTAACCAAGTAAGTCGGTCAAGACTTTTAAGCAATTTGTAAAGATCTTTTGCAACTATAAAAGAGATCTTAGACTAGTGATTATGTAGAGACATAAGTGAAATAATTGAATAACTGTTAGAACATAGAACAAACACAAATCACAAGTTGTAACATAAGATTCAAGGTTTTGTAACCCTAGTGAGTAACACAAGATCACTCGTATTATTTGGAATAATATTGAATCGTTTAGTGAAATACTTTCTTTGTTCATTGTTAAGTAACAAATATAATTCTTCCATTTCCATAACATACACAACCTTCTAAGTGTGGTTAAGTAAATTCCGCGTGCTTAATCATATTAAGTCAATATATCTCATACACAAAGATACAAGGTTTAACCACCTTAACCGTGTACAACCAAGGTCCTCACAGTTGGTATCAGAGCCTGAGGTTGATATATTTGAATTAGAAGAAACAGAAATGGATCCACATGATGTTCAAACAAATGTTGCTGCAAAGTTGCCCATGATCAAACCCAATGAGTTTGAGTTATGGAGGATGAGAATTGAGCAATATTTCATGGTCCAAGATTATACTCTTTAGGATATAATTATATATGGTGATTCCTTTTCACCAAGCTACTCAGAGGTTGTCCTAGAAGGTAAAACAAGTAGAAAAAGAAATACTGGACCAGTGTCAAATGAAGAGAAGATACTGAAGAGAAATGATCAGAAAGCAAGAAATTTGCTGCTTATGACCATTCCTGGTGAGCAGATGCTATCATTCAACAAGTATCTTGATGCAAAAACTCTTTTTGAAGAGATTTGTGCATACTTTGGTGGTAATGAAACTACCAAAAAGACACAGAAGACACTACTAAAGCAACAATTTGAAAACTTTACTGCTTTTAGTAATGAGTCTCTTGATAAGCTATTCTCAAGATTACATAAGCTTGTCAGTCAGTTAGCTGTGTTGGGTGTTGAGACAGAGAAGGAAGATCTCAACATGAAGTTTTTAAGAAGTCTACCTGATGAGTTCCACACTCATGTTATTGTCTGGATGAACAAACCAGACATTGAAACAATGAAGCTCAATGATTTGTACAACAACTTCAAAATTGTTGAACAAAGTCTTAGAAAGTCTGGAACTTATGGTACTAGTTCTGGGAACGTGGCACTTTTGTCATCTCCTAGTATTAGTAAGGCTGAAGAGGTAGAAGAAGTTGAAGGTGTTTCTAATGCTACAAATGGTGGTCCTTCTACTAGTGCACACAAGACTGTTGCAGGACTTGGTGATCCAGCATTCTATGTATTTATATCTAGTCAGTCTAGTGGTTCTCCTCTAAATCATGAAGACCTAGAGCAGGTTGATAGTGATGATTTGGAAGAGATGGACATCAAATGGCAGGTTGCTTTGCTCAGCATGAGGGCCAAGAAGCATTGGCAAAGAACTGGGAAGCAAATTACCATAAATGGTAATGATACTGCAGGGTTTGATAAGAAGAAAGTGGAGTGTTTCAACTGTCATAGGTTAGGACACTTTGCTAAGGAGTGTAGAAGCCCAAGAAAGCAGGAGAATAGAAACACATGGTATAAGCAAGATAGGAAAAAGGAAGTTACTGTTGAAGAGCCAAAGGCTATGTTGGCTATTGATGGTATTGGTTATGATTGGAGCTCTATGGCTATTGAAGAGGATGCACCACCAAATGCTGCTCTTTTGGTCAATGAATTTGCTCTAATGGCCCATTCTGATTCAGAGGTAAACAATATTACATCTTGTACTGAATCATGTCCTAATCTTAAAGCTTATGAAGACCTTAATAAGAGATTTGAAGCTCATAAAGAAGAGCTACTTAACTCTCTTTTTAATTTGGCTAATCACAAAAGAGGTCTAGCTGTTTTAGAAAAACAAGTCTTACATTTTAAAAATAATGAAATTCATTTTGCTGATGACATCAATATACTAAAAAATGACATTAAGATCAGAAATGAGTGTATTGTTGAGTTGAATGAATCATTAGCTAAACACAAGATTGAAAGAGAAAATGTAAAGGTTTCTGTGGATGTTTTAGCACATTCCTCAGAAGGATTCAATAAGCTTTGGGAAGCCCAAGTTATTGATAAGGTTAATTCTAGTGTTGGATTTAAGTCTGTACCCCCACCATACAGAGGTGTTCATTCACCTCCAGGTATTGATTTAGCACACACAGGGTTACCTGAGTTTCAAGAATCAATCATGGAATATGGTTCTAAGGTCACTAAATCTCCAAAGATAGAAAAGGTAAGTAAAAGTTTAGATAAAACTTTATCTTATCAGGACAAGGTGTCCTTTGTTAAGAAAGGAGATGCTATAGTTGTTGAAGATTGTACAACTGATAGTGATAGTGAAGAAGAACAGGTTATGTCTAAACCTGTATTGGTTAAGAAAGTAGGAACAAGTATTCCTAAGATAGTCAATCACAACACTAACAGGCCTAAGTCAAATGTTAAGACTGTTAGGAAACCAGTTAGATATTGTGAACAATATAGAACTACAAACAAGCCCAGAGGTAACCAAAGGAATTGGAACAACCTCAAGTCTAACCAATTAGGTGATGACTTTGCGTTTTACAATAAAGCTTGTTATACATGTGGTAGTTTTGACCATCTTGCAGCTTTCTGCAACCAAAGGGTATCTGGGTATGAAAACCATAGAGTGAATCACAAAAGGCAAACACCTAAATCTCACTTTCACTCTAGTTCTAAGAAATCAAACCCCAGAGTAGTCAAAAGCAAGTCTATCTCAAAATCTGATTCTGCTGATAGACCAAATGATCCTGCTGATAGCAAATTTTACTCTGCTGCTCGACCATTTATGACTGTTAACCCAAAATCAACAGCTAAGGATGCAAAAACAACTTTCATACATGCATCTAAAACTGTTCTAAGACCCATTCAAACAAAAGCAGTGGTTCACAAACAAATTTGGAGACCAAAGGGTGTAACTTCAAGGTTAGCAGACTCTGCTGAACATGTTATTCACTCTGCTGCTAAGGGTAATAGGGCAAATGCTGTTAAGGCCTCAGCATGTTGGATTCAAAAATCCAATGTTGCATCAACAGTCCTTAAAAGATTAAACTATATTGATGCAAGAGGCAAATCCAAGTCAGTAATGGCCTGGATCCCCAAAGAAAACTAACTCTCTTATTTGTGTGCAGGGACATTCTATTGATCATCAAGATCAAGGATACTCAGATAGTGGATGTTCCAATCACATGACAGGCAACATGTCTTACCTTTCAGATTTTCAAGAATTTAATGGAGGATATGTTACCTTTGGAGGTGGTTTTCGTGGCAAAATTTCTGGTAAAGGTACTATTAAAACCGGAAATTTAGATTTTGAAAATGTGTACTATGTACAAGAGTTAAAGTATAATCTTTTTAGTGTTTCACAAATGTGTAACAAAAAGAATAATGTGCTTTTTACTGACACTGAATGTCTTGTTCTATCTAAGGATTTTAAGATGCCTGATGAAAATCAAGTACTTCTTAGAATTCCTAGAAAGGCCAATATGTATAGTGTTGATATGAAGAACATCATTCCTAAAAAGGATTTAACTTGTCTTGTATCAAAGGCCACATTAGATGAATCAATGTTATGGCATAGAAGGCTTGGTCATATTAACTTTAAAACCATAAATAAAATTGTTAAGAATGGTTTGGTAAGAGGTTTACCTCACAAAAGATTTGAAAATGATCAAACATGCATTGCTTGTCTAAAAGGCAAACAACACAAAGCCACTTGTAAGCCCAAAATTTTTAACTCTATCAATCAGTCATTGTTTATGCTGCATATGGACTTATTTGGACCAGTTTCAGTAAGGAGTATACAACATAAAAAATATTGTCTTGTTATAACTGATGACTATAGCAGATTTACATGGGTTTTCTTTTTAGCCACTAAGGATGAGACATCAAGAATTCTTAAGGAATTCATTACACTGCTAGAAAACCAAGTAAGCAAGAAAGTAAAAGTCATTAGGAGTGATAATGGGACAGAGTTTAGAAATAGAGTTATGGATGATTTCTGCAAAGAAAAGGGTATTAGGAGAGAATATAGTGTTGCTAGAACACCACAACAGAATGGAGTGGTTGAAAGAAAGAATAGAACACTAATTGAAGCTGCTAGAACAATGTTAGCTGATTCTAAGCTACCTATAAACTTTTGGGCAGAGGCAATTAACACTGCTTGCTATGTTCAAAATAGAGTTTTAGTTGTGCAGCCTCACAATAAGACATCATATGAACTCTTTAATGGTAGAACTCCTGCAATAGGATTTCTTAGACCTTTTGGATGTCATGTGACAATTCTCAATACCTTAGACCATTTAGGAAAATTCGATGGTAAAGCAGATGAAGGTTTCTTAGTTGGATATTCTCTTGTTAGCAAAGCTTTTAGAGTTTACAACTTAAGAACTGAAAAAGTTCAAGAAGAACTACATGTGGAGTTTCAGGAAAACAAATCTAATGTAGTAGGTCAAGGACCCAAATGGATATTTGATCTTGATTATCTAACAAACTCTATGAATTATTTACCTGTTGTTGCAGAAACTAATAATTTTTCAGGTTCACAAGCAACAAATGAGGTGGAGTTAGATAAAGATCAATCTGATGTCATTATGCCATTGTGGTCAAGTACCAGTGTGGATTTAGCTTCAAACAATGATGAATTTTCTTCTGGTAAAGCAAAAGAAGATGTTGAGGCTCAAAGAAAGGATGATGGAACTATGGATCAAAAAAATGTTTCTGCTGATAGTATATTTGTTCCTGCTGAACACTCTGCTGATAAGCAAGAACACTCTGCTGATGAGCAAGAACATTTTGCTGATAAGCCAGAACACTCTGCTGTTGGGCCAAATACTTCTGATATAGGGCCATCACACACAAAAGAAGCAGAATTCTCTGCAGATGAAGTGGATTTTAGTAATCTTCCACTTAACTATCAAGTTTCAACAACCCCACACACAAGAATTCATAAAGTTCATTCCCTAGATAATGTGATTGGAGATGTACAATCTGGTGTGAAGACAAGAAGACAATTGGTCTCTTCAGACCAACAAAGGATTCTTGATGCCCTTTATGCTTCAAAACAACATGAACTTTCAAACTCATGTTTATTTGTATGTTTTCTTTCTCAAAAGGAACCAAAGAATATTCTTACAGCCCTAGATGATTCAAGCTGGGTAGAGGCTATGCAAGAAGAGCTTCTTCAGTTCAAGATTCAAAAGGTTTGGGTGCTAGCAGATTTACCTAGGAATGAAAAGGTAATTGGCACTAGATGGGTTTTTAAGAACAAAAGGGATGAAAGAGGAATTGTGATCAAGAATAAGGCTAGACTAGTAGCACAAGGGTACACACAAGAGGAAGGAATAGATTATGATGAAGTTTATGCTCCAGTAGCAAGGATTGAGGCAATTAGGCTGTTTCTAGCTTATGCTTCATTTTTAGGCTTCACAGTCTATCAAATGGATGTCAAAAGCGCATTTTTATATGGTGAAATTGGAAGAGAGGTGTATGTTTCACAACCTCCTGGTTTCATTGATCCATTACATCCAAACAAAGTGTACAGAGTAGTGAAAGCTCTCTATGGCCTTCATCAGGCACCAAGAGCTTGGTATGCAACACTTGCTTCCTACTTATTAGAAAATGGATTTCAAAGAGGAAAGATTGATCAGACACTTTTCATCAAACAGCACAAGAAGGATCTTCTGTTAGTGCAGGTGTATGTGGATGACATTATCTTTGGATCTACAAAGAAGGAAATGTGTTTAGAATTTGAGAAGCTTATGAAAGATAAGTTTCAAATGAGTTCTATGGGAGAACTTACATTCTTTTTGGGTTTGCAAGTTAAGCAATCATCTAAAGGCATATTTATTAGTCAAGACAAATATGTTGCAGAGATACTTAGAAAATTTCAATTTGCTGATTCAAAAATTGCAAGCACACCAATGGACCCAGAGAAGCACCTTCTGAAAGATGAAGATGGAGAAAATGTAGATGTTCACAGTTACAGATCTATGATAGGCTCCTTGATGTATCTTACATCATCTAGACCTGATATCATGTTTCATGTTTGTGTATGTGCAAGATTTCAAGTTACTCCAAAGGTTTCTCATTTAATTGCAGTCAAAAGAATTTTTAGATATCTCAAAGGTCAACCAAGGTTGGGTATATGGTATTCTAGAGAATCTCCTTTTGACTTGGTAGCATATTCGGATAGTGATTATGCTGGTGCTAGCTTAGACAGAAAGTCAACAACTGGAGGATGTCAATTCCTTGGGTGTAGACTTGTCTCATGGCAGTGTAAGAAGCAAACAAGTGTGGCAAATTCAACAACTGAAGCTGAATATATAGCTGCTGCAAGTTGCTCTAGTCAAGTTCTATGGCTTCAAAACTAACTTCTTGATTATGGGTACAATTTCTTAAACACTGTTATTTATATTGATAATAGTAGTACAATTTGTATTATTAAAAATCCTGTACAACACTCTAAAACAAAACACATTGAAATTAGACATCACTTTATAAGAGATTGCAATGAGAAAAGATTAATTCAAGTTCTTAAAATTGCTTCAGAGCATAATTTTGCAGATCTGTTAACAAAAGCTTTTGATGTTTTAAGGTTTCAGTACTTAATTGCAAGTATTGGAATGCTTAATCTTTAAATTTTCAATGTGATGTGTTTTTGTACATAAATTTTTGTTGGTACTGCTGGATTTATAAGGTACTGCTATATCAAAATTTGAATTGTGTTATTCATACAGTTAGTTTTATGATTATACTAATGCAAGACAAGTACTTTGTACATTGTTCTTTTGGTTTTAGACTAACTATTTCAGGTATGAATATGTGAACACAAAGGATATTTCAAGTGAAATGGGAACAGCAGAATTCTTATCAAATTGTTGACCATAGTAGATTTATGATGGACTGAGTTTAGGAATTAAACCTCCTTAAAACTTCTTTCTTGAAATCTAGTTATGATATTTCACATTGAATTGATGACTTAGTTGATCAGATAGTAACTGATACAACTCAATTTCTATCATTTTATACTTTCAAGTATAATGAGTTAGTCTAAGGACATCTGATAGAAATAACAGCTAGTAAAAGTGAATCTAACACTTGTGTTGGAGGTAACAATTACTATGAGCTGGAAACCCTGTCAAGAAAATCTTTTGAATAGATTTATCTTTTCACAGGCAGTTAGTGATAACTGAAATACATTGGTTCTCACACAACCAGAGGTTATTTTTAAACCGAAATTTTGATTAGGTGTCTGTTATACACTTGATTCTTTCAAAATGGTTGAATGTAGTATGATTTTTCAATTCTAAAATCATGAACATACTACTAAGTTAAATGATTTCTTAAAAGGATTTTCAAGGATTCGGAAAAACCATTCATTGATGGATTATGAATCAAAATGTCCACTGATTCACCTCTCATAGGAGTTAACACACCTAGAAGTGATGAGGACAGCAACTTAAACTCTTAAGGAATTGATGGCTTCATGTACAATATTGTCTGAAAACAAGTTCAAACTGATAGATCAGGTGATATGAAGAGAAGTTCTTTAGTACATAGTGAGATCTTCCAAACAAGGGGAGGAAACAAAAGTTATTTGCTTCAGGGGAGGAAATAATTTCCCAGAAAAAGGAAGAATAAACCAATATATGGAAGGAGAAGACAAGAGCATACAAGATGATGATGTAGAGGTTGAAAATGATTAGAACAGATCAAATATCTAGAAGGGATGAAGCATTCCAAAGGAGAAAGTTCTATCTAGATCAAACGAAGAAAAGTTTCAATTTCACTTCAAAGACATGCTGGTTAGATGATTTCACTTGTTGAAACAAGCATCCAAGATACACAGCATCATTGCCTCTTATAATTCCTCCATCCAAGGAAATTGCACCATCTTTTGGTACAATGTTTTGATATTGCTGAAGTCAAAGAAGAATAGAGCAGATCAGTTCAGATTCATGAAGTGTTTGAAAGATCTTCTCAAGATAAGTCCTCATTTAATTCAGAAAACATGTTTGAAATGATTCACATGTTTAGGGGAGGATTGTTAGGAATTAAATATTCATGAAGTTCTTAATCGGGAAAAACTCCAAGTATGTTTCTGCTGATGATGTTGACTCTGCTGTTTAGTACATTGACTCTGCTGTTTAGTGCAATGACTCTGCTGTTAGGCTTAACAACTCTGCTGATGATTCTGCTCATAGTGATAGATTGTTCCTGCTGATAGAGAACACTCTGCTGATTAAGTGGATAAGATCGAAAAGATATTTATTGTATTTTGGTCAAACATATACGGTAGATAATATCTTACTCCATGTGCTTAGTTAACAAGTTGTATACATAGATACATGTTGTATCTTATGTACTGACACCTATATGCATAAGTTAACCAAGTAAGTCGGTCAAGACTTTTAAGCAATTTGTAAAGATCTTTTGCAACTATAAAAGAGATCTTAGACTAGTGATTATGTAGAGACATAAGTGAAATAATTGAATAACTGTTAGAACATAGAACAAACACAAATCACAAGTTGTAACATAAGATTCAAGGTTTTGTAACCCTAGTGAGTAACACAAGATCACTCGTATTATTTGGAATAATATTGAATCGTTTAGTGAAATACTTTCTTTGTTCATTGTTAAGTAACAAATATAATTCTTCCATTTCCATAACATACACAACCTTCTAAGTGTGGTTAAGTAAATTCCGCGTGCTTAATCATATTAAGTCAATATATCTCATACACAAAGATACAAGGTTTAACCACCTTAACCGTGTACAACCAAGGTCCTCACAGTTGGTATCTTAATGACTGACACATACACAAGCAAGTAGTAGACTAAAGCTTATCAATTTTGTAATGATCTCCTTTATACTATAAAAAGGAGATCACACCCTTAGATAAAAAGGGTATTACTATGTGATTAGTGATCACCAAAGTGCTTCGTACTCTCAAATTACAACAACACAAAGTTGTGTTAAAATGTAAGAGCACTTAAAGAGTGTGTGTGGGAACATTGGACATGGGGTCTAATGTTGTTTAGGTTTGTTTAGCCTCAAGGATCTTTGATCCCTGATTAGATAGTAATCGTGTTATATTGATCATGTAACATTGGGGCTTAGTTGGAATAACAAATGGTGAAAGTTTGACAAAACCTTGTTGTGATAGTATTGTATTCGTTCATTGAATATTCCGCCAATATTATCATTGTTCTTAACATAGTTATAATCCTAGATCAAAGGTGTAACAACCTAGAGTCCATAAACGATCACGTAACTTGTTTTAGTAGATGTAAGTCGCTCTAAAACAAGTTTCCACATACGAGAAAGCTACAAAATAAAAAGAAAAAATCTCACTTGATAGGAATCTTGTGAGTAGACCTAATAAAAATAAAATTTCAACCTAAGCAATAACTACTCCCCGGGCTGCGGCGCCAAAAACTTGATGCGTGGTTTTGCGACCTTACAACAGGTTTTACCTCTCAAGGGATCTTGAGAAGTTTGCAATCCCCACCAGGCAGTGTACCTGACCGATGTAGTATAGTGAAGTGGCAAGTACCGGGGGATTGATCGTTCAACTCAAAGAATAGTGTTCGTTAGGGTTGAAATTTATCTACTAGGTCTAGAGGTGAGAGATGATTCTTTTTGTATTTTTATATCTTATGAAAAGCAAGTAAAATCTCTGGTTTGAAGGAGTGGGCGGAATTAGTTACTAATCAACTAACCCAAAAGCTACTAATTAAACTAATGTGCAGGAAAGTAAACTAGGGTTCTACAAGGGAAGTGAAGCATGTCTACCTATGATATGTTACTCCTTGCTAGCTATCCAGTTCTACCTATTGAATTGTCACACCTTGTTTTAATTGACGGGTTGTATTCCTTAATACCAATCGTGGGGGTGTGTACGATCTTCCCCAACTCTATAAGCTCCTACTTCACTCCTATGTCGAGCCGGCTAAGAAGCTCCTAACATGGGATCACTAGAATTCGCTTATGCATTAAATACAACCAATTAACCTTAGTACACCTTGGTTCATGTTTCTTAAGACGTTCAAGCAAGTTACCGTATAGGAGGTTAGCCAAATTTTCTTAAGCCTAACATCGATATCATCCAATCATACAAGAGACAATAGGAAACAAGAATTATAAGCTAAACCAATTAGATCTATTGAAGTTGTCACGCCCTAATTGATGGAGATGGACACACACATCAACAAGAAATCAATAAGATCTAATTAGTTATACACAAGTTTCACACAATCATAGGTAAACACTAGGTGATTTAGTAAAACATAATCAATGAAGAACAAGCAACAATAATAATGGAAGACATAATTAAGATAGAATCAACACACCATTACAAGATGTTTATGGAGTGATTAAGACCTTCTAAGTTGCAGGAAAAACACCTACCTAAACCCTAGAATCGGACTTAGGGTTTAGGGCTTACAAAAAGTGAAGTTATGATGTTGTATTTATAGGCAATATTTCTGTCGGCAAGGCTTGACGGCGTTAGCTCGTACAAATGACGGCGTCAACTTCCCATTTTCACCAAATTGTAGATCTTTTCGTCCTCTTCGCGTGGCCTTTTGAATCACCCAAATCCGAGTTCGTATGAAGATTTTATGGCCAAAACAGTGACAGCTACTCCGCGCGTAAGTTGTGATTGTCTTGATCAGCATGTGACGGTTTTACTAGGGTTTCTTCTTGTGCAAGTTGTCATTCTGACGTCGTCACTCAATGGCTTCTGACGTCGTCAGGTTGAGTCCTGACGCCGTCACTTCGCCGCGGTTAGGGTTTCTTGATGGCCTTCTTGACGCCGTCCCCCTTTAATCTTCCAAAATCCTCTCTGGCTTATCAAGGATTGACGGCGTCACACTGGGGCTTGACGCCGTCACAGGTACTATTCCAGCAGATTTAGAGACTTTGTCGTTTTCTTCACTTTTATGCTCCAAAAACGTCCAAAATGCTTCCTTTTCCAAATTTCATCTCCAAAGTACCTAAAATGACAAAAGGAACGATTTAGGGCAATATTTGATCAAATAAATACGATTTAGGGCTTAAATGACCCCCGAAAAGCGGTACACTTTTCGCCTCATCAGCTTCCTTGGCATCATGTTCTTGTCTTTGAAGCCTTGCAAGGTCTTCCGCAAAACTTGAATCACCTTCATCCATGCCAGAAGTATCTTTAACTTCAGAACCTGCAAAGTGGTTAGAAGGAAAAGAAGGAACAACAATGGTTTGTTCCTCACATTCAGAGTCTAAATCATCATTTGGGGAACTTGCATTGTTAGTAGGAGACTCCTGAGAACCTGCAGATTGATTAGCTTTGAAACGAGTATTTCCTAAAGTATCAGTTAGATAGTCCAGGTCAAAATACCACTCATGACCTGCACCCTGAATGTTAGGTTTATCCTCAAGATATCTCAGGTTTAGAGTCTCTTCTATCTTTTTGGCAGATAAGTTATAAACTCTATAAGCCTTGCTATGTGCAGAGTACCCAACTATAAATCCCTCATCAGCTTTCTCTTCAAATTTACCCAAATGGTCACTGGTGTTTAAAACAGTCACATGACATCCAAAAGGTTTAAAGTGACTGATGTTGGGAACTTTCCCACACAAAAGTTCATAAGGTGTTTTGTTGTGAGGATTAGTGATCAAAACCCTGTTTAAAACATAACAAGCAGTGCTAACTGCTTCAGTCCAAAACATGGTAGGTAGCTTAGAGTCAGCCAGCATTGATCTAGCTGCTTCTATAAGGGTTCTATTATTTCTTTCAGCAACCCCATTTTGTTGTAGGGTTCTGGCATTACTATAGTCCCTTTTAATCCCCTTTTTCCCACAGAGTTCAATTAAGTTAGAATTTTTAAACTCTGTCCCATTGTCACACCTTAAAGTCTTAACCTTTTTATTCAGCTGGTTTTCAATTAAGGCAAGAAAGTCCCTAATCACATGAAAGGTTTCATCCTTAGTACCTAAGAAGAAAGTCCAACAAAACCTGCTAAAGTCATTTGTAATCACCAGGCAATAGTACTTATGGTCAATACTTCTGATGGAAGTAGGACCAAAAAGATCCATATGAAGTAACTGGAGAGGCTCAGTGATGGTGCTCACAGCTGTGATGGCCTTGTAAGAAGCTTTGTGTTGCTTTCCCTTGTTGCAGGCAACACAATTATGTTCATTTGTGAAGGTCTTGAGAGGAAGCCCTTTTACCAATCCATTCTTTGCCAGCTTGTTGATGGTTTTGAAGTTCAGATGTGCCATCCTCCTATGCCATTTGGTAGATTCATCCAAAGATGCTTTTGCCACCAAGCAAGCTAAATCACCTTCAGGCTGGACATCATTTAAATTGAAGCTGTAAAGGTTGTGTCTTCTTGGAACTTTAAGTACAACCTGACTCTCATCAGGCAACTTGAAGTCTTTGGACAGCACAAGACAGTCAGTCTCAGTGAAGAGAACACTGTTCTTCTTGTCACAAATTTGTGAGACAGAGAACAAATTAAAGTTCTGGAGTTCTTTCACATAATAGACATTTTCAAAATCCTGCTTGGAAGTCCTAATAGTTCCTTTCCCTGTTATCTTGCCATCCCCTCCTCCAAAAGTCACAGTCCCTCCATTAATGGATACAAAATCATGCAATCTTTCTTTGTTTCCTGTCATGCTTCTAGAACACCCACTATCAACAATACCTAAGTCTTTACTTCTATGAGGATTTTCCTACAACAAAAGAAAATACAATAGCATTAGTTACAATGGGAGACCCAAGTCATAACTGACTTGGGCCTGCCTTGTGGATCAGAAAGATTTAAACCATGTAGATTGATGAGATCCACCATTGTTCTTGGACCCCATTATCAAATATTGGCCATTATGTCTCCAAGAACAACCTGCTGAGGACTTAACAGCAGTTTCCCATCTTCCCCCCCCCCCTTTTTGCATTGGGTCATAATAACCAGGCCTATAATCATTCTGAAAGTAAGAGCTTGTAGGTCTGATGAATGGTCTAGCAGCATTACTTTTCCAACCAGCAGGAATAGGTTTACCAGTTGGAACTGGTTTTCCGGCAGGAAATGGCTTACCAGCAGGAACTGGCTTACCAGCAGGAACTGGTTTACCAGCAGGAAATGTAGCTCTGCCAGAGCTCATTTGTGCTGCTTGAGTAACAAATGGGGGTATATTTTCAACATTATTCCACAATGGTCTAGATTGCTGTTGCCCAGCACACACACCCATTCTATTCTCATAAAAATTACAATCTTTAATAAGATGAGAATAACTACCACAAACAAAGCATGATTTCTTTCTAAAAGATTTGTTCTTAACATGAATTCTCTTATTACACACAAACTTATCACAACCAAAACTAGAAATAGAATTGTTTTTAACAAAATGAAAAGAAATGTCTTCAAAAGAAGCTGTCTTTGAATTGGATTCATCATCAGCTACTCTTGAGGAGAAGTCATCAGACTTGGGTGTGGGAGACTTGTCACTTGAATCACATGAGGCAAAGTCATTGGTCTTGGGTTCTGAGGACTTGTCACTGTTAGAACAAGAGACAAAGTCATTAGATTTACAATCAAGTTCAGGCAAGTCATTGGACTTTTTGCCATAGGTCATATGTGATTCATCAAAGTCTGTGTGGGTAGAGGTAGGCTTAAATACTCCTGTTATAGGTGGAGAAACAGCATTCATTCCTCCTTCTTTAACATATTTAACAGGAATTTGATAATTCTCAGGTTCAGGGGTAGGGTCAAAAATGCTTGGCTCACTAGGGTCATACACTTCATCTGGTCCAATATAATCTCCATACCCCAACCCTCTCTTAGACCTTACAGACTGAGAGCTATTATTCAACTTAGCTAGGTGTTTAGATGATTCTTGCCATTTATTACACCTGGCCACTTCACTATCTAACTTAGCCTGCAAGTCCTGTTTCTCTACATTCACCTTAGCATTTTCACTTTCAGAATATTTTAACAAATTAGTAGTGTTTTCCAAATCTCTTTCTAAAACCCTAATCTTTTCTTCATATGCCAACTGATTAGTTTGGTACCAAGCCTTTTGTTTTTCTAAAGTTTTAAGTGTGCTTTTATATGCTTGAACTTGTACAAACAATTCTTTATATTGAGACTCTAAATCATCAAAATCTTTCTTAAGTTCAGCATACTTATCATGACAACCAAAAGGACAAGTTTGTACCTGAGATGAGATACCCATCAAAGCAAATTCCTCAGCCACATCTGCCTCATCTTCTGTCTCACATCCAGCAAGCATTCCATAAACTTGAGCAACACCTCTTTCCTCATCATCTCCCTCATGTTGTGACCAATCCACCATGGAATCAACAGATATCAAGGCTTTAGGTTCCTCTGAGTCTAATTCTTTGAGCTTGAACGCAGAGTATCTGGTCTTATCATCTGCTTTCTTTTCTTTGCATTCTCTTGCAAAGTGACCCAGTTGTGAGCAGTTGTAACATCTAGCCTTCCTTTTATCAAACCTGGCTCCATCCTTCCTATTGAATTGGATCTTCCTGCCAGCCTTCTTTTCAAATCTGTTCACCTTCACTGAAAGCATAGCCATCTGCCACTTGATATCCAATTCTTCCAAGTCCAACTTATCAATCTGGTCAAAGTCTTCATATGCAAGCTGCTGTTGTGGTTCACTTTCAGCAACAAAAGAATGAAGCACATCTTCAATTACATTGCCAGAATTTGAATGTGTTCTTGGTGTAGCAGGGGTATATGAGGTTGATGATGATGAGGTTGGGCTATCAGCATATGTAAGCTTCTTGTTAGTACTGGTAGTACTAACAAATGCTGAGTGAGTTGGAGCAGAGGAATTGTAGCTTGAACCTCCCTTGATATCAATCTCAAGTGACCTGAGCTTGTTGTACAGGTCATCAAAGCTTAAATAATCAAGACCACCCTTTGTTTTGAGAGTGATTGATACCTGTGACTAGGAAGAAGGCAATGCTCTCAAGAACTTGGTATTGCAATCTTCATTATCTGGCCTCGCCTGCAGCTGATTGAGTTGGCTCAAGATCTTCTAGAACCTATCATAGCCTTTATGCAATCCTTCTTCTTCAGAGATCTTGAATTCTTGGAACTCCTGCTTCAGCATGGACTTCCTCATCTTCTTAGATTCATCATTACCTCCAAATCTGGCTTTAATAGCCAACTAGATTTCTCTAGCATCATCAAGATGATGAAAATCACCCATATGGTCTTCTGGGAGAGACTGAAGCAATATAGTTCTTGCCTTGGTCTCCCTCTAAACTGCAATATGTTCATCAGCAGAAACAGGAGGAAGAATTATGATGTTGCCTTTAGAATCTCTTCCAGTTTTCTTTCTGCTGTTACCATTCTGAATGACATGCCAGATGTTGTAATCACTATTTGTGATCCAGTATTCCATCTTCATCGCCCATATCTCATACTCATCCTTCTTAAGGTAAGGAAACTTGGCATTATTGCTTGACACAGTGGTTGTTACAATTTGTTGAACACTTTGAGTTTCAGGTTTTTCATTGTTGATAACCGAATCATCGGATGAAGTCATTGTATGAGGGTTTAAGGAACTTTTTATGGGGTTTAAGAGATTTGTTGATAAAAACTATTCTTCTTTCACAGAGTCTCTAACCAGTCTCTGATACCACTTGTAGGATCAGCCCTAGATATATCTTTTGAGCCGGTTTAAGATCAATAGAATGTTTATGTAATCATAAACAAACTAAGAGAAACTCTGACTATTAAACTAGTGTTTACGCGGAATATAAACAATAGAGTTGAAAGAAGAATAACTAAATAACTCTTGATCCTCTATGGATCTATATTAATAACCAAAAGTGTTTTCAAAGTCGTACATTGTTCATAGCCGTATGTTTCTTTTATACACCAAGAAACCCTAATACAGCCCATTACAAGAAAACGTGTGAAGAAGATATGCATTATCACTTCCTAATATAACTCATGCATATCCCTTACTCTAACAAACTTCTAAATATACGGGTTGACTATTTCTATTACCCGTAGAAACAATAACTAACAACAGGAACCACTATTGGCTACCAGCAGAAACAATAAAAGTACTATGCCAGCAGGAACTATATACCTGCCAGCAGAAACAAAAACTGCACTAACAGCAGTAATGAACTATTACTATTTTTATTAATTCCTAACACCTGTCACCAGTCACTCCCAAGCCATGCGTCGGATAGTTCACTCCTTGCGGTTCTAGCTGTACCAACAATCCTTCCGTGTTGCATAAGGACAATAGCTAAGTCCCTTCCTTGAGTAGAAACAATTCTCTTTTCAGCTTCTCAAATTTCTCCTCTCATTCTTCATCCCAATCCAAAATTTACTCTTCGAAGGTATAACCTATAGCTTCTTCCGATGTAGAAACCTCAACACAGAATACGAAGATGATTTTCGTGTTTCTCTTTCGTCTCTGAATATACCAATACGTCATACCATGACAAATTGTCCAAGTATTCATGAAAGACACGATTTATCAAGTTCATAGGAACAGTCGGAGCAGTAGCCAATACGATTGGCATCACAATACTCATAGAGATCAAAACGAATACGGAGAGCAATTCTAGGAACATCTCGCTCCTTTAAACATAACTGAAAAATTATCAGATCTAAAATCCATCATTGGGAAACTTCACACTCTGGAGTTGATTAATTCAAATCGTCGACGGATATTGGTTCTAACTACGATACTATTCAGCTTCCCGAGATCACTACACAACTTTGTGCTATCATCATCCTTCTTCATGAATACAACTTGGGTACACCACGGATACAAACTCAAACGGATAAAACCACTTTCTAAAAGCTGGTCCTTCAATTCTTTCCATTCAACCGATGTCATAAGATACAGAGTTTCTGAGCTAGGAAAAACATTGCTCTTATACGAATAGAGTTTCTGAATCAGCCAACTTACTGATCTCAGGCACTTCTCAAGACATCCTATGATCCCAATAAGTTCAAGTTATATGATGTAACTATTATCACGTTGGCCAGGCGTCATAATACTTACATCATATACACATGCCCTTATTGCAATCACAGTTTACCTCGAGTCGTGACTAAACAAACTTCATAACCAGATCAGAACAAGATCACACTCAGATGGAAATCTTGATAGTTTATTTAGGAATTCATTACGATAATTTCAAACAACCGAATAATTCTCGAGTCGAGTTTCATCAAACGAAAATATCCCCACAACCGCGACAGATTAACGTACGAATTTGTAAAACAAAGGTGCTCATAATTATTTATCAGGTTGGGAACCATGGTACAGAGTTCGAGTTTCTCAAATCGCTAAAGATTACAAATCTAATTTGACTGCTGTTAGCATCTCGATGCTTGGTCAACAAGTCCATATTCTAAATAACATCGAATTAAACATTCCCAAAGGAAGTAGATTAGAAGAACGAACATATCTTCCAATACCTTCAAAACATACTGGATAATTTCGATACTCTTGATGGATAATCACAATTATTCTCATTGGAATGGAGATGAACAAAGCAGATTCTAATAGTGCAGAGGGGACCTTAATATGCTTAGCAAAAGCAAGGGAGACTACAGAATGTGTCGAACACATCGGATTCATACATATACGAATTCTCTGAACGAATGAAAAGGTATCCAAACGAATCATACACGAATCGGAGATCGAATTTCAAAGAATGCGGTCACATCAGAGAGTGAAACCTGTAAGGTATTACTACAAAGTCTCAAAGCATTCTAAACTTATGTGATCACTAAACTTATATTGCGTATCTTGCTAAATTTCCTAAGTCTCCAGAACGAATGGTCTTATAAGAGCCTAACTGAAAGCAGAGGCATAAATCAGAGCGGCGCGGAAGAAAGATAAATAATCAAAGTCTTATCGCATAATCTACCCAATCCTCACCGGTCACAACTAAAGTTTCTACAGGGAAAACCTAAGGCAAAACTTCAAGGGTTGTCTTATAGTCTCTTACAGTGGAAGCCTAAGGGTCCAAAGTCAAGGTTTTATGTACTACAAGTCGCAGCCTGGCCTCTGATACCATAATTGTAACGCCCCAACCCAACAAGAGTCAAGATATTACATTCATGATGTCAAACAGAACATACACAAGCGGAAGACTTTAATAATACAATTAAATTCAACGGTTACAAATGAAATCTAAAGTGAACGGAATACAAGGATTTCAACAAAGGTACAATATGTCTGGTAATGAAAATATCCAAGTCAACTCTAATCCAAGGTAGCTATTAAAGGTGTAGTCCTCTAAGGGCTCTTATGCACTCTTCACTCATATCCCAGCTTCCCTCTAAAACCTGCCGCAGGAAAAGAAATGCGGTTGAGCTTAAAAAGCCCAGTGAACAGATATATATGATAAACGAATAATCAAACATGTATATGTAAAGAAAGAGGAAACACAGACTCCTGCTGAAATGAATGTCATCTGTCAAAAGAATAAGAGATCAAGATCATCTGAACAAATATCATAAGTCAACTGGAATGGAGAAAACAGAATATGGTGCATTGGGGAATAACAGAAGGTATATCAAAATGTATCAAAGGTTTAAGGGTTGTCAGAAAATCTACCACGAGCCCAGAAACATATCATATCATAACATCATAATCATAATCTTCATAAGTAACCATAAGTAACATAATGGGGTGATCAGCTCCCAGAATTGTGAAGGGCATGTATTGCACACAGTACCAATCACCATAAATATAACATATAACATAACAGATCAGATCTAGGATGCATCCATATGCCCCTGCAGAAGTCATAATCATCGTGGCCATATATATATCATAATAAAAGGGACGTGATGGGTCATCACTCCCCCACCCTAGAGTCATGCCATTGGTGCATCAATGACATGGTCATGGAACCCCCATGACTAGTGATACAGATACAGAATACATAATGGCTCGGGTATCAAACTGAAGAGTCAAACAGAATGTCATAGTAATGACACATAATCTAAGGTCATCAGAAATATCATAATCATAGGTTCATATTAAAAGGGTGCATAGCAAAGGATCATATCATATCAAGCAACCGAATCAAGTCAAGGATCAAAAGTCATGAGAAAAGACACCCTTACTGAGAAATGGTAGAATATATGTACCTTATGCAAGCAACCAAAATAAGAAAGAATACTGATACAGGGAATTACTCCTTCTTCACCGAACCTATACAATTTAATGATCACGTGTTATTTATGAGCTCATTTTACAAGTTTATTGCTTATAGTTATTTAGACTTCCCATTTAAGGTTTCTTTTTATTTTTGAAAACTTTCCACTTTTAATAACTTTCTATTTTTAGTAACTTGCCATAATTAGTAAGCTTCCATATTTAGTAAGTTTCCTGATTCAGTGACTTTTAAGGTTATAGATAATAATTATGTAACTTAAAGGGCTTATTATGTTCACATTATAGTTTAGGATTTAATAAAACAATTTATAATAATTTGGGGTTTAAATTATCAATATAGCAAAGTTTAGGGTCTAAAATGTAAATTATATAAATGTATTACCAATTCTTAGTTTTGCTAATTTTATGAACTTCAGTAATAAACCCATGCAAAATAATTCACTTCGCTTATTAGAAACCCAAACTCGACTTCAAACACAACCTAAGACCCCCTTTGTGCGCTTGACCTTTTTGACCCATGTCCTCATGTATTTCAATCTTTACAAGACACTTATTATCACACTCTATTTATTAGTTTTAAATCACTTCACTCACACAAGTATTTAGCCCCTCAAATCAGTATACTCACCCATACGTATACACACAAGACATTAACCCACAACTTCCATGCAATCACACATACTCAGTTCACGTGAATATCTCATGCACATCCCTTTATACGCAACACACAGGACCCCAACTCCTTCTTTTTAAGTCGACCTAACTCTACTTTTCAACCCTTTTCATTAGTCATTGCATTTGAACACAAAACCACACCACAGATTCCCTTTTGAACCCAACACACAACTCGACATCATTAGAAAACCTACACAAGCCCAAATGATCCACACTTAAACCAGCCTATACCACAACTCTCGACCTTCTTTTAATTCAGTTAGTAACATGATTTGACCACTCCAACTCAGCCACATGCATGCAAATTCACGCTACATGCACACACACTCATACATGCAATATAACCACAATCCAGAAGTTAGATCCATTTCCATTTAAGTCATAGGTGAGTTCCATATTTTTGACTCACAAGAACATTACTCGAACAATTATCTCAGCCATGTTATTTACAAACCAAAACGCAACCAGGTCTTCACAAAAATCTTAGAACTAACACATTAATTAGCCTAGAGTTTTCACCTCTTATTTACGATCATATAAGACAGATTTTTTTTAGAGTTTATTTAAGTATGTACAGTCGACATGGCCTGCTAATACGTCCTCGAACAGTCACAAAAACACGATACAAAACTGTCTACAATAACTCGACGCAAAATAGATCCTAGGCGGTTATGTATTCATGGTTTCATATGTCTCATATTTCATTAGTTTAGTTTATGTTCCAGATTTTCAGATTGTATGTTATGGATCATACGAATGTTTAGATGACCAGATATAGACGCGCTTCAAAACAGATTTGAAAGGTAGTACAGAAACCCAAGTCGACGTGTATAGGTTTTATAATGTATTGTATTATGTAGCGTTCATGAATACGTTGCTTGATCATTTTCAAAACAAGTTGTTAGGGTGCGTTTATGTTGAGACTTAGGATTTATATGAGGGCTGGTAACTCGACACAACAAGGCCACAAAACACGACTCAGCGTACAGCCACAAGACTCAGACATAAAAGTGAATACGACATGCGACACAAAATAGATCAGATGCCATTCGTATTATCATTTAATTTTAACAAAGCAATATATGATTTTAACGTATACAATGAGTTTATATGTTTTAACAGTTTATGCGACTTAAATATCTCGATACATATTCTCATTATAAACGAACAAAGATTGGGTTTAGCGTTAAGTTTCAAAGTTTTCTAGTCATATATCATGAAGTGTATAACGAGGAGGGTTCATAAGGGATACCTTGATCGGAGATAGGAACGGAACAAAGAACACACGAACCAAAGGGCCAACCCTATTCGAACTAACCCACGAGCTAAACCTTCCAAGCCTTTGTCGATTCCTCAATGAGTCGGATTGTAGTTGATGTTGTTGTGTGTTGCTTTGTTTTCAAAGGTCACATATGAAGCAAAAGGAGAGGTGTGGGTGTTTTGTACGTGTAATACAAAATGGGAGAAGGTGGTGTGTGGGGCGTTTAACTTTAAATGAGATAAGGGAGAGTCACAAACAGAAAGTCAATCAATTGTGCTTTTTATTGAATCAGTTTGTTAGGAAAATGCCGAAGATCAAGTGAGAATAAGGAGAGGTTTAACATTTTCAAACTTTCCATATTTGATATTAATGAGTGTGTGTTATTCTTGGTTGTGGATCGGTTTGGCTGAGTAAATAAGAGAATATTGATATGCACAAGAATCTTCTAATTAGAGAAATGATTCAAGTTTTTTTTCATTGACAAGAGGATAGATGGAAACACGTATCACGAATTTCGTATATGGATATTCAAAAAAAGAAAAAAAATATTGAAAACATTGGTTCTTTGCATTGATGTGAAGTGTATGCCTCCCTTTTATTATTATTATTATTATAATTATTATTTAATTTTATTTTTTTAGGGGCAAAATGGGAATTTAAAATGAACGGAATTTAGGGTTTTACAGTGTTTGTCACATTACTTTTTTATAAATGGTGTAAATTATCTTTTTAATTTAAAAAGACAATTGCGCCACGGGTTTCATTAAACTTTATTAGTAAGACAAAGAGCACCATGGGTCATAGGGCTCGCGTTATAGCAAAAAGTGCTCTCACTTTGACAATTTTTCTCAATAACTCAAAATCTATGACTTAAACAAAAAACACCATCCTTTCATAACTCAAAAACCACACATAACCCAATAAAACACAAATGCAACACACATACATAAAAGGAAAAAATGTATAACGTTGGCTGTTAAATCTGACGCGAAGACGGATAACTTGGGGTGGGGTGTGGGGTTGGTGTTATAGCGTTGAGTTATAGGCCACCAACCAACCTATAACTCACCCACACCGAGAGCTCAAAAGCATGAAAGAAATCACGCAAAATCAATAGATCAAAATCTTGTCCTTAAATTCAGTGACAGATGTGTTGCGGAATCATTTCTATGTCTGCAATCCCAATTTTCATTAGATTTGTGCAATGTTATGCTGCGCCCTTTTGCTTTATCTGTACAATGAAATCACAGCTGTCAAAATAACCGAGGAACCGTACCCCGCCGACTAGGAACCGAACCATATATTAGAATCAGGGTACGGTTCTTGGTTCTAGAAATTCCAAATTTTCGGTTGTCGGGATGGTTCAGGTCAAAAATGTCCGGTTCCGAAAAAAAAAAAAAAAAAAAAAAAAAAAAAAAAAAAAAAAAAAAACCCTGAAAACCTAAAATAAATTAAAACCCTAACCTTTATTCCATTCCAAATAACATCAAACTATCAATTTTACAATTACTAATATCATTCAAAAATTTAAATATCATCATCAACATGAAAATAATTTCTATGTATTTTTTCCATTATATTGTGATCATAATTGATTAAATAACATGTTAGAATAAATGTAGATGAAATTGAAGATCTTTTGAATGATGACGAGGTTGTTAAAGAGATGGAAGAAATGACACAAAGTTATAGAAAGAAATAAGTGATGAAGCATAAGCGTTTTTGGAGATTTAGGACACAAATGAGTGTTTTTGATACTTTTGAACAATTATAAACTTATATTTTGACTTATTGTGTTTTTGTTTATGTTATTTTGAAGGGGCATTTGAATTACTGGAAAAAGTTTCATTGTTGTAGATATTTTTGTGTATGTTTGTATTGTTATAGCATGTCCTTTATTAATGATCGGCAACGAAAAAAATAAAATTTTTAAATACTTTGGTACTCATCGGAAATTACCGAAAATTCCCGTACCGTAACCGAACCGAAGAACGGGAAACAAAACTAAAAAGAGAATAAATATTTTTTTTATTTTGTATTATTTATTTATTTATTTATTTGACCTAAAACAACCATATACAGTAACAAATTTTGTACCTCTTGAATATTAGATAACCAAATATGACACAAGCCCATATTCCGATAGCACATGTCTAGCCCAAAACCACTTTTAAAGTAAATACCCAATACCATTATCAATAACCCTAAGAGTAAATTGCAAAAATCGTCCTTATGGTTTGGCCAAATTGCACGTTTGGTCCCTGTGATTCATAAAGTGCAAAAATGGTCCGGATTTGGCACTGTCTCATGCACTTTTGGTCCCTCATGTTAACCGGCGTTAAGTGAGTTCCGTTAGCACTTACACGTTAGCCCTTAAGGCTAACAATCATTGCAACGCCCGTCCTTTAAACATTTGGCCAAACCACAAGGACTATTTTTGCAATTTACTCTTTTTTTTTTCGATTTTTTTTTTATTTTTAATTTTTCGTCCGAAAAAAGTTTTTATATAAAACTTTTTTATATAAAAAATATGTACGAAAAAAGATTTTATATAAAACTTTTTTATATACGAAAAAAAAAATTCAAAATTTTTTTTCGTCCTTATTATTTTTTTTTGAAAATTTTTTTTCGTCCGTCTTTTTTTCAAATTTTTTTTCGTCATGTGAATTTTTTATTTATATAAAACGTTGTTTTATATAAAGTTTGTTTTTTTTGAAGTTTATATAAAACATATTTTTTGCAAAAAAAAAAAACACTTTTCTGGCACAAAAAGTTTTTTTGAAACATATATAAAAAGTATATAAAAAATTTTTTTAGTATATAAAACTATTTTTTATATAAAAATGTTTCTATATAAAAAAGTTTTTATATAAAAATGTTTTTTATATAAAAAAGTTTTTATATGAAAATGTTTTTATAAACTTTTTTTTTATATAAAAAACTTTTTTCGTATATAAAAACTTTTTTATAAACTTTTTTTTATATAAAAACTTTTTTCGTATATATTTTTAATATAAAAAAGTTTTATATAAAAACTTTTTTCGTATATATTTTTAATATAAAAAAGTTTTATATAAAAAAAAACTTTTTTCGGACGAAAGAAAATTTTCAAAAAAAAAAAAAATCGAAAAAAAAGAGTAAATTGCAAAAATAGTCCTTGTGGTTTGGCCGTTAGTTTAAAGGACGGGCGCTGCAACGAATGTTAGCCTTAAGGGCTAACGTGTAAGTGCTAACGGAACTCACTTAACGCCGGTTAAAATGGGGGACCAAAAGTGCATGAAACAGTGCCAAATCCGGACCATTTTTGCACTTAATGAATCATAGGGACCAAACGTGGAATTTGGCCAAACCACAAGGATGATTTTTGCAATTTACTCTAACCCTAATTATAGAAGAACACCACATTCTTTTTTCTTTTTTTTTTGAACATTTTTAACCAAACGCAACCACCAATCAAACAAGCAGCAGATATATAAAAAATTCGTCTCTGTTATTTTGTTTGCTGCTCCAACAACTACAAACTATCCATAGTCCCAAATTAATTTCGTACCTTGTTTTTACTTTAAACAAATTCGTCTCTTGTTTCTTTGTCACAACCGAACACAAACAAGTATCCTCTTTGATTTATCACAGCCGATGCACGAACCACGAAGAACACAAATGTTTTCGACTTCAGTAGAGTTGAAAACGCAAGAGACAGGGTGTCGATTTTTTTTTTTTATTTTTTTTCGGTGTTTAAGGTTAAAGATATTGTGTTTATGCAAAAAGAAAAAAGAAAAGAAAAAAAGAATGAACCTGTGATACGGAAAATATTACGGTAGCTTGTAGGAAATTAAGATGGAGAATAGTGATATACATGCTCAGGATTGTCGGCCAAAGCCGACGTCCGGAAAAATTAAAGTGGCAGCTGAAGAGTTTAGTTTTAGGGTTGTAGATTTTAGGATCGTATGGCTGATAACATGTAAGATAATGTTTCATATCATTCATAATAGAGATTGGGTAAATATTCATATCATTCATAATAGAGATTGGGTACATATATATTGATACCAAGATTATTTTAGAGACCGGGCCTCAGCCCAATACACAATATCACCTAACAATAATATGCTTAATGATCACATTTTACATGTTTATTTATTTATTTATTTGAAAGTATGAAACTATATTGAAAATAAACATCTCTAACTAAGGTGGTTCAATGGTGAGTATTGAAAATGAGAATAAAAAAACCCCAAAGACGTTCAATATTGTCAAGCTAAGGGTGCGTTTCTTTTCTAGTTATGGGGAAGGAATAAGGGGACCTACTAATTTAATTGTATTTATTTTAAAAATAGGACCCACTATTTCTCTTAGTAGATCTATATCCACAACGCTTAAATTATAGTGTCCTCCCAATTAAGAGACTCATATAGACGTGGGACCCACATGATCCCTTAGTTAAGGAAAAATATAAACACACCCTAAGTGGGTGTTTACCAAATTAAGTGGTTCCAAATGAACCACTTAATTAGCCTCTTAAAGGGGAGGACAAAGCTTTGGTGGGTCTCTCTATTAAGTGGGATTAAAGGATTGAGCCCACATTAAATGATTCATATGGAAAAAAGAAACACTCCGGACATGTGAGCCATATTGGTGTGTCAATCATATCCATTGTGTTTGTCACATTACTTTTTTATAAATGGTGTAAATTATCTTTTTAATTTAAAAAGACAATTGCGCCACGGGTTTCATTAAACTTTATTAGTAAGACAAAGAGCACCATGGGTCATAGGGCTCGCGTTATAGCAAAAAGTGCTCTCACTTTGACAATTTTTCTCAATAACTCAAAATTTATGTCTTAAATAAAAAAACACCCTCTTTTCATAACTCAAGTTATAGGACCCCTCTAACTCACACATAACCCAATAAAACACAAATGCAACACACACACATAAAAGGAAAAAATGTATAACGTTGGCGGTTAAATCTAACGCGAAGACGGATAACTTGGGGTGGGGTGTGGGGTTGGTGTTATAGCGTTAAGTTATAGGCCACCAACCAACCTATAACTCACCCACAACGAGAGCTAAGCATGAAAGAAATCACGCAAAATCAACTGAATATTCCTCAAAATCTTGTCCTTAAATTCAGTGACAGATGTGTTGCGGAATCATTTCTATGTCGTGCAATCCCAATTGATCATAGATTTGTGATGTTTCTGCGTACCTTTTTGCTTTTATCTTGTACAATTGAAAATGCACACGCTGTCAAAAAAACCTAGGAACCGTACCCCGCCGACTAGGAACCGAACCATATATTAGAATCAGGGTACGGTTCTTGGTTCTAGAAATTCCAAATTTTCGGTTGTCGGGATGGTTCAGGTCGAAAATGTCCGGTTTCGGAAAAAAAAAAAAAAAAAAACCCTGAAAACCTAAAATAAATTAAAACCCTAACCTTTATTCCATTCCAAATAACATCAAACTATCAATTTTACAATTACTAATATCATTCAAAAATTTAAATATCATCATCAACATGAAAATAATTTCTATGTATTTTTTCCATTATATTGTGATCATAATTGATTATGTAACCACTATGAAAAATCCCTCATTTAAATAAACTGTCTCTCAGAATACTTATCCTTTTTCCACGTAGAATTTTTTTTCTTTTCTTTCCTGATTGTAAATTATTATCTTATGTGACGAAGATCACATCCCAAATAACCGTGCTTGCAACCCAACCTTAATTGATTTAGTATTTACATATGAAAACATCATTGACCTAAAACGTTATGAGATCCCACTTACCACTTTGCGTTATTTCGCTAATGTACATTTAAAACTGAATATTCCTTAACTAATGATAATTTTATAAAACCCTAAACTACCATAACAACATTTATGAACAATAAAACCCTAGAAATACTAAAGTACAAATTATCTGATTAATGTACAAGTCCCTAAAGCATAAAAACCTTAATTTTACTTTAACTTCCGATAAAACCCTAATCTCACATAACTATGAATTTATATATACATTTTACAAACCCTAATTTATTTATACAATATTTTTACAAGATAATATATTTACAAGTTATTTAAACTAGTGTACAAGTCATTTATGCACAAAATCATTTATTCACAATATCTTTATAAAAATCCTCTTTATATTTATTATAAAGTATAAATTACAAACCCTACATGCATAATTTTCAAAAATTATATTTTCTAAATTCACTAAATATTTTTACAAGTCTTTAAACCTAAAGTACAAGTACCTAATGCATATAAACTAAAAATTCCATTTATTTACTTTTAACCTAACAAAACTTAACATATAATTTTCATAACTTAATAAATTATAAAAATTACATTTTTCTCATATTCTAAATTATAGTACAACCTTACTAAAGCTGAAGTACAAGTCTTTTATGCATGAAACTATATATTTATAAAATCCTAAATAAAACCTTAATGATAGTTATTTAAAATGACATTTTATGTAATATTTTTACACAATAAATTATAAAAATAATTTATTTATTTATTTAACATATGTACAACTCCATAAACTCAATGTACAACCCTTTAATGCACAAAAATATAAAAACTCATTTAATGGCATTTAAAGTGTAATAAAAATTATATAAAAATTATAGAAAATTAAGAAATAATTAAAAATATATTTTTCTTATTTTTCTTACATTAGTACAAGTCTTATAAGCTATAGTACAACTTTCTAAAGCACAAAAACCTATTTTTCCTATATAAGTAGAATTCGACATATATCTAATTAAGACATAAGGATTCAAAAATCATTTCTAACTAAGTCTTGAACCTAGGAACCCTAATTCTACCTTAAACCCTAGTTTACAAGTCAACAAAGCCACGGTACAACCCCTTCAAGCACCATTCGATCACTACAACCCTAATTACTTCACTTAGTTTGATTCTAACTATGAAATAACTAATCTTTAGCATTCCTTAAGCCCTAAGAGAACCAAATGGCTGAACCTTAGGCTTCCAACACTCCCTTCTTCTAGAATAGAACATATGTGTATGAACCATAGCCTTCCACATCATCTCCCCCTCCTCCTCCACATGTGGCGCCAACCATAGCCACCCACCTCATCACCTTCTTCATTAATACAGACCTAGAACCTCCATGAAACCCTAGATTGGCCCTTTATAAATAGCAACCACCCTTGGAGCCCTAAACCATCACCAACCCCACGAATCACTATAAACAGCCACAAACCTTTACACTACTGATCCCCTTAGTCCCATATAAGATCAAATAAGTCTAGAGAAGCAGTAGGAGCAAGCTAGAACCATAGGATAGCTCAATTCGAACCCTACACCAAAATCTTGCCCTAGTCGACCAAACCAAGTAAGGTATACCTATGACCTTTTTCATTTACTTTCCTATATATATTTTATGTCTAAATACATATTAGAACATGTCTTAATAAGTGTCATGACCCAGAAATAGCAAAAACACCTTCTTGTTTAATTTTGATCCTATCGAGCTAATATATAGAAATAAATTCGAAGTGAAGTTCTAAATGATCTAGGATATTAAAAATAGTCTAGGAACACTTTAAACATGTTATAATAACTAAACAAATCATAAAAACACTAGGTCTAAAAATCGGATTTTACAAAAACGAGTTTATTTTTTTCTTTTTGCTTCTGTCGAACCACAGCAGGTCTGCTGCTTTCGTCCTTAATTTAGCCTAGTAAACGTGTCTTATAAATTCTAGTTTTTGACACGGTTAAATTACATTAAAATAGCTACACATAGGAAAAAGAATCAACATTTTTCGTTAAGAAACGAGGGAGAACGAGGCAAAAGAAGTTGGGTTAATTTTCTGTGTCGAGTAAAACAATATTACGAGTTTCTGTTTTCATTTCTGAGTTCGTGGGTTCGATTCAGCCCTTAAAACTTTACAAAAATACTTTTAAAACAATTATAAACATTTTAGAAAAGGTTTCGCAAAAGGTCTCGGCTTGGATCATTAGAAATAAATTGTTTTTGGTATAAAGGATCACGGGTGTGATCGGGTATTAAACACAAGGATCATTTCTGTCAAAACTATATAAAATTTCTGTTTTGGACCTTCCTTGTGATCGGGGAATCCCTAAGGGGGTAAAACTGTCTATTTTGAAACTTGAGGGTACAAAGTGTCAATTAACTAAAGTCCGAGGGTAAAAGTTGTCATTTTCATAAAGTCTAGGGGTAAAAGTTGTCAACTATAGAAACTTGAAGGTTTAAAATGAAAATATTACTAAACCCTAATCTTATTTAATATTATTATAATATTTATTATTTTTATTAATATTATTAAGTTTTATTTAAACTTAATATACGTTTTGTACCGTAACTAACAAACGAAGTGTCCATTTAACGAACGGAAGGAACCGAATCTTACAGATAAGAAAATATAATAAAATATTACTTTTGAAACTACATATTGGCTCTATTAAGTATTTAACTATCAAACCAAAACATAACAAAACGAACATTGGAAACTTATATAATCAGAAACTTATACTGAAAACTTGACATACAAACCCAGGTTGCAAGCCGGAGACGTTTATCAACTTTGTTTAGCTTTTGTTTTTCATCCAGACTGCTCAGGTGAGTTCATAGTCCCACTTTTCTTATATGTTTTCTAAACTTGTGGGGAGATACATGCTACCAAACCAAACACAAGTATTTTCCTGATTGTTATTGCAATAAGTTAACCGTTGCCTGTTTATTTTAAAAGACCCTGTTATCATGCACCATTAATCACCTGCGGGTGAGCGCGAATATAGTGAATAGATCTATTGGCAGTTGACGTCCCATTTGTGTTGCTGGCTAAGGAACCAAATGCATTATATTTGAGTTTAATAAAGAGTTTCAGGCAGACTCCTACCCGGGGCAAGGTTACCTACATTTAATTATGGGGTAATTTTTAACCTGTTAACGCTTTGTGTGTCATGAGGCTTAGTGCAATATTCCGAACTGTGATATAACTGATTTCTCTCATTTGGCTTGTGTTCAAACTGATTATAACTTTAAACGCTATGGATTCACTCAACCTTTGTGTTGACTTTTTAAGCATGTTTATCTCAGGTAACTGGAAGTACGATTTGGCACGGAGTGGCGGTGGACTTTCTTTTAAAAGAGTGTCCGTTTTGTTATCATTCAAATGAATAATGTATCATTTATAATGTATTTCGAAACATCCCTCTGGGACCTATCTTATGTACTCTGATATTAAATAAATGAATGATAACAATTTTTATTTAAAAACGTCTCTTTTCGAGTCGTTTTCTATTTCCATGACTGTGAACCATGAAGTAGCACCCCAAGCTTATATTCCGCTGCGTAATCCGAAAATGGGGGTGTTACAGATTGGTATCAGAGCTTGTGGTTATAGAGAACCAAATGTTTTCAAACATTGGACTATAACCGATTTTCACAAACTTAACTAAAAAGTCCTCCGTGCCACAACGCCACTGAAACATTACTTGTATGTGTTTATTCTAATTATTAGTTACATAGTAAAATGTTTATAATTACCGGGTGGTTACAGAATCCTGACTTTCCCTACCCATTCTATTCCTCTTATGTCGGACTCGGATATTGAAAAATATCACGATAGTACCGGTTTGTCATTTCAAATAATTTTTCTTTATTGCTCAACAAACTTTTGAGTGTGGAAGTGAATTTAGGCATCAAGAGCAAAGCATCCGCGAAGCTTATATCAAAATGTAATTCTTGAAAAATTTGGAAAAATTTCTCCATTTGACTCGAAGCTTTGTCACGGAGCTTTTGATCACTCAATCTCGAAGGATACGGAAGATTGGTCTTAACGGGAGCTTCTTTAGGTTCAACATTTTTCGGTTCAGATGGATGGATGACCGGAGGTTGGACGTCTTTGGTTCCTCCGTTGTTAGTAGAAGTTCCATGTCCTTGGTCACCTCGGTCTCATGGAACGACTACCTTGGGAGGTAGAGAAGAAAGGGTAGTCGGAGCCGTGGGTCCATCATATGAAACACCGCTCCTAGTCGTGATCGCCTTAGCATCGCCCCTCGGGTTGGCGATCGTGTTACTTGGAAGAGTAGTAGTACCCGAACCCGAGGGTCGATCATTTAAACGTTTGTTCAATTCGGTTATCTGATTAATCATCATTCTATTCATTTCTTCTTGTTTCTTTTGTTGATGCTGACTTTGAAGAATGAATTGTTTTAATAACTCATCCGAGGGCGATGGGTTTGACACAAATCCTTGATTTTGATTGTTAGAAAGATTTGGCCCTCGGTTGTTTTGAACAAAACCTTGATTGTTTTGAAAATTTCCCTGATTAAAATTTCCTTGATTCGGGGCTTGGTTAAAATTCCCTTGGTTTTGATAAACTTGATTGCCCCGATTTTGATTTTGATTATTTGGAACAATACGGTTTTGCTGATTTTGATTTGGTGGGAAACCGGGTGGTCCGAGAAAATTGTTAGAACGGTAGCTGAGGAGATTACGGTCTCCTTGAGGTTGGTAACCGTTACCACCTTGATTGAAATTTCCAGAAGCAGCATACACATTCTCTTGAGTGTAGCCACCGGAGGCTGGGCACTCGAAATATTGGTGAGGACCACCACATGTCTCACAACTATGGTTAACAACATTCACTTGATTGTTGTTGTTTTGATTTGAAATCTGATTTTGATGAATTCTCAAGATAGCCGTAGACAAATCATTCATTTGTTTAGAAAGAGCGGCTATCTCGGAAGTAGAAGAATCAGTGCTAGATCTTGTTGACTCATTCCTCTCGGCAGAGGAATCCCAGAAATTATGGTGGGTGGTCATATTTTCAATGAGATCATAGCACTCTTCGGGTCGACGTTTCATAAACGTACCACCGGCAGCAGCATTAATCGTATCACGGTGTCGTAATGTCAAACCGTTATAGAAGGTATCTATAATAGTGACCAATAACATATTGTGGTTCGGACACCGATCAATCGATAACTTGTAGCGTTCCCATGCCTCAAACAATGATTCATCGGGAAGCTGACGGAAATTGCTAATCTCATTCCTTAATTTCGTCACCATCGACGGTGGGAAATATTTCGCCAAGAACTTCGTAACCATTTCGTCGAAACTACGAATGGAGTTCTTGGGAAGACGATCAAACCATGCGGTGGCATGATGCGTCAATGAATAAGGAAAGAGATATAGCCGAAGGGCGTCATCGGAGACCCCATTTTGTTTCATACTTTGGGTGACGGTTATGAATTTGTCAAGATGCTTGTTCGCATCATCACCCGGCAAGCCATGAAATTGGCACGAATTTTGGACTTGTTGAATCATATGATGCTTAAGTCCAAAATCGGCGGCTTGAATATTGACGGGGGCAATCGGGCCACCACGTCCGTGCATTGTGGGTTGGCACAGCTCCTCCATCGTTCGGAGATCGGGAGCTGGCATGTGATTATCACCTCCACCGGCGGGTGTTGATTGTTTGGTTCGTCGGCCATTTCTTCAACGTTTGAGAAATGAACACGGTGATTGTGACGAATAATCCTCTCGGGATTTGATAGCGGTGAAAGAAGAGGGTGAGAAGTAGAAGATCGGGTGTGCATACACCAAAACAACAAAAATGAAAATCAAAAATCTTTTTGTATTTTTGGTTGGGAATTATTTTTGGCTTTTTTTAATATATTGAAAAACAAAAGACTTTATTTTCTTTTTGGTAACCGTTACGTTAACCGTAACCGTTTCCTTTAAAACTACGCGCAGCGTGGCGGGAAGGCAAAGTAGCTCCGAAGATGCTTAAAAACCCGCCTTCTTCAGCTCGACAATTTAATGTCAAGCTTCCTTAAACCCCGTAATTAGGTTGTAGTAATAAAGTAATCCGATAACGATCAATTTCACGATTTGTTTTGTTGTAATTTGGAATGGTTTACAACCGCCCTCCTTCAACGGAAGACCGAGGATTTATTTTAATGGTGAAAAACACTTTAGGAAAAGTGTTTTTTAATTATTATATTTTTGTATTTTTTTTATTTTTCAAAAACAATTAACTTCGAGGAAGGGTCTTCAAAACACAATTCTTATGGCGAAACTCCAACTCTTTTCAAGCCTTCCCCGGCAGCGCGCCATTTTTTTGATTCGTTGTTTTAGTAGTACTTTTTATTTTTCCAAGGAAAAGGCGACGTATGCGTTTTCCCCGGGTCGTTTCCCAACGAAGGTCGAATATCGAGTCTTTGTTCCGGCGTCGAATACGTGTAGTGAATGTGTGAAAAAGAGTGATTGATTTGTGATTTTATACTACGAACAATTAAAATAAAAGTAAACTACTAATTAATCTAATGAACAATTAAACTAAGCATGTAAATTTAAAAACGAAAATTTGAAATTAAAAACGTTATGCGACGTATTATAAAACGTAACTAAAAATGATTTTGTGAAATTTAAAACCTAAAAATATAAAAATAATTTTCCTATATTAACTTTGATAAAAGAAAATTTTGGAAAAAGAAAAATATTTTTTTTTTGACTTTTAAATATTTTTTTTATGAATTAAAACTATTTAAAACTAATTAGGTGATTTATGAAAATGTAATTTTGAAAAACTAATGACTGAAAATGTAATTTACTAAAACTAATTTAATAAAAGTAAATAAAGAAAAAGTTTATAAAAACTAAGGGGACTGAAAATGCACTTTCTGAAACTATATTTAAAGCTAAAACGTTTTGAAACAAAAGACGAGGACTGAAACTGTAACTCTTAGAAACTTATTTAGACTGAAAACGATTTTAATAAAGACAAGGGCTAAACTTGTTTAAACTGAAACCTAGGGACTGAATTGTAAAATTTAAAAACTAAAAACGAATTTCTACCTTCTAACAACCCAGGATCGAATCCTGGGCAACCACAAATTTACTCAACTATATTTTTTTTTCTTTTTCTTCTTTTGCAAAACAACTAACAATTCTATTTTTTTGTTAAAAAAGAAAAGATGTTTAAAAGAAACTAGATTAACAAGATCACTACTAAGTAACTACTCAGAATCAATCCAAAACAAAGCCAAATAAGCCAATAGATCAGTAACCTTAAAACTGCTGTGCCAAAAAAATTGCGCAAAAAGTTTTGCAATCCTATTCTAATTAATCCCAAGTGTTGCAACTTATTTTTCACATTAACTGAACCTCAAAAAACTTCCACAATGAAATTCTTAAAAAAAACTAAGCTGCTATTCAACCAAAAAAAAAAAAACAATCCCTTATAAAGATCAAACAGCTTAAGACCAATGCAATTTACTCTAAACTGATACTAAACTTTTAACCTCTAAAACTATATTACTTAAAATTAATTAAAAGCAACAAAAACTAAACAAGATCAGCTAATAATCAAGAAGCAAATCACAAGGAAAAATAGAACACTACTCACAAGTTGGTCCTGCTGCACATGAAGTGAACTCAGAACTTTAAAACTACCCAGGCTTTTAAGCCAACTAAAATAATATACCCCATAACAGCTTCTATCGAACCCATTATCCAGCTCATCTTCTAGTTCAGTTCTTCCACAACTTATCAAACAGCTTACTCAACAACTTATCAGCTTATCAGCTGATTATATTTTTTTTTTTTTTTTTTTTTTTTTTTTTTTAATTTTTAGATTGAAACTCAGATAACAAAAAACAAAACAAAATTAACCTCAAAATTGATTAAACAAAATCGATTTAACCTTTAAACAAAAAAACTAACAACAAAATCGATTTACTTTAATTCGGATAAAAATGTATTTAAACTAAAACATTAACCTCAAAACAATTATATAAACTCAAAACAATGAGACAATTTAAACAAAACCGAAATAAAATTTTTCATTAATCAAAATTATCGATTACAAAAATTAAATTCGGAATACAATCGAAATAAAAAAAAAAATTCAACAATAAAACAATTAAAATAAAGACATTTCTATCTAAAAAAATTAACTACTAACTAGCCTCGAACGAAAGGTTTTATCCCGCTATTTATAGGCCTTGATCGATCCTTCTCGAGAGTCCACCTTGGCGATCCGTGTGCACTTGAGCCAATCTTCACCCTTGGATCTTCCCTTCATCTCCAAGCTTTAGTTCTGGCCGTACGATCAAAATGGCTACGTGTTCGGTCCAATCGCCTGCCCCCACGTGTCATTCCTTGCGTCAGGATTATCCTCGAAGTCCGTGTAATGACAATCTTACCCTTAATTGTGGTAATTTTTGATTTGTGGAATTAGGGTTCATCGGTAAATAGTATTTTTTTCTGGGTTAAAAGGGAGAGAAGGGGATCGGTATTGTGAGAAAGGGTTGTGTGTTTTTATTTTTTTTCTTTTTGACCGAGTGGAGTTATTTAATCCTTTGACCGGTATTTAGTGTTGGGTAGTGTTGGATCGGGTCAAGGTTGGGGTAAAGGTTGGGCCGATGGAATGATTGGGCTAGGTAGGATTTAGTTTGATTGGGTAAGGGCTAGCAAAAGTGGGTTGGGGTTTGTTGTGTTAAAGTTGGATTTTAAGTAGCAAATCCGAGTGTGTAAGATTTAAGGATTTCAAGGGACTATTTATGTATTTTGCTGAAAGTTAAGGGACTGATCATGCCTTTTTTCAAAACTAAATCCAAGGGCTGAATTTGATAATTGCTAATAGACGGAGGACCTCGGTTGACTTTTTGACCATAATTTCTCCTCGGCATCGGCTACAAATAACACTTCCATATCTCGTGCTCGGTTTCCCGGTTCTTTGCTTGATTTTGTCCTTTTCTTTGATATCCGAGCCTGCATATGTAAAAACACAAAAACACAATATATTTGGCATTTTGGTCGGGTTTTTGGTCATTTTGGGTCCGGTTTTGGTCTAGAAATGGTATGTGTTTAAGCACATACCAAAATTCCCCCAGACTAAGCTATTGCAATGTCCTCATGCAATGTTATAAAAACTCCCCATTTTTCCTTTTATTCTATGTTTGTATTTTTATATTTTTCTCATTATTCATGTGACGGCTTTTGTTGACAATCATATTCTTTCAATAACTTTTAGGGTCTTTGAGTAGGAAACACGACACAAGTGGAAGTGACCAAAAGGATAAAATTCGTCGTCCCTGATTTTTCACGAGTCCCCAAACTAAGCTTAAAAACGAAATCATTGTCATCTACAAGTTAGATTGCCAACACTACTCAGAAAGCTAATTGTGGACTTCTCGTTCCCAAATTCCTATTTTCCTCTATTTATTTTATTTTTGGTGAGAAATGAATTTCTTCAAATTCTCGTTTCGATAAATTTTAGTCCGATAAAGATACCTAAGTTTAGACGCTAAGTAGTTTCCAAACCTTCCCTTGAAAAACCGTTGCATACAAAAATGAGGTCCACATCAAGGTCTCTGATTTAACACGATTTTGAGAATATCCCTTTTATTTGCGACCGAAACAACTCATCTACGAGTCCAGAGACGGAAGCCTTTATTAGGATACCTCGGAGTCGAAATTTGGCATTTTTAACATTATTAAGCACATATTATTATTGATCCTTGGCCCTTTATAACAATCACAACATCGGCTGCGAACCGGCAAGATGTGATAGTCTATTATGACCTTGGAATTATTCCTCTGCCTTTATTAGAAGTCTACAACATCGGCTGCGAACCGGCAAGATGCAGAAAACTTTTTATGGCTTTGGATTATTATTATTATTCATTATTCATTACATATTTTGCCAAATCCCGAGTCCTACGGCTTTTATAACAATCCCAACATCGGTTGTGAGCCGGCAAGATGGAATAGTCTATTAACACCGTAACACTGGCAGTACCTTGATGTGTACCCAACTTCCATAAGCAAGGATTCTCTTAAGAAGGATTAAAAACTAAATTTCGCCAAAACCAAAATAGCTTTAATTATTCCTAGATTTATATTTTTGGTGAAACAAGCTGATGGGAACAAAAAGAACACAAATAACTTCGATGAGCTCTAAAGAGATCCAACTACTCCACGTTTAGCAATCTAACTTATGAACAACTCTATCATTTCTCGTTCTTCGCAAATTTAAAATCTTAAATAATAAGATCCGCGAATGCTTAGCCTTATAATCAAGCCATGCATATATAAAGTCAAATACGGGAACTTGCAAACTCTTAAAAAGAATTCGCGTTTTCTAGCTCCTTATGTAAAAGACTAGCACAAGCTTATAGATTATAAATGGTTAAGGGGACAAGCTAGGGCTCAACACGCCCGATCAAGTCAGAATTTTATTCCTACTCTCTCCAGCGGAAAATCAACAAAAATGTCAAAAATTATTATATTTTTGCACAAAAATTTTTAAATTTTTCTCATTTTTTTGGAATTTTTTTTTTTCAATTTTTGAGGAAAAACGGGATTGCATGAGACAATAGCAAAAATGCAAGGCAAAAAATCAAATCGCAAGATTACCCCCCCAGACTAGAACGAGACATTGTCCTCAATGTCTTAAAGGTACGGGTATCCCTACAAAAATCTAAGGCCGTTTATTAATTATGCCAAAAGATAGATGCAAAACGATAAGATTTAGGATATCGATAAGCAGCGAATGATGAAACTCGAGTAGCGTGAAGGAAACTACGAGCACGAGAGTCTTCATCATCGGGTATTCCTGGACACATCACAGAAAACACGAAACACAAGATACGGAAGGGGGGATCCCTCCTCATTCACTTTATTAGAAAATAGAAAAGAAGATAGAAGGATAAGCATGGGGTGCCTCCCACGAAGCGCTTGTTTTTGGTAACCGAGTCACATGAGCTTGACTCGACCCCGAATTTATTTGTCCTTGGGGGAGCATGTGGAAGAGATAATCTCAATCGGACTTTCGTTCAAAATGTTTGGATAAACACTGAAGCACATGAAAGTTCCACTCCGATGAGATACCCGCGGTATTTTATGGAAAGAATAACCATAAATGGTGATACCGGGGTCAAAGATTTTGTCTTCACTCCCGAAGGAGTAACGGAGAAGAGAAGAAACATCATAAGTGATGTAGGGAAAGAAGGTCATGATTACAATCATGATGAAGTCGTCATCTTCAAAAAGATATTTGTCGATGAAGGTCGTTTTTTGAAGAAATGAGTCGGGAGGGAGGGTCGGGATTAAATCATCAAATAGCAAATTCTCATGATTGAGAATGCCTTCCCCCAGACTAGTGTCATCCTCAAGATCAAAGTAGAAATGATCGTATTCCGGAGGAGACATAGAGTGAGAGAGTTCGTCGGAGAACTCCTCATGAAGAGAATCAATCATCTGATGAGAATTTGTGAACTCATGTTCCGTCGTTGACTCATCACTCTCCTCCATCTGAATATCAAAGATTGGGTTATCAGAAATCTCATATTCGAACTCAAACAGAGGGTTGGTGATAGTTGTATTGAAGGTTTCGGGAACAAGGTCATCAAATCTCTTTGGTGGATTGATTTCAACTTCCTTCGGAGGGAGAGAAAGAGATGGTTCTTGGTCTAATAATTTTTCAAGAAGAATATCTCCCTCCGGATTAAGACAAGAATCATCAATTTCTGGAGGAATTGATTTATCTTTGAAGAACACCTCGAGCTCTTCCCGCAAGATCACACTTCCCTCAATCGGAGGAGAAGGATGGGAAGAGTCGGAATCAAGAATCTCGATGTGATAAACTTGTTCTGGAGGTGGGACAAGTGGTGTGCTCTTAGAGCTAGCAATTTCCACCGCTTCCGTTGTAGTCTCCGATTCGTCTTCATCATCGTCGTCAAGAATACTTTTAGAATTTGCCGCACAACACTCAAACCATTTGCTTGATCCAGGATTGATTTTCATGGTCTTAAGCTCAGCACGTTTTTCTGACATGCTCTTGACCGTGAATCTGGAAAGGTTGGGATCAATTCTTTTAGGAGCAATTACGGGATCGGATTTTTGATCAACCGTAGCGACATTGCATTTGTCGGTTTGAGGCTTCGAGTTCGGATTAATATTGAACGTGACTTTTTCTTTATCGACCCGCAAAGTAATTTCTTCACCATAAACATCGATCAGAGCCCGCCCGGTCCTTAAGAATGACTTCCGAGAATAAGAGGAACCCGGGGGTCGGCTTCGAAATCAACTACCACAAAGTCTGCAGGAAAATGGAACTGCCCCACCTTTACAAAAACATCCTCGGCTATACCTTTGGGAAGGGTTATGGACCGATCCGCAAGCTCGAGGGTCATGCAAGTGGGGGTCAGTTCGGGCAAAGAAAGCTTCTTCCAGATGGATAACGGCATTAGGTTGATGCTCGCACCAAGATCGGCCAAGGCGTGGCATTCAACCTTTCCCGGAAATTCACATGGGATGAGAAATTTTCCGGGATCTCCAAGCTTTTCCGGAAGCTTTTTGAGAATTGCCGCGGAGCAGTTTTCGTTCACTGGAGTTTTTGTCATTTCAAATAATTTTTCTTTATTGCTCAACAAACTTTTGAGTGTGGAAGTGAATTTAGGCATCAAGAGCAAAGCATCCGCGAAGCTTATGTCGAAATGTAACTCTTGAAAAATTTGGAAAAATTTCTCCATTTGACTCGAAGCTTTGTCACGGAGCTTTTGATCACTCAATCTCGAAGGATACGGAAGATTGGTCTTAACGGGAGCTTCTTTAGGAGCTTTTTCTTTTGGTTCAACATTTTTCGGTTCAGATGGCTGGATGACCGGAGGTTGGACGTCTTTGGTTCCTCCGTTGTTAGTAGGAGGTTCCGTGTCCTTGGTCACCTCGGTCTCACGGACGACTACCTTGGGAGGTAGAGAAGAAGGGGTAGCCGGAGCCGTGGGTCCATCATATGAAACACCGCTCCTAGTCGTGATCGCCTTAGCATCGCCCCTCGGGTTGGCGATCGTGTTACTTGGAAGAGTAGTAGTACCCGAACCCGAGGGTCGATCATTTAAACGTTTGTTCAATTCGGTTATCTGATTAATCATCATTCTATTCATTTCTTCTTGTTTCTTTTGTTGATGCTGACTTTGAAGAATGAATTGTTTTAATAACTCATCCGAGGGCGATGGGTTTGACACAAATCCTTGATTTTGATTGTTAGAAAGATTTGGCCCTCGGTTGTTTTGAACAAAACCTTGATTGTTTTGAAAATTTCCCTGATTAAAATTTCCTTGATTCGGGGCTTGGTTAAAATTCCCTTGGTTTTGATAAACTTGATTGCCCCGATTTTGATTTTGATTATTTGGAACAATACGGTTTTGCACTTGCTGATTTTGATTTGGTGGGAAACCGGGTGGTCCGAGAAAATTGTTAGAACGGTAGCTGAGGAGATTACGGTCTCCTTGAGGTTGGTAACCGTTACCACCTTGATTGAAATTTCCAGAAGCAGCATACACATTCTCTTGAGTGTAGCCACCGGAGGCTGGGCACTCGAAATATTGGTGAGGACCACCACATGTCTCACAACTATGGTTAACAACATTCACTTGATTGTTGTTGTTTTGATTTGAAATCTGATTTTGATGAATTCTCAAGATAGCCGTCGACAAATCATTCATTTGTTTAGAAAGAGCGGCTATCTCGGAAGTAGATGAATCAGTGCTAGATCTTGTTGACTCATTCCTCTCGGCAGAGGAATCCCAGAAATTATGGTGGGTGGTCATATTTTCAATGAGATCATAGCACTCTTCGGGTCGACGTTTCATAAACGTACCACCGGCAGCAGCATTAATCGTATCACGGTGTCGTAATGTCAAACCGTTATAGAAGGTATCTATAATAGTGACCAATAACATATTGTGGTTCGGACACCGATCAATCGATAACTTGTAGCGTTCCCATGCCTCAAACAATGATTCATCGGGAAGCTGACGGAAATTGCTAATCTCATTCCTTAATTTCGTCACCATCGACGGTGGGAAATATTTCGCCAAGAACTTCGTAACCATTTCGTCGAAACTACGAATGGAGTTCTTGGGAAGACGATCAAACCATGCGGTGGCATGATGCGTCAATGAATAAGGAAAGAGATATAGCCGAAGGGCGTCATCGGAGACCCCATTTTGTTTCATACTTTGGGTGACGGTTATGAATTTGTCAAGATGCTTGTTCGCATCATCACCCGGCAAGCCATGGAATTGGCACGAGTTTTGGACTTGTTGAATCATATGATGCTTAAGTCCAAAATCGGCGGCTTGAATATTGACGGGGGCAATCGGGCCACCACGTCCGTGCATTGTGGGTTGGCACAGCTCCTCCATCGTTCGGAGATCGGGAGCTGGCATGTGATTATCACCTCCACCGGCGGGGTTGATTGTGTGGTTCATCGGCCATTTCTTCAACGGTTGAGAAATGAACGCGGTGATTTTGACGAATAATCCTCTCGGGATTTGATAGTGGTGAAAGAAGAGGGTGAGAAGTAGAAGATCGGGTGTGCATACACCAAAAACAAACAAAAATGAAAATCAAAAATCTTTTTGTATTTTTGGTTGGGAATTATTTTTGGCTTTTTTTAATATATTGAAAAACAAAAAACTTTATTTTCTTTTTGGTAACCGTTACGTTAACCGTAACCGTTTCCTTTAAAACTACGCGCAGCGTGGCGGGAAGGCAAAGGTAGCTCCGAAGATGCTTAAAAACCCGCCTTCTTCAGCTCGACAATTTAATGTCAAGCTTCCTTAAACCCCGTAATTAGGTTGTAGTAATAAAGTAATCCGATAACGATTAATTTCACGATTTGTTTTGTTGTAATTTGGAATGGTTTACAACCGCCCTCCTTCAACGGAAGACCGAGGATTTATTTTTAATGGTGAAAAACACTTTAGAAAAAATGTTTTTTAATTATTATATTTTTGTATTTTTTTTATTTTTCAAAAACAATTAACTTCCGAGGAAGGGTCTTCAAAACACAATTCTTATGGCGAAACTCCAACTCTTTTCAAGCCTTCCCCGGCAGCGGCGCCATTTTTTTGATTCGTTGTTTTAGTAGTACTTTTTATTTTTCCAAGGAAAAGGCGACGTATGCGTTTTCCCCGGGTCGTTTCCCAACGAAGGTCGAATATCGAGTCTTTGTTCCGGCGTCGAATACGTGTAGTGAATGTGTGAAAAAGAGTGATTGATTTGTGATTTTATACTACGAACAATTAAAATAAAAGTAAACTACTAATTAATCTAATGAACAATTAAACTAAGCATGTAAATTTAAAAACGAAAATTTGAAATTAAAAACGTTATGCGACGTATTATAAAACGTAACTAAAAATGATTTTGTGAAATTTAAAACCTAAAAATATAAAAATAATTTTCCTATATTAACTTTGATAAAAGAAAATTTTTGGAAAAAGAAAAATATATTTTTTTTTTGACTTTTAAATATTTTTTTATGAATTAAAACTATTTAAAACTAATTAGGTGATTTATGAAAATGTAATTTTGAAAAACTAATGACTGAAAATGTAATTTACTAAAACTAATTTAATAAAAGTAAATAAAGAAAAAGTTTATAAAAACTAAGGGGACTGAAAATGCACTTTCTGAAACTATATTTAAAGCTAAAACGTTTTGAAACAAAAGACGAGGACTGAAACTGTAACTCTTAGAAACTTATTTAGACTGAAAACGATTTTAATAAAGACAAGGGCTAAACTTGTTTAAACTGAAACCTAGGGACTGAATTGTAAAATTTAAAAACTAAAAACGAATTTCTACCTTCTAACAACCCAGGATCGAATCCTGGGCAACCACAAATTTACTCAACTATATTTTTTTTTCTTTTTCTTCTTTTGCAAAACAACTAACAATTCTATTTTTTTGTTAAAAAAGAAAAGATGTTTAAAAGAAACTAGATTAACAAGATCACTACTAAGTAACTACTCAGAATCAATCCAAAACAAAGCCAAATAAGCCAATAGATCAGTAACCTTAAAACTGCTGTGCCAAAAAAATTGCGCAAAAAGTTTTGCAATCCTATTCTAATTAATCCCAAGTGTTGCAACTTATTTTTCACATTAACTGAACCTCAAAAAACTTCCACAATGAAATTCTTAAAAAAAACTAAGCTGCTATTCAACCAAAAAAAAAAAAAACAATCCCTTATAAAGATCAAACAGCTTAAGACCAATGCAATTTACTCTAAACTGATACTAAACTTTTAACCTCTAAAACTATATTACTTAAAATTAATTAAAAGCAACAAAAACTAAACAAGATCAGCTAATAATCAAGAAGCAAATCACAAGGAAAAATAGAACACTACTCACAAGTTGGTCCTGCTGCACATGAAGTGAACTCAGAACTTTAAAACTACCCAGGCTTTTAAGCCAACTAAAATAATATACCCCATAACAGCTTCTATCGAACCTTATCCAGCTCATCTTCTAGTTCAGTTCTTCCACAACTTATCAAACAGCTTACTCAACAACTTATCAGCTTATCAGCTGATTATAATTTATTTTTTTTTTTTTTTTTTTTTTTTTTTTTTTTTTTTTTTTTTTTTATTTTTAGATTGAAACTCAGATAACAAAAACAAAACAAAATTAACCTCAAAATTGATTAAACAAAATCGATTTAACCTTTAAACTAAAAACTAACAACAAAATCGATTTACTTTAATTCGGATAAAAATGTATTTAAACTAAAACATTAACCTCAAAACAATTATATAAACTCAAAACAATGAGACAATTTAAACAAAACCGAAATAAAATTTTTCATTAATCAAAATTATCGATTACAAAAATTAAATTCGGAATACAATCGAAATAAAAAAAAAAATTCAACAATAAAACAATTAAAAATAAAGACATTTCCATCTAAAAAAATTAACTACTAACTAGCCTCGAACGAAAGGTTTTATCCCGCTATTTATAGGCCTTGATCGATCCTTCTCGAGAGTCCACCTTGGCGATCCGTGTGCACTTGAGCCAATCTTCACCCTTGGATCTTCCCTTCATCTCCAAGCTTTAGTTCTGGCCGTACGATCAAAATGGCTACGTGTTCGGTCCAATCGCCTGCCCCCACGTGTCATTCCTTGTGTTAGTAGCTTCCTCGAAGTCCGTGTAATGACAATCTTACCCTTAATTGTGGTAATTTTTGATTTGTGGAATTAGGGTTCATCGGTAAATAGTATTTTTGCTGGGTTAAAAGGGAGAGAAGGGGATCGGTATTGTGAGAAAGGGTTGTGTGTTTTTATTTTTTTTCTTTTTGACCGAGTGGAGTTATTTAATCCTTTGACCGGTATTTAGTGTTGGGTAGTGTTACCCCACACAGATCGGTCACAAGAGTACAGCGCAAAGTCTTATGCCACCGCTGAATGAATGGTTAGTCGACAGAAACTTTTGCAATAATTCGTTGACTAAGGCCTATGCACATTAGGTGCTCTAATTGTCGGTAAAGTTGGACATTACAGACAAAGACTGTTAAAGCATAAGGATAAATCACAGCGAACTATTTGCTAGAATGTGGTGAGAAGGGATGATCGAGCGGTGCCTCTAAACCGAAAACTACAATCAAGGGCCCTGAAATTGATGTGCTAGGAGATGGGAACTTCACAAGACCAAGATTGCAAAGTGAGACTCGTTAAATCCACCATGTCAAGAATCTCTCCGATTTACAAACGAGAATTCGTTTGCTAATTTAAATGTCATTGTAACTTCTAGATTTTCCTATTGACTCTACATTAGTTACGATGGACAACAAAAACACATTTCTACATATGAAGCTCTTTTGTACTTTTTTCCATTAATCAAATTCGTTTCTACTTACTTGTTTAGTTTCCATCACACACTGTCATCTCACTAGAAACTTGATTAACATTAGTTTTTACCATTCCATGAGAATTCCACTCGAACCCTAAAATTTGTTTTAAGGATATCCCATTAGTACCTAAAATCCCTAACCTATCACTGGGCTGAACAAAACATTACATCATTTGGTCCTCAATTATACATAACCTGATCAACTATGTATAATTCCGGAAGAATCATGTAATGAATTGGACAGGCATCTTAAGCATATCAAGCTCCTAACTCAACCAAATCGTTGTACGATTTTCCTTTATCACGTTCTCTATCTGGATAAGATAGAAATCTGAACCTAACTATCCCTATACATCAATTTTCTCAACTTTCCAACCAACACATGTCGAATCTCGGGACGAGATTCCCTTAACGGGGGGTGACTGTAACCACTATGAAAAATCCCTCATTTAAATAAACTGTCTCTCAGAATACTTATCCTTTTTCCACGTAGAATTTTTTTTCTTTTCTTTCCTGATTGTAAATTATTATCTTATGTGACGAAGATCACATCCCGAATAACCGTGCTTGCAACCCAACCTTAATTGATTTAGTATTTACATATGAAAACATCATTGACCTAAAACGTTATGAGATCCCACTTACCACTTTACGTTATTTCGCTAATGTACATTTAAAACTGAATATTCCTTAACTAATGATAATTTTATAAAACCCTAAACTACCATAACAACATTTATGAACAATAAAACCCTAGAAATACTAAAGTACAAATTATCTGATTAATGTACAAGTCCCTAAAGCATAAAAACCTTAATTTTACTTTAACTTCCGATAAAACCCTAATCTCACATAACTATGAATTTATATATACATTTTACAAACCCTAATTTATTTATACAATATTTTTACAAGATAATATATTTACAAGTTATTTAAACTAGTGTACAAGTCATTTATGCACAAAATCATTTATTCACAATATCTTTATAAAAATCCTCTTTATATTTATTATAAAGTATAAATTACAAACCCTACATGCATAATTTTCAAAAATTATATTTTCTAAATTCACTAAATATTTTTACAAGTCTTTAAACCTAAAGTACAAGTACCTAATGCATATAAACTAAAAATTCCATTTATTTACTTTTAACCTAACAAAACTTAACATATAATTTTCATAACTTAATAAATTATAAAAATTACATTTTTCTCATATTCTAAATTATAGTACAACCTTACTAAAGCTGAAGTACAAGTATTTTATGCGTGAAACTATATATTTATAAAATCCTAAATAAAACCTTAATGATAGTTATTTAAAATGAAATTTTATGTAATATTTTTACACAATAAATTATAAAAATAATTTATTTATTTATTTAACATATGTATAAACTCCATAAACTCAATGTACAACCCTTTAATGCAAAAAAATATAAAAACTCATTTAATGGCATTTAAAGTGTAATAAAAATTATATAAAAATTATAGAAAATTAAGAAATAATTAAAAATATATTTTTCTTATTTTTCTTACATTAGTACAAGTCTTATAAGCTATAGTACAACTTTCTAAAGCACAAAAACCTATTTTTCCTATATAAGTAGAATTCGACATATATCTAATTAAGACATAAGGATTCAAAAATCATTTCTAACTAAGTCTTGAACCTAGGAACCCTAATTCTACCTTAAACCCTAGTTTACAAGTCAACAAAGCCATGGTACAACCCCTTCAAGCACCATTCAATCACTACAACCCTAATTACTTCACTTAGTTTGATTCTAACTATGAAATAACTAATCTTTAGCATTCCTTAAGCCCTAAGAGAACCAAATGGTTGAACCTTAGGCTTCCAACACTCCCTTCTTCTAGAATAGAACATATGTTGTTGGGTCTGAAATGCTGCTGATTCGAGAATTACAACTCTGCTGGATAGTTATGTAACTCTGCTGATTAGCACAAGAACTCTGCTGTTTTGGTAACTCTGCTGTTTTGGTATAATAGGCACATTGTAACTCTGCTGCTAGCTCACGAGGACTCTGCTGCTAGATGGATTACTCTGCTGCTTATTAATTATGTAAAGTATGTTAAGATAAGTATAGAAAAGATACGTATGAATATTTTTCTTGTATAGGAAGTCTTGTAAACCGACTAGGACTCCTTACGCTATAAAAGGAGGTTCTAGGGTTAGAGTTAGAGATCGATTGATTGATAATCTTAGCATACGTATTGTTTTACACTTCAAGGTTTCTTGTAACCCTATTGCTATTCAGAGCAATCGTATTAATATATTGAAGTGTTGTTTGAGAATTCGTTTGTGTTTATTCTTCTTAAGATCAAGTATTAGTTTCCGCATAATATTTGATATAAAACTCAAGATCAGTTTCTATACCAATTACCTTAGATTTATCTAAAGTAATTATTTAGATCGTGAAGCTCAACTGGGATCAACAAGTGGTATCAGAGCTTGTGATCTAGAAACTGGTACCAAGAAGAATTTTTGAATACAAGATTTACTAATCATCACTGTAAGCAATGGACTCTGACTCTACACACATGGTTACTGCATCAAGGGTTCCCATGCTTAAGCCTGGAGAGTATGAGATCTGGAAGATGAGGATTCAACAGTACATAAGAATGGTTGATTACTCACTTTGGGAAGTTATTGTTCATGGAGACACTGTACAAACCAAGACTGCTACTGGATCAGTCTTGACTCTCAAGACAAGTGAGGAGAAAGCACAAAGAAGATTGGAGGTTAAGGCTCACAGTATTCTCATGATGGGAATACCTAATGATTATCAATTGAACTTTAATCATATTGAGTCTGCTAAGGAATTATGGGAAGCAATCGAACTTAGATTTGGTGGGAATGAAGCTACAAAGAAATCAAGAAAGAATCTACTGAAGCATCAGTTTGAAACTTTCACTGCTTCAAGTTCTGAGGACATTGAAGGAACTTATGATCGACTTCATAAGCTAACCAGTCAGATGGCTCTGTTGAAGATTGAGCCATCTCAAGAGGATGTCAATCTAAAGTTTCTGAGAAGTCTCTCTTCTGAATGGAACACTCATACAGTGGTTTGGAGACATAAGGAAGATTTTGATACTATGACATTGGATGATCTGTATAACAACTTAAAGGTGTATGAATCTGAAGTTAAAGGATTGTCAAGCTCATCCTCTACTACAAATAATCTTGCCTTTGTTTCCTCAAGCAACAAGACTACTGGAAGACATCAAGAACAGCACTCTGCTGCTGGTGCTTTTGCTCCTGCTGTTGGTTCACATGTCTCTGCTACTGACTCTTCTAACACCAACACTATCAGTGATGCTGCAATTTGTGCTTACTTGGCTGAACTTACTACAAGTACTTCAGTCATGCCTCAAGATCTGGATGAACTTGATCCTGATGATGTTGAGGAGATTGATATGCAATGGCAGTTTGCAATGCTTACTATGAGGGCAAGAAGGTTTCTTAAGCGAACGGGAAAAGAGATGAAGTTCAGAAGGAACAAGAGTGTGGGATTTGACAAGTCAAAGGCTGAATGTTTTAACTGCAGAAAGAAGGGACACTTTGCAAGAGAATGCAAAGCACCAAAAAGAAGTAATGAGAATTTCAAAAAGTCTGCTGATGAAGAGCCAAATTCCACTACTGCTATGGTATCATGTGATGGGTTAGGTGATTTTGATTGGAGTGATCTTGCTGAGGATGGTCCAAATTGTGCATTGGTTGCTGAAGAGGAACCTGAAGTACAGCATTTTGCTCTCATGGCCTATTCTTCTTCTGGATCAGACTCAGAGGTATCCAATGATTCAATTTGTTCTTTTAAATCATGTTCTGATAAAATTGAGATGCTTGAGTCTAGCTATGGAAACCTTAAAAAGGAAAATGATACAATTAAGCTAGATAATCTTAGTTATGCATATGGTTTAAAGAACTTAGAAGAGAAACTAGAATTTTATAAAAAGGCTGAAATTGAATACCTTGATCAGATCACTGTCTTGAAAAATGAAATAATCATAAAAGATGATGAGATTAAGGTTCTTATGGAAAAAGTAGAACAGGCTGAACAGGCTAGAGATTCAGCTAAGAGTGAGACTGAAAAACATGTTGTTATGATAGAAAAACAACAATTTGCCACTGACATTCTCAGTAAACCATTAGGAAGACACTTTACTGGTTTAGGATATAATGTTGTTTCTCATCCTACTAAGCTTAGTGCCAATGCCCCTCCTACTAGGACACTAACTTTCATCTCTGAGTCTGGGGCTAAACCTGTAGGTGAAATTAGTAAACCTGTTGTTGAAACTAATGAAAAAGAATTAGATTCACCTAAGGTTGAGGTAAAGAAGTATGATGAAGCACCCCTTATTGAAGATTGGGTGTCTGACAGTGATGATGATGAAGTGGAATCTGATTCAACCCCTAAGAACAAAAAGGAAGAAATTCCTACTGTTGTTGAATCAAAAGTACCTAGGGCTAAAAGGGTTAATTTTGTTAAGCCTAGGTTTGGTAAAGGTATCTCTAGGAAGATGGCTGAGTTTGACAACACACCTAGAGTTTATCCAAAAGGATCAAATAACTTGCCTAGGGGAAACCAGAGAAATTGGAACAACCTAGTTTCACATAAATTAGGTACTAACTTTCAATTACTTAAGAAGGCATGTTATTGCTGTGGTAGCTTTGAACATTTGCAAGATGAGTGCTATAAGAAACCAGCATGGAACCAGTACAATAGGGTGAACCATAGAAACTCTGCTAGAAAGACTCACCCTCACCCTAAACGAAACATGGTTCCTAGGGAAGTTTTGATGAGAGATGGTACTTCTAGAGTTATCTCTCCTATTGCATCAACAGTGCCCATTAAGAAGGAAAAAGTTGATTCTACTGAAAAGGCAAACTCTGCTGTTAAGGCAGACTCTGCTGTTTTGCCTAAAGTTGTTACTGATACTGTTGTAGGCAATCATTTTTATGCTGTTAAAGCCTCAGCTTGCTGGGTCTGGAAACCAAAAGTTAAAGTTTTAGATCATGTTCTCAGACACAGCAGTGCACCAATGCAGTTGAAGAAATTTGACTACTTTGATGCACAAGGTAGATCCAAGTCAGTAATGGCTTGGGTCCCCAAGAGAAACTAATTCTCTTACTTTTTGTGCAGGGCAATCTACAAAAGGAGCTAAAGGACAAATGTATCTTTGATAGTGGATGCTCTTCACATATGACTGGAGATCAAAGCAACTTGGAGAATTTTGAAGCTTTGGATGGTGGTTATGTGGCCTTTGGGAATGACCCTAAAGGTGGAAAAATCATTGGTAAAGGCATCATTAGAACTGGAAAATTGGATTTTGAAAAAGTGTATTTGGTGAATGGTCTCAAGTTCAATCTTTTTAGTGTCTCACAAATGTGTGACAGGAAGAATTTTGTTCTTTTTACTGACACTGAGTGTCTTGTTTTGTCTCCTGACTATAAGACACCTGATGATAAATTGGTTCTTCTTAAAGTCCCTAGACATGACAATATATACATTGTGGATATAAAGAATATTATTCCCAAAAGAGATTTGACTTGTCTGTTTGCCAAAGCCACTGTTGATGAATCCAAACTATGGCACAGAAGACTTGGACATTTGAATTACAAGGCTATTAACAAGTTGGTGAAAGGGAACTTGGTCAGAGGATTGCCTTCAAAGGTCTTTGAGAATCCTGAAGTCTGTGTTGCTTGCCAAATGGGAAAGCAACATAGAGCATCTTGTAAGTCCAAATTGGTGAATTCTATAACTGAACCTTTGTTTATGTTACACATGGACTTATTTGGACCTACATATGTGCATAGTTTGAATAAAAAGATGTATGGCTTAGTGGTCACTGATGATTACAGTAGGTTTACTTGGGTATTCTTTTTAGCAACTAAGAATGAGACAGCTGGCATTCTTAAGGCTTTTATAACAAGGATAGAAAACCTATTTAATCACAAGGTTAAGATCATCAGATGTGACAATGGAACTGAATTTAAGAATCAAGTGATGAATCAGTTCTGTGAGGAAAAAGGGATAACTAGACAATTTAGTGTAGCTAGAACTCCTCAGCAAAATGGTGTGGCTGAGAGGAGAAATAGAACATTAATTGAGGCTGCTAGGACTATGTTGTCAGAGTCTAAGTTACCCACTATCTTTTGGGCTGAAGCAGTCAACACTGCTTGTTATGTGCAAAATAGAACTACGATAGTCAAACCTCACAATAAGACCCCTTATGAGTTATTGCATGGTAGGAAACCACTGATAGATTTCTTTAGACCATTTGGGTGTCCTGTCACTATCTTAAACACCATTGACCACTTAGGCAAGTTTAGTGAGAAAGCAGACATAGGTTACTTTGTTGGATACTCTACTGAAAGTAAGGCTTTTAGGGTTTTCAATCAAAGAACTGGGCATGTGGTGGAAAATTTGCATGTTAAAATTAGAGAAACCACACCTAATGTTGATGGAAAAGGTCCTGAGTGGATGTTTGATATTGATTCCTTAACCAAGAGTATGAACTATCAACCAGTCATTGCAGGTACCACTAACATGTCTGCAGGTACACAAACTAACCCCAATGCAGGTACACAAGCAAAGAAGGATGAAACTGCGGAGGAGTTTGTTTTGATTGAAAGGAGCACGTTTGATCAGTACTTCACTCCTAAAGAGGGAAAGAGTTCAGATGATGCTGCTGTTCATAAAGAATTACCAAAGGTTGATGTGGAAGGTGTTGATGAACCTTCTCCTGATGACATGAATGATGATAAGGAAAGAAGTATAGAGTCACAAGTTGATGGAATTCAAGGGAATACACCAAGCAGCAGTTTTCTTAACTCTGCTGCCAAGCCAAAACACTCTGCTGTTAAGCCAAAGCACTCTGCTGTTAAGGCAAAACACTCTGCTGTTCAGCTTGGTAACTCTGCTGCTGAACTTAAAGACTCTACTGATATAAATGGTAATTCTGATGATGATTCTGCTGATGAGATGCCTGAATTAGAAGAAGTGTATGTGGATACTGATGATGAAGTTGTTGATGTTTTTGGTGCTGAAGGTGATTTATCAAACTTGGAGACTGATATACCTGTTAGTCCCACTCCTACAACCAGAATCCACAAGAATCATCCAAAGGATCAGATAATTGGTGATGTTCACTCTGCTGTTCAGACTAGAAGTAAGTCAAAAGGGTTGAGTGATTTGCTTGATCAGGGATTGTTTGCCCAAACACTTAAGAAGAGGAATAGCCACAAGGATCTACAAAATTGCATGTTTGCCTGTTTCTTATCTCAAGAAGAACCCAAGACCATTCACAAGGCTTTGAAAGATGAAAGTTGGGTTGAAGCTATGCAAGAGGAGTTGCTGCAGTTCAAGCTTCAGGAGGTCTGGACATTAGTTGATTTGCCTAATGGAAAAAGGGCAATTGGTACAAAATGGGTGTTCAGATGTAAAAGAGATGAAAGAGGCATTGTTATCAGAAACAAGGCTAGATTAGTGGCTCAGGGATACACTCAGGAAGAAGGGATAGACTATGATGAGGTATTTGCTCCAGTTGCAAGACTGGAGGCTATCAGACTTTTCTTGGCATATGCCTCATACAAGAATTTTCCTGTGTATCAAATGGATGTGAAAAGTGCTTTCTTGTATGGAAAGATACCTGAAGAGGTTTATGTTATGCAACCACCTGGGTTTGAAGATCCTAAGTATCCTGATAGGGTCTACAAGGTAAAGAAGGCATTGTATGGACTACATCAAGCTCCTAGAGCTTGGTATGACACCTTATCTAAGTATTTGTTGAATAATGGTTTTAGCAGAGGAACCATTGATAAAACATTGTTCATTAAGAAAGACAAAAAGGATATTCTACTTGTTCAGGTTTATGTAGATGATATCATTTTTGGGTCTACAAATAAGGTGTTATGTGAAGGATTTGAGAAGCTTATGCACAGCAGGTTTGAGATGAGTTCTATGGGAGAACTGACTTTCTTTCTAGGACTACAAGTTAAGCAGAAGTCAGATGGGATTTTTATTAGCCAAGACAAGTATGTGGCTGATATGTTAAAGAAATTTGGTTTCAAGGATGTGAAGGCAGCCAAGACACCCATGGATAAAAATAAACCTTTGCTCAAGGATGAAGATGGAGTAGAGGTTGATGTGCATCTGTACAGATCAATGATTGGCTCATTGATGTATCTGACTACTTCAAGGCCAGATATCATGTTTTCTGTGTGTGCTTGTGCTAGATTCCAAGTGTCCCCAAAAGTTTCACACTTGGAAGTAGTCAAAAGGATTTTTAGGTACCTAAAGGGTCAACCAAAACTGGGTCTTTGGTATCCTAATAATTCACCATTTGACTTAATAGCATACTCAGATAGTGACTATGCTGGAGCTACTATGGACAGAAAATCAACTACTGGAGGCTGTCAGTATCTTGGTCATAGGTTGATCTCTTGGCAATGTAAGAAACAAACAGTGGTAGCAAATTCGACAACTGAAGCAGAATATGTTGCTGCTTCTAGCTGCTGTGGACAAGTGCTTTGGATTCAGAACCAATTGCTGGATTATGGGTACAATTTTATGAACACAAAGATTTTCATTGACAACAACAGCACAATGTGTATTATCAAAAATCCTGTTTTTCATTCTAAAACAAAACACATAGAGATAAGACATCATTTTATTAGAGATTGCTATGAGAAAAAGCTAATTCAAGTGGTTAAAATACATACTGACAATAATGTTGCTGATCTACTTACCAAAAGTTTTGACATAAGTAGGTTTCAATTTTTAGTTGCTAGTATTGGTATGATCAATCTTTAAAACTTAAACTATCTTATCTCTGTATGTTTTTGTAAAGTTTTGTAAGGATTTGTGCTGTTTGTTAATTCAAAATTTGCTGTTTGTTAAGTTGTTTAGTTGTCTGTTGCTATGCTACTCTGCTGCTGTTTTTGGAATATATTCTTGCTTGTGTTTGTTGTTTGCTACTAACCTTTTGCAGATACATATACAAATACTCAAGTTAAGCAAGGAAAATTAAAAGGTTCATTCATTCCATAAGTAAAGTACAGAGCAAGTTTCCTTACAACCATCATTCAAAAGAAACATCAAAAGACAACAAGTTACATAGATTCACAACCTACATCTTAGCAAATTCTGGCATGACCTTGCTACGCGGTCCCCTGGTGCCCATGGCTTCAAACACCCTTGGGCAGGGGAGTGCAAGTACCACTGAACGTGGTGGTGGAATTTGCTGCTGACTGGTAGAGGGTGCTGCTTTCTTCTGCTGGTTTTTCTTCTTTGGCACAGAGGGTTTCTTTTCAACCGGATTTGGCTCTGGATGTGGAATGTGGACACTTTTTGCAAAGTCGGCTGCGGCTTTCTCCAGTTGTTTCTGAAGTTCAGCGGATATTGGATGTTTTGAAGGGATGATTTCCCAAGCACCTTGGTAGTAAGTCATGTGTTTTGGCCAACCTTGCTGTTTCCCAGGCCAATCTGCTGTTTCATCATCGCTTGAATCTTCGAATGACGATGGTGTTGAAGGGAGTGGATCGGAGTATGATTCTTCCTTGATTGCTTTTCCTTTTTGTTGCGATGTGGATGCATTCTTAGGAAAGTAACTAGCCCAACCTTGTGATTCATCAGATGATGAATCTGAGGATATTTCAATAATTGGTGTTTTTGAAGAACTCATGTTGGATTGTTATTGAGTTAGGGTTTTGAATTGGGGATTTGATTTAGTGATTAACGATTTATTGAGTTAAATGTGGGGTTGGTATTGTATTTAAGGAGGTGATTTTAAAATTTTGGGAAAGTTGACTTTAGGTCAACACTTTCATAACTCTGCTGATGAGTTTGAAAGTTGAAGGGTCAAATTGTAACTTTTGGCGCGTTCTTAAACCTAATTGAATCAAATCGGTATCTTTCACCAATTTGATCTAATTCCATTTTAGTTGCTCCGAATTACATTCGCTTTTCACCCATGAACATCAATTCATTTACTTTCACCCAAAACCCCCAAATCAAATGGCTCAAAGAACGTTTCCAGAAGAACACAATCAGATAGCATTTCTCAGTAAGGTTACTGCCGCTGATGGATTTTATGAGGTTATGGATTTTCTGAGTGCTTCGAAGTTAAGGTATGCGTTAACTGCTGATCCTACCATTTCTACATCTCATATGAAGCAATTTTGGTCAACTGTTAAGTTGGATGTATTAGATGGTGAGGAACGATTGGTAGGTAGTGTAGATGGGGAGAATATTGTAGTTAGTGAAACCACAATTAAGAGAAGTTTACGCTTATCAGGCACCCCAACACCCCCTACTATTACCCCAGAAGTAGTTATGACTGAGCTTGAGACTTTTGGATATGAGAGACCTGAGGCTGGTAGTACATTATTGAAAGGTCGTCTCTGTCCACATTGGAAGTTTTTACTGCATACTCTACAACACTGCTTGTTTCCCAAAATAGGTGGATGGAATGAGTTTAGTGCTTCTCAAGCTATGGCTTTGGTATGTTTAGCTACAGGGCAGCCCTTTGATTTTTCTGGTATGATATTTGAGGGGTTGAAAAAGTTTGTTAAAAAGAAGTTTTATTTGTACCCAAGGTTTCTACAACTTATTATAAACAAACAGCTGAGGGAACCATTGAGACATGTACAAATTGAGCCCTGTAGTAGAATGGCCATCAAGATGTTTGCCTTTTTAAAGAAGAATGGGAAGGGATTTTCTGGTGTTATTACTCCATTAACTGAGCATATCTTGAATGTAGTGGCTGCTGTAAATGAGGATGAAGAAGCTGGAACACCCACAGCTTCCCATCACACATCCTCATCAATAAGTTTGAATGAATCAGTGTCAAATGAAACCCAAAACACCCAATCACCTAGGAATTCACAAGAGGGCATTGTGCAACCTCAGGCCAATGTCAGTATGGTAGCAGATGAGGCTGATACAGGTGTTGGAGGTATCATGATGGGAGAGGCTGGCACTACTGTTTCCAACTTAGTAGTTGAACAGGACAGTGTCAACATACTTAAGACCTCAACCATGGCAACATCATTTGTAGAAGGTTCTCAGGAACCTGACACAACTGGTGGTAACCCCAGCCAAATGGCTTCTATGGGGGGCTCAGATGTTCATCCTAGGGATGAGACTGAGTTTGTGTCCCACGATTCACCTCTCGGAGAAGTTAACACATCTCGAAGTGATGAGGACAGAGATGAACATATTGAATTGATGGACACTGATGTACATATTGACATGGCAAATGATACACCTCTCGGACCAGGTCACACAGGTCGAAGTGTTGATGCTAGAATTGAACTTGAAACTGATGATTTGACGGCTAAAAACACATGTACAAAATGACAATTCCAATGATCAACCTCTCGGGTCAGGTTACACAGACCGAAGTTGTGAGGATATCATGAAACAATTGAAAGAATTGACGGAAAATTGTACAAAATTGTCACAGGAGGTGCTTGATCTAAGAAAGGAGTTAAAGACAGTCAGAGCTACTCAAGGTGCTGAAATAAGGAGGCTTAAGCTAAGGGTTACACACCTTGAGGGGAGGCTCAAGAAGAGGTCCAAACCAAGTTTGGGAGAGGTTGCTTCCAAACAGGGGAGGAATGATCAAGAGGCTGTGGTGAATGATAAGGATCAAGAGGATGTGATAGGTTCAGGGGAGGTTGAAAAGAATTTTGCTGAAAATGTTGGTGAAAAGGGTGACTCTGCTGGTGCAGAACACTCTGCTGATGGGTTGAAGGTTTCTGCTGATGAGACTGAGCAGAGTGCAGGTGTAAAGGACTCTGCTGGAGTAAATGATTCTGCTGATTCAGATGATGAACAGATGACTTTAGCTCAAGTGTTGCTAAACATGAACAAAGAAACTAAAACACCCACACCATCACAACAACAACAACCTGCTGAATCAAGTGAAAAGTTTGAAAGGATGAAAAAGTTGGCTGATGAACAAGCTCAAATTGCTCAAGATGAAGAATATGCAAGAAGAGTTGCAGCTGAAAAAGAAGGAAATCAGTTTGAATTTATGGAATGCTCTACAGTCAATGAAGTTAGTCAAGAAGAATTAGATGAACAATTGCAGTATTTCATTGATTCTGATATGATTGTAAGAGGTGAAGCTAGGCTGATATCTAATGATGAGCAGTTGGATGGAGCTAAAAAGACAAAAGAACTGATTGAGAAGTATAAAAAGTTGCTGGTATCACAAGTTTCAAAACAGTAAGGTGTTTGGAAGCATCCTCCTGGTGGTTATTTGGATTGAAGGAAACTTGATGATTTTTGATGAAAAATATCAAGTTTAGGGGAGGATTGTTGGGTCTGAAATGCTGCTGATTCGAGAATTACAACTCTGCTGGATAGTTATGTAACTCTGCTGATTAGCACAAGAACTCTGCTGTTTTGGTAACTCTGCTGTTTTGGTATAATAGGCACATTGTAACTCTGCTGCTAGCTCACGAGGACTCTGCTGCTAGATGGATTACTCTGCTGCTTATTAATTATGTAAAGTATGTTAAGATAAGTATAGAAAAGATACGTATGAATATTTTTCTTGTATAGGAAGTCTTGTAAACCGACTAGGACTCCTTACGCTATAAAAGGAGGTTCTAGGGTTAGAGTTAGAGATCGATTGATTGATAATCTTAGCATACGTATTGTTTTACACTTCAAGGTTTCTTGTAACCCTATTGCTATTCAGAGCAATCGTATTAATATATTGAAGTGTTGTTTGAGAATTCGTTTGTGTTTATTCTTCTTAAGATCAAGTATTAGTTTCCGCATAATATTTGATATAAAACTCAAGATCAGTTTCTATACCAATTACCTTAGATTTATCTAAAGTAATTATTTAGATCGTGAAGCTCAACTGGGATCAACATATGTGTATGAACCATAGCCTTCCACATCATCTCCCCCTCCTCCTCCACATGTGGCGCCAACCACAGCCACCCACCTCATCACCTTCTTCATTAATACAGACCTAGAACCTCCATGAAACCCTAGATTGGCCCTCTATAAATAGCAACCACCCTTGGAGCCCTAAACCATCACCAACCCCACGAATCACTATAAACAGCCACAAACCTTTACACTACTGATCCCCTTAGTCCCATATAAGATCAAATAAGTCTAGAGAAGCAGTAGGAGCAAGCTAGAACCATAGGATAGCTCAATTCGAACCCTACACCAAAATCTTGCCCTAGTCGACCAAACCAAGTAAGGTATACCTATGACCTTTTTCATTTACTTTCCTATATATATTTTATGTCTAAATACATATTAGAACATGTCTTAATAAGTGTCATGATCCAGAAATAGCAAAAACACCTTCTTGTTTAATTTTGATCCTATCGAGCTAATATATAGAAATAAATTCGAAGTGAAGTTCTAAATGATCTAGGATATTAAAAATAGTCTAGGAACACTTTAAACATGTTATAATAACTAAACAAATCATAAAAACACTAGGTCTAAAAATCGGATTTTACAAAAACGAGTTTATTTTTTTCTTTTTGCTTCTGTCGAACCACAGAAGGTCTGCTGCTTTCGTCCTTAATTTAGCCTAGTAAACGTGTCTTATAAATTATAGTTTTTGATACGGTTAAATTACATTAAAATAGCTACACATAGGAAAAAGAATCAACATTTTTCGTTAAGAAACGAGGGAGAACGAGGCAAAAGAAGTTGGGTTAATTTTCTATGTCGAGTAAAACAATATTACGAGTTTCTGTTTTCATTTCTGAGTTCGTGGGTTCGATTCAGCCCTTAAAACTTTACAAAAATACTTTTAAAACAATTATAAACATTTTAGAAAAGGTTTCGCAAAAGGTCTCGGCTTGGATCATTAGAAATAAATTGTTTTTGGTATAAAGGATCACGGGTGTGATCGGGTATTAAACACAAGGATCATTTCTGTCAAAACTATATAAAATTTCTGTTTTGGACCTTCCTTGTGATCGGGGAATCCCTAAGGGGGTAAAACTGTCTATTTTGAAACTTGAGGGTACAAAGTGTCAATTAACTAAAGTTCGAGGGTAAAAGTTGTCATTTTCATAAAGTCTAGGGGTAAAAGTTGTCAACTATAGAAACTTGAAGGTTTAAAATGAAAATATTACTAAACCCTAATCTTATTTAATATTATTATAATATTTATTATTATTATTAATATTATTAAGTTTTATTTAAACTTAATATACGTTTTGTACCGTAACTAACAAACGAAGTGTCCATTTAACGAACGGAAGGAACCGAATCTTACAGATAAGAAAATATAATAAAATATTACTTTTGAAACTACATATTGGCTCTATTAAGTATTTAACTATCAAACCAAAACATAACAAAACGAACATTGGAAACTTATATAATCAGAAACTTATACTGAAAACTTGACATACAAACCCAGGTTGCAAGCCGGAGACGTTTATCAACTTTGTTTAGCTTTTGTTTTTCATCCAGATTGCTCAGGTGAGTTCATAGTCCCACTTTTCTTATATGTTTTCTAAACTTGTGGGGAGATACATGCTACCAAACCAAACACAAGTATTTTCCTGATTGTTATTGCAATAAGTTAACCGTTGCCTATTTATTTTAAAAGACCCTGTTATCATGCACCATTAATCACCTGCGGGTGAGCGCGAATATAGTGAATAGATCTATTGGCAGTTGACGTCCCATTTGTGTTGCTGGCTAAGGAACCAAATGCATTATATTTGAGTTTAATAAAGAGTTTCAGGCAGACTCCTACCCGGGGCAAGGTTACCTACATTTAATTATGGGGTAATTTTTAACCTGTTAACGCTTTGTGTGTCATGAGGCTTAGTGCAATATTCCGAACTGTGATATAACTGATTTCTCTCATTTGGCTTGTGTTCAAACTGATTATAACTTTAAACGCTATGGATTCACTCAACCTTTGTGTTGACTTTTTAAGCATGTTTATCTCAGGTAACTGGAAGTACGATTTGGCACGGAGTGGCGGTGGACTTTCTTTTAAAAGAGTGTCCGTTTTGTTATCATTCAAATGAATAATGTATCATTTATAATGTATTTCGAAACATCCCTCTGGGACCTATCTTATGTACTCTGATATTAAATAAATGAATGATAACAATTTTTATTTAAAAACGTCTCTTTTCGAGTCGTTTTCTATTTCCATGACTGTGAACCATGAAGTAGCACCCCAAGCTTATATTCCGCTGCGTAATCCGAAAATGGGGGTGTTACAGATTAAATAACATGTTAGAATAAATGTAGATGAAATTGAAGATCTTTTGAATGATGACGAGGTTGTTAAAGAGATGGAAGAAATGACACAAAGTTATAGAAAGAAATAAGTGATGAAGCATAAGCGTTTTTGGAGATTTGGGACACAAATGAGTGTTTTTGATACTTTTGAACAATTATAAACTTATATTTTGACTTATTGTGTTTTTGTTTATGTTATTTTGAAGGGGCATTTGAATTACTAGAAAATGTTTCATTGTTGGAGATATTTTTGTGTATGTTTGTATTGTTATAGCATGTCCTTTATTAATGATCGACAACGAAAAAAATAAAATTTTTAAACACTTTGGTACTCATCGGAAATAACCGAAAATTCCCGTACCGTAACCGAACCGAAGAACGGGAAACAAAACTAAAAAGAGAATAAATATTATTTTATTTTGTATTATTTATTATTTATTTATTTATTTATTTATTTGTTTATTTATTTATTTGACCTAAAACAACCTTATAACAAATTTTGTACCTCTTGAATATTAGATAACCAAATTAGACACAAGCCCATATTCCGATAGCACATGTCTAGCCCAAAACCACTTTTAAAGTAAATACCCAATACCATTATCAATAACCCTAAGAGTAAATTGCAAAAATCGTCCTTGTGGTTTGGCCAAATTGCACGTTTGGACCCTGTGATTCATTAAGTGCAAAAATGGTCCGGATTTGACACTGTTTCATGCACTTTTGGTCCCTCATGTTAACCGGCGTTAAGTGAGTTCCGTTACACTTACACGTTAGCCCTTAAGGCTAACAATCATTGCAACGCCCGTCCTTTAAACATTTGGCCAAACCACAAGGACTATTTTTGCAATTTACTCTTTTTTTTCGACCTTTTTTTTTTTTTTTTTTTTTTTTAATTTTCGTCTGATAAAAGTTTTTATATAAAACTTTTTTATTTAAAAAATATATCCGAAAAAAGTTTTTATATAAAACTTTTTTTATATACGAAAAAAAAATTTCAATTTTTTTTTCGTCCTTATTATTTTTTTTTTGAAAATTTTTTTTCGTCCGTTTTTTTTTTTCAAATTTTTTTTCGTCATGTGAATTTTTTTTCCGAAATTACTTTTTGGAAACTTTTTTTCGTCATGTGAATTTTTTTTTTATAAAACGTTTTTTTATATAAAGTTTGTTTTTTTTTGAAGTTTTTTGTTTTTGGAAAAAAAACACTTTTCTGGCACAAAAAGTTTTTTTGAAACATATATAAAAATGTTTTTCGTATAAAAAACTATTTTTTATATAAAAATGTTTTTATATAAAAAAGTTTTTATATAAAAATGTTTTTTATATAAAAACGTTTTATATAAAAAACTTTTTTCGTATATAAAAACTTTTTTATAAACTTTTTTTTTATATAAAAAACTTTTTTCGTATGTAAAAACTTTTTTCGTATATAAAATTTTTTTTATAAACTTTTTTTTATATAAAAATTTTTTTTCGTATATATTTTTTATATAAAAAAGTTTTATATAAAAACTTTTTTTGTATATATTTTTTATATAAAAAAGTTTTATATAAAAACTTTTTTCGGACGAAAGAAAATTTGCAAAAAAATCGAAAAAAAAAATCGAAAAAGAAAAGAGTAAATTGCAAAAATAGTCCATGTGGTTTGGCCGTTAGTTTAAAGAACGGGCGCTGCAACGATTGTTAGCCTTAAGGGCTAACGTGTAAATGCTAACGGAACTCACTTAACGCCGGTTAACATGAGGGACCAAAAGTGCATGAAACAGTGCCAAATCCGGACCATTTTTGCACTTAATGAATCACAGGGACCAAACAGATTTTTGCAATTTACTCTAAACCTAATTATAGAAGAACACCACATTCTTTTTTTTTTTTTTTTTTTTTTTTTTTTTGAACATTTTTAACCAAACGCAACCACCAATCAAACAAGCAGCAGATACATAAAAAATTCGTCTTTGTTATTTTGTTTGCTGCTCCAACAACTACAAACTATCCATAGTCCCAAATTAATTTCGAACCTTGTTTTTACTTTAAACAAATTCGTCTCTTGTTTCTTTGTCACAACCGAACACAAACAAGTATCCTCTTTGATTTGTCACAGCCGATGCACGAACCACGAAGAACACAAATGTTTTCGACTTCAGTAGAGTTGAAAACGGAAGAGACAGGAGTGTCGATTTTTTTTTATTTTTTTTTCGGAGTTTAAGGTTAAAGATATTGTGTTTAAGGAAAAAGAAAAAAGAAAAGAAAAAAAGAATGAACCTGTGATATGGAAAATATTACGGTAGCTTGTAGGAAATTAAGATGGAGAATAGTGATATACATGCTCAGGACCGTCGGCCGAAGCCGACGTCCGGAAAAATTAAAGTGGCGGCTGAAGAGTTTAGTTTTAGGCTTATAGATTTTAGGATCGTATGGCTGATAACATGTAAGATAATGTTTCATATCATTCATAATAGAGATTGGGTAAATATTCATATCATTCATAATAGAGATTGGGTACATATATATTGATACCAAGATTATTCTAGAGACCGGGCCTCAGCCGAATACACAATATCACCTAACAATAATATGCTTAATGATCACATTTTACATGTTTATTTATTTATTTATTTGAAAAGTATGAAACTATATTGAAAATAAACATCTCTAACTAAGGTGGTTCAATGGTGAGTATTGAAAATGAGAATAAAAAAACCCCAAAGGCGTTCAATATTGTCAAGCTAAGGGTGCGTTTCTTTTTTAGTTATGGGGAAGGAATAGTGGGACCTACTAATTTAATAGTATTTTTTTTAAATGGGACCCACTATGTCTCTTAGTAGATCTATATCCACAATGCTTAAATTATAGTGTCCTCCCAATTAAGAGGCTCATATAGACGTGGGACCCACATGATCACTTAGCTAAGGAAAAAAATAAACACACCCTAAGTGGGTGTTTATCAAATTAAGTGGTTCCATATGAACCACTTAATTATCCTCTTAAAGGGGAGGACAAAGCTTTGGTGGGTCTCTCTATTAAGTGGGATTAAATGATTGAGCCCACATTAAATGATTCATATGGAAAAAAGAAACACTCCGGAACATGTGTGCCATATTGGTGTGTCAATCATATCCATTGTGTTTGTCACATTACTTTTTTATAAATGGTGTAAATTATATTTTTAATTTAAAAAGACAATTGCGCCATGGGTTTCATTAAACTTTATTAGTAAGACAAAGAGCACCATGGGTCATAGGGCTCGCGTTATAGCAAAAAGTGCTCTCACTTTGACAATTTTTCTCAATAACTCAAAATCTATGACTTAAATAAAAAACACTCTCCTTTCATAACTCAAGTTATAGGACTCCTCTAACCCACACATAACCCAATAAAACACAAATGCAACACACACACATAAAAGGAAAAAATGTATAACGTTGCCTGTTAAATCTAACGCGAAGACGGATAACTTGTGGTGGGGTGTGGGGTTGGTGTTATAGCGTTGAGTTATAGGCCACCAACCAACCTATAACTCACCCACACCGAGAGCTCAAAAGCATGAAAGAAATTACGCAAAATCAATAGATCAAAATCTTGTCCTTAAATTCAGTGACAGATGTGTTGCGGAATCATTTCTATGTGGTGCAATCCCAATTGATCATAGATTTGTGATGTTTCTGCGTACCTTTTTGCTTTTATCTTGTACAATTGAAAATGCACACGCTGTCAAAATAACCGAGGAACCGTACCCCGCCGACTAGGAACCGAACCATATATTAGAATCAGGGTACGGTTCTTGGTTCTAGAAATTCCAAATTTTCGGTTGTCGGGATGGTTCAGGTCAAAAATGTCCGGTTTCGAAAAAAAAAAAAAAAAAAAAAAAACCCTAAAAACCTAAAATAAATTAAAAGCCTAACCTTTATTCCATTCCAAATAACATCAAACTATCAATTTTACAATTACTAATGTCATTCAAAAATTTAAATATCATCAACATGAAAATAATTTCTATGTATTTTTTCCATTTTATTATGATCATAATTGATTAAATAACATGTTAGAATAAATGTAGATGAAATTGAAGATCTTTTGAATGATGACGAGGTTGTTAAAGAGATGGAAGAAATGGTACAAAGTTATAGAAAGAAATAAGTGATGAGGCATAAGCGTTTTTGGAGATTTGGGACACAAATGAGTGTTTTTGATACTTTTGAACAATTATAAACTTATATTTTGACTTATTGTGTTTTTGTTTATGTTATTTTGAAGGGGCATTTGAATTACTAGAAAAAGTTTCATTGTTGGAGATATTTTTGTGTATGTTTGTATTGTTATAGCACGTCCTTTATTAATGATCGACAACGAAAAAAATAAAATTTTTAAACACTTTGGTACTCATCGGAAATTACCGAAAATTCCCGTACCGTAACCGAACCGAAGAACTTGGGACGGTTCTCGGTTCCACTTTTTCCTTATTTTCAGTTCTCTGTTCTTCCGGTTCTAGTTCCAGTACCATGGACACACTTAATGGTGGACAAGATTCACAATTCACGCTCAAGAAGTAACGTTAACCACACTACAAGCAATACGAGCCAGGCGGAAGTCATAAAACTTGCAATTTTCTTTGACTATATATATACACTTACAGCTTATGAATTACGTATAGAAGTGAACAATGTCACATACAACAAACACCGCCAAGTTTCAAACGGTACAACAAACATCCATCATTTACAACCCGGGGCATCAAAGTTTGGAAACTGCAAAAACTTGATGGACAAAGGGGCAATAGAGACAGGATAATTCACCTTCACCAAGGCGGGTCTGAGGATTGGGATGTCCCCGTTCACAGTTAGCTTTAATGGAATTCCATTCAGAACCATTGTTTTACTTCTAATATCTCCATGTAGCGGGGTTAAGTGGTACTCTTCTCGTGATAAGTTTTCATCTGTTGATTTGGTTCCAACCCATGAAACTGTTGTCTTGAGACCATGGACGAATGATGTTTTCTTTTTTGAAGTTTTGTGTTGAGTTGTATGCAGATTTCTTATGTTCAGAATGTTGCGAACATTGAGTCTGAAATGAGTCTGGTTGCTTAGGTTGATCAGAAGCAAAGTTATACCTGTCTGCAACAACAAATTAAAAAAAAAATATAGGAGAAATGTTTTTCAGAACTAATTATGATTTTAACTTCGATTTTTATGTCAAAATGGCCACAAACTTACTTTCCCTTTTGACCAATGGGCATAAGTGCGCAAATGTGGTGCAATGTTTCTTCTATCAATAGCAAGAACTCCTGTTCCCATATGCCGATTCCAAAGAAGTGCACTGCATTGATGCATTTATTCAATTAAATAAGATGATCATGTTTAGCAAAGATTTTAAGACAAAAAGCATAGTAAATATAACAAAATTTTCTTGATCCTCACCTGTAGTAATCAGGGTTAGGCATGAATGTTGTTTTGTTGATTAGACCATAATTTCCGCCAATTAATGTTTGTCGACAATATACTTTCGTGTGATATTTGGCTGCCATTCCAAGCTGATCCAAGTACCTATACATACAATGTGTAAATGTGCATAGTAGTAGAAAATCATTTGACTTTTGGGGTCAAAATAACTAAATCACGGGTATGATAGATTCTTTGGAGTAAAAAACTAAAGTTATATAAATGTTAGTGTGGAACCATAAAACTTGAGGCTGAAAAGGTCATACTCCTAGGTCAACTATGAAGGTCACAGTTAACCTTGTATTTATGCACCTTCGGGTTTCTTGAAAGTGTGTAAAGAGATGATTACCAGAAGCTGTCCACGAAAGAGTCTGAAACATGAAGACCACCACTGTTGTAGGCCCCACCAGATTCCCCGATCCAAGCAGATGTCCACGGGCCATCAGTTTGAATGGTTTGCCGAAGATCATTAAATGTAACAGACGCCCGATTCAAGAAACGGGGATCTAAAATCTTTTTTACCAAATTTGGGTCAACACCTACATAAAGAAAAGGCAGTCATGACTCATGATTCATAGTTGACCTGTAAGAGTCAAAGCTAGTTCTATTCTAATCAAACTTAACATATATTGTTTTGGTATTTTAATTTCCAACATGCCAATATTATACGACATTTGTGTCGTAAGATCTGGTTATAGGCCTTTCTACATAAATAAAATTATTCTTGTCAGTCTGCTATGTTGGCTCTTAAACTAAGTATATTAACCATCACAAACCTGGGCCTAGATTGTACATATGGTGAGTCATGACATTGACTATTTCTGAACCAGAAACTTTAAGAAGCTTAGCAAACCACTGTTTATCGAAGAACCCTCCCGGTGCAACGAGTAATGGCTTTGGCCGGAATCGCCTGTATGAATTGTCAATTATTTCCCTAAGTTCAATTACATCAGTCCCATACTGATCAGCATTAACCATTGCACCAATCCCCTTGCCACTTAACTCATTACCTGCGCCAATAGATAACAAAAAAACATATGAACAATTGTTTCACAAAATTTGTGCAGCAAAAAATAATATAATTGCAAGTAAACAAATAACTGTCTACAATAGCATACCGAACTCCCATGAGTCTATCTGATACCCTTTGGAAACTGTATACTTAATGAAATCACGAGCATTGGTGGAATTCCAATCTCCTCCCCAAACTCCCCGTTTAATCAGGTGTCTTCCATGTAGTGCATTCAATCCAAATGTCACAAGTGCTCTACAATGAACAAGTGCAGTTTTCAGCAAGATATCTCTTATCAAAGAACTCAATCACAACATATATTTTGTACAAAACGAGATAAGGGAAAACTAAGACTAAAAAGTCACCTTGTTTTATTAAAGAAATGATTCAGTTCATCCCATCTACTCATTGGAAGACATCCTTTAGAGAACCCAAACAATCCCCCTTTTATTTTTGTAAACGGGCGGCAAGGTCCTGAGAAACCACCTACGTTATACAATACTTGGTCTTGTAAGGAACCACCAACTCGTATTCTCAGACGTCGGAACGCTGTCAAAACAAACAAAAATACATATTTTAATAAAAACATGTCACTTACAGTACAGTAATGCTGGCACTCAATAAACACAACAAAAACAAACCTTGAACCGCTTTGGCTAGAAAAGGATGAGATAAATCCTGAAAACATGGAAAAAAAGGGCCTAAATTAAAATTGGTCAACTGTAACAAAAATGGTAGTTTAAGATATGTAAAGCTAAATTGTCCCGCAAACTTCTTGTGCTCAGAATAACGAAATGCCTTTCATCCAAACACTTAAAACTGATAAGCAGTTTGCAAACGCAATCCCAAACACCTACTAAAGAAAGAAAGGAAAAAAAAAAAAAAAAAAAACACTTCAACAACATGCTTACCAGGTTCAAAGCAGACGAAGCTCCCCACGGACACTGACGATAATTACACTTATTACTCGGCCACCAATCGATAGTAGCACAAATATAATTAGCATCAGTATGAGTCATTGGTATACTCCCATTAATCACTAGATATCCCTCTTCAGCATTTTGTGCCGAAACCGCACAAACCGATACCACAAACAGAAACAACCAAGTCCGTAGCCCCATTGATTAACCAACTAAAAAACTTCCACAACAAGCCCAACCTGTAACAAATAAAAATAATAATCACTATATATATATTTTTTTAATAAACACCCATATTAAAATAATCAAAACCTTATTCATATATTCATTTCTTGTTACCATATCTTCACTAATACTACATAAATCCTAAAAGTAAAAGCAAAGATACCAAATGCATTAACTCTTAGCTTATAAGAAACCTGGTACTTAAACTTAATGATAGTAACATCAAATAAATATATCAAAAAACAAGCATTACTTATACAAACAACTAAATTAAAAGCTAAAAACGAATGAAGATTTAACAAGATTAAATCTTTTAAAAACCCAGACGGAGTAACTAACCTGAAAGTGACTTATGTGGTTTATTTAGTAAATAAAAAAACAAGTTTTTTCTCTCTGTTTTGTTGGTGTTTTATGTGAAAATGTTTGGTTTTATGGTTTTTTAAGGAAATGGGTCTGTAAATTTTTGAGGTTTTTGTGTTAAGGTGGTTTAAGTGAAGCAATCAACAATTCAACAGCATATGATTAGATGGTTGGTGAGTGATAAAAGCGTGTTTTCATAAAGGTTTTTATGTAGAGAAAATTATGGGGCTAGACATATACGAGGGGAGATTTGTTCAGTACCTAAACTTTTGTCACATTTCAAATTTGGACATACATCTCGCGTAAAAAACATTCCGGGTGTTCCCGAGGCTACGTGGTCAAATATTAGTGGTCGAATAAAAAAAATATATGTCGCGTAAAAATATGTCCGGATATACCCGAGATTCGAAAAAAAAAATATTAAAAAAACATCTCGCATATAATTTTTGCATGGGTGTACACGAGATGCCTTAACTTTTTAAATTTAGAACTTTTTAATAATTACAAAACCACCCCTTAACTTTTTAATAATTACAACTTTTTTATATAACAAACTTTATTCGTCAAATATTTAGTAAATATCTATCGAATTTTTTAATGAAAAAAATATCGTTGCGAAGAGCTCTAAATTACGTACAAAACAAGCCCAATATTAACATGCTTTTGACGTACGTAAGATTTTATAAAAAATGTTGAAGTTTGAATTTTATATATATATATATATATATATATATATATATATATATATATATATGAGAGGAGGGATATATCTTATTGAGTGGTAAAACAAGAGGTTACAATAAGTGTGTATTTATAGGACACAAACCCTAATGATGAATAGACATCACCTATTAAACCCATAGCACATAAGCCCATATTTATAATACTCCTCCTTGGATATTCATCGTTTATTACATGCCATAAAAACTGCCTCCTTAAAAACCTTACCAAGAAAACCCAATGGGATAAAAACTTGATGAAGGAAAAGAGTGCAGTATGCATAATGCTCCTCCTCAAATTAATGTATATCTTTTAACCGTCGAAGGCCGATCTTCCGAACCAGTAGCTCAAAAACTCTTGTTGGTAAAGACTTTGTGAATAAATCTGCCAAATTGTCACTTGATCGAACTTGACGAACATCAATAACTCCATCCTTTTGTAGATCATATGTAAAGAAGAATTTCGGAGAAATGTGTTTTGTTTTGTCTCCTTTGATATACCCTTCCTTAATTTGAGCTATACATGCCGCGTTGTCTTCACATAACATGGTTGGATTTCCTTTAATAGACTCGAGCCCACATTCTTCCTGGATGTTTTGAATCATCGATCTTAACCAAACGCACTCTCGACCAGCTTCATAAAGTGCAATAAGTTCAGCATGATTTGATGATGTTGCAGTTAAAGATTGCTTTGTCGACCTCCAAGAAATTGCAGTTAAATGGATCTCAGCATCAAGAGTCCAAGGGAGATAGTCTTTTCCAGAAATGTCAAGAACAGCAAAATCGATATTCGAAAGCTTTGAGTTTGACATTTTAACTATATAAAAATAAAAACAAGTATATCAGTTAACAAAATATTCTTATATCATACAAAAAAAAAAACAATATACGGACTGTTATAATTCTCAAGTTATAAAAGATTTGTGTAATTTTATTGCAAATATATTTTATGTGATCATATGATGAAGCATTGGTTTAAGTGATATATATTAAATTCGTATATATATTTGACGAACAAGAGAATATGGATTCGTACATGTCATATATTCTTTAGATGTGTTAATGTTATATATATTAGATTCGTACACATGTTAAACCACAATTTATGCTACATAATTTAATTATTTGTATATAACTGTTAGATGCAACTAGCCTTTATATCATATAATATATCAACCGTATTACGACTAAAACGCTTAATAAAGTTTATCATATCATTCACAAATGTAACAATAAATAAATTGTGCGTAAACAGAATGCAACAAATAAAAAAAATAAAAACAGTAGAACTTGAGGTTCTATTTTTTCTTTCTCTCATAACTTGAGGTTATGATATATTTTTTTTTCATTCATAACATGAGGTTATGATTTTTTTTTTCATTCATAACATGAGGTTATGATTTTTTTTTTTCAGTCATAACATGAGGTTATGATTTTTTTTTTAATTTTTATTTATTGATTCTTGAAAGAATCGTATTAGAACTTTGAGGTTCTATTTTTTTTTTCATATGATAAAGAAAAAGATACATATAAAACATTGAATCAATATAAAAAAAATGCGATGAGATGTACTCCGTAATACCGAGCATCAGTATTGCCACGTTATGAAAAACAAATAAGATACAAAAGAATATTAAGAAAAAAACATTGAATCAATATAAAAATAAAAATTGCGATGAGATGTAATAATATTATATGATTTGCAATCATGATCAAATAAAAAGTTCATATCTTAATATGAATTCGTGGCATACCGGGATGAAAAATAAATAACCTTTAGAGCGTGCTGATAACGTATTGTAAATAGAGTACAATAATAAACATAAGAATGAGAGGAGGGAGAATTCTTATTGAGTGGTAAAACAAGAGGTTACAATAAGTGTGTATTTATAGGACACAAACCCTAATGATGAATAGACATCACCTATTAAACCCATAGCCCATAAGCCCATATATATATATATATATATATATATATATATATATATATATATATATATATATATATATATATATATATATATATATATCTATATTTTTTTTTTTTTCTTTAAAACTTTCAAAACACACTCTTAAACTACAGGGGCCAAAGAAGTACAAAATTCAATAAAATAGGAATATCGTTTAGAAATAAAAACGTAAAATTTATAAACTAAAAACGGTATCCTTTTTAATCATAAAATAAAAATTGGCAACCTTTTTTCTTATATAAAATTAAAATTTTTATACATAAATTAAAACATTAGATAGAAAATATAAAACGTAAATGTACGAAATAAAAAGTTTATGAATTTCGTACGTTTCAACCGATTTATATTTCATATGTAATGTTGTTAATTTATGAATAAAATCTTTTGGTTTATATAAGAAAAAAGATTGCCAATTTTTGTTTTATGATTAAAAAGGATACCGTTTTTAGTTTATAAATTTTACGTTTTTATTTCTAAACAATATTCCTATTTTATTGAATTTTGTACGTCTTTGGCCCCTATGGTTTAACAGTGTGTTTTGAAAGTTTATATATATATATATATATATATATATATATATATATATATATATATATATATATATATATATATATATATATATATACACACATACATTGGTTCATGAAAAAAGTAGCATTAGGTGGAAAAGTGAGAAAAGTGTTTAAATCTCCTTCCCCTCCCCCTCAGTTTTTTCCCTCCCAAGTACAGGGGCCTTTTTATTATTTCCTTTTTTTCTCAGGGTCAATTTTGTAACTTTCAAGCCTGTTGACAAATTATGAAATTATCGACTCTTTCACCTGTCCATTGATACAAGAAACCAACTCGAACTCGTTGATAAGGTCTTCTATAAAAAACATGATTCTTTTTTCTTTTCTTTTTCAAAATTTATAAGATAATTACAGATGTGTTTTTGTAGTACACTAAAAACCAAAAAATTTCTGTTGAAATATAACAAGCTAGATCATAAGCAGAAGTACAAAGAGTAGCACTCACAAGCAAGGAAAGTGCAGAGTAATGATGCTCGATTATAAGCAAGAAAAATTTAGTCCGTTAGCTACATCATTTGACAAATAACATAAAATTCATTAATTGAACAAACCATATATTAGTAAATACACGACATATTTGGAATAATACAAAGTTATTTGTGTTCAGTTATATCTCTATTCGTAAGCGTCTCAATTCAGATAACGTATGTCGTCACGGGAACTATCACGGGACATACGAACCAGCTCCCAAAGGGCACCTTCACTTACCATGTCTCTTGTATTTACTTCTGCAATTACATATGCGGAGTACTATTAGTTTATTTCAAGGTTATAAACTAAGAAAAAGAACAGTTTTTTATAATCCAATACATCAAGGCTCGTTCGCTTTTAAAGTAGTTGAAAAAATAGAATTGTCAAACAGATTATTTTCCAGAAGTACAAAATGTGCAATGAAGACTTACCATGCTGTGCTAAATGGCAGAGTGCAAGTTCAATATGTCGCCTAATTATTGATGCTTCGTTATTTGCATTTTGCACTATCCAAGGAAGTGCACCATCTTCTACCAACAGAGACCTGCCGTTTTTGGTCCCTAAAATATTTAAAGAAGCAAAGAAGTTTTATAGAATGTTTTAGGTTCCAAGATTATATAAGAAATAACTTAGTTGAGCATAAATACTGACCAATTTATTTAAGAATGTGTTTATTGAGGTTATGTTTTTAATTTTATATACTGTAATTTTAATGTATACCCAACAGACCCATATTGCTACAACTAGTCAAGGAGATGTAATGACAATTTTCAAGGACTAGCCATGTACCTTTACTTGATGCACGGGATTCACAATTTGTAAATTTTGCGATTCCACGTGCAACTTGCGAAAGAACATTTGGATGTCTTGAACTGGCCATTCCAAGCAAAGCTTTGATTCCAACTTCAGACCGCAGCCGGGTTTGTAGTTTATCTAGAGCCCAATGTAACAAAGACATGAGGTTTTATCAGGACATATTCATATCATGTATTCATGTATAGTCAGATTCGAACTTACTTGATCAGTGAAGTATTCTCCTGTAACCTCAACCTCAACCACATGGAATCACGCAGCACTAAGCTTTCTTCCTCAAGTTTCAAACCAGCTGGGAAACAATCCTCTAATTTGCTCTGAAGAATGTTTTTCCAGTGCTTTAGTCTTTGAGTCTTTCATTAAGATCAGATAGGGTGGCTCGGAATGTAGCAGCACTCTCTGGATCAAGGTCATGCTCAAAATCCTACTTATACTCTCTTATAAATTCAACATGTTTGTTAACAACATCTTCTGAAAAGCAGGCCCTGCAAACACCCGAAAGCTCCTTTTTGAGAAACTGGGGAACCTCTGCAGTTGTGGCGGTTAGGTACTTATAGCAGCGGTGGAAGAGAGCATTAACCACAGTTGATAGCCACTCTTCTGGTATAGTCACAAACCTTGAACCTATTTCTGTGAGCAAACTTTGACAAAAGAGAATATATATTAAATAGGCCGAACATGTAGAACACCTATATAAACAAATCTAAGAACCACCATATAAACAATAGAAGGAAAAAAAATGACATTCATGTTATGCCTGACCTGACTCGGTTAAACCTACGTTAAACTACCCATTTTACCCTGTTAGCCAATGTGCCCGACCAGCCCCATTTTCCATCTCTTTTCGAAAAATGCACTAATACAATCTGATGTAACACGATTCCGTGATAAGTAACTGATGCACTTATTCGATAAGAACTGGTGCACTTTATAAACAATGGGTTTAAATGAAAATCTTGTTGTCCACCAATGTTTTATGTGAATGTTGTAAATAAATAATGTACTGGTATGATTACAGACTATATTATTCAAACAATAATCTAAATTTTGTATAAAAAACAATTTAGAGCATGTTTATCCCATTTGACATGTTTTCTTTCTATAAGTTAAGTTTTCTATTGTGTTTGAGCTGTTACCGTTAAAATACAGCCTAAATTGATCCGTTTACTTTAAAATGGCTAGAACTGCTAGATTTACTCCAAATATTTAGAGGGGCCATCCAAACAAAATCTTTGACCACTTAGCTACAGAGACCCTATCTCCAATTGAAGCATGTTACTTTGCAATATTATACTATAAAGGAAAAACAAGGCAGGAACAAAAAGGCTCAAGTCAAATACATTCATGGAAAATCAATCTGTAGGTATTTTAACAGAAGTTTAATGAATGACAAGTCGTCTACCACAATATGCTTTTGTCAACATTTATGATAATAGAATTATACATCGACAAGTAACTGATGCACTTATTATATAAGAACTGGTGCACTTTATTAACAATGGGTTTAAATGAACAGATTTCAAGTTGGCAAAAAGTTATCCTTAGAGAAAATATCAAATTTGGACTTTTTCATTAGAATACTTTGTTAGGAACACGTTTTTAATATATTTCAAGTATTGTTCATTTGAGATAAAATGTTGCTAATATGGGTTATATCGTTTGTAATATGTGACCGGTCCATTAGTAGCCCATGGGCCAGCCACCCATGTGAAATTCCTTCTAGAAACTATTAGCATAGGATGCCCTAATGGTTTGCCTATAAATAGAAGGCAAGGCTCCTCATTTTGTGTTGGTTTTTCATGTATGTAGCGTAAGCTTTGTCTCTCAATCGTATGAAATGAATTACCTTCCAAATCTCTCTTCTTTATCTCTCATTCTCTTCTCTTATTAGCTTATTCTCTTATCTCTATATCTTAGCTTATTAGATTAGTAGTAGTAAGTGCTTATTATCTTTCATACGTGTGTGTGTTGATGAGATAGTATCGACCTACAAGTGGTATCATTCGCCAAAGGGATAGTTAGGTTAGTGTTTTGAGTAGATTTAATCGTATTTTAGGTTGGTTTTAAGGATTAAGTAAGGCTTCTGTTCTAGTTTCATCGTTAATTTCTTTTTGTTGGCACATGTTCATCATCTCGTCAAAAAGCTCAACAAATCTCATCAAATTTCCATTTACAACGCTATTGATCTTAAATTTAATCATACTTTGTGGTTTCTAATCGTTAACAATAAAAAACAATCGGTTTGTTATTGGTTTTCTAGACGATTTAGTGAACTCCGGGAAAGTCGCGTATTGGAAAAGTTGGTGAAAAGTGCATTTTGGCTTCTGGGTGAATTCCGACAACTTAGGGTTTATCGCGATTCGAATTCCGACAAGTTAGGGTTTCATCGCAATTGGCAGATCTTCAGATTATCGGCATTGGGACTCAGTATTTTACTTCCTTGTATAAGAAAGTGAAAATACTTCGACTTGGTTGCTTCTCTTCTCTTGTATAAGAGTTGAGAATTATTGAAATTGGAATTTAGATAAAATTATCGAAATTGCCATAAAATATCGCAATTCTGATAAATTATCGCAAATTGCCTTTTCTATCGCAATTTAAGATAACTTATTCAAATTGTCATTTTTATCGCAATTTTAAGTTTTATCGCAATTTCTATTTTCCTTATCGCTATTTGGAGTTTATCGCAATTGGGTGAACAGTAATTATCGCAATTGGACAAAAATCTTCAGTTTACCAAAATCAACTTAACATAACTCATCACACAAATCTTAATTATCTTCAAGATCCAGACATGTCTCAACCACCACACTTCAATTACTACTATCAGCTACAGCAATATCCACAACAACAGCAATTTCATCCTCAGTATCAACAACAACAAGCATTCGTGCAACAGCATCAATTTCTCTCTCCACCACAAGTATCTCCACAACAAATCATGCAACAGAATCAAATGCAGAACTATCCATCCTACTCCAGAGAACCACATTGGTTTAATAAGATGTGTGAGGCAGTCAGCAATCCCATCATGAGGCTGGGAATCAAGAAACTCCACCTATGCTGACACCTAGTAACTATGTGCAGTGGGCTAGTAGATTCCTCAGATTCATTGAACTCCGAATACCCCATGGGAAATATCTTAAGCAAGCCATTGAAGAAGGACCCTTTCCACTTCCAGTAACTGTTGTTTCAGGAACTTCAGAAAGAGAAGAAACATCAACTCCCATTGCTGTCGCTAACTACACAACTGAACAAACACTGCAACAAGAGGCAAATCAATTGGCAATGTCTTACATACTTCAGGGAATTCCCAATCCTATTTACCGAAGTATTGATGCTCAAAAGACTGCCAAAGACATGTGGGAACATGTGCATCTTCTAATGGAATGGACAGAGTTAAATCAAGAAGATCTTGAGTCAAAGTTGTACATGGAGTACACTCACTTTATCATGGAACCAGGGGAAACTATTGAATCTTACTACCACCGTTTCACAAACATTGTCAATGACCTCGATCTTCATGATATCAAGTTACCAAGGATTGCTATCAATTCCAAATTCCTAGGATGCCTTGGACCAGAATGGCAGAAATATGCAACATTTGTCAGGCAAACAAAGAAGATTGGTGAAGTCAAGTATGGACTAATGTATGACTATCTGAGACAACATCAATCTGAGGTTGATAAGGAAGTTGCAGCACGAGGCGGTCTCATATCAGCACCAACACCTAACTCGCTCGCTCTTGTTGCTCAATCCAACTTTCCACTACCAAACCAGGAATTTGGTCAATCATCTTTCCAACCAAGTTTTCAACCACAACCTTCTAACCAAATCGTTCCATATGAAGCACCATCACAATAATCTGACAACCAAATGGTCCCTTATAACAACTCAGATTCCATGATGTACTCAAATGTTGATTATGATGAAGAAGAGGATGCATTCAACTCTCTCAATGAAGCATTTGGATTAATTGCTAAGGCATTTGGAAAGTTCACAAACAAATCCAACAACAGTCTTCGTTCATCATCCAATACCAAGAATCAAGCTGTTATTAACGATGGTAGAGTGGAAATTCAGAATCGGTCTTCGGGCAAATATGGTTCAGGAAACACTAGAAACTATGGGTCTCATAGGTTTCAGTCAGGAGGGAACAGGTTCAATTCTGCAGGGGGTAACAGGAACAGTATGGGAACTACTCAGAGAAGAAATCAGATGGCTGGGAACGCACAGAAAGGCATTGCAAATACTTCAATCACGTGCTACAACTGTGGTGGGAGTGGTTACATGGCAAATGCGTGTCCAAAGCCTCGTACTATGGGCAGTGCATATCACAAGGAAGCTCTTTTGATGGCAATGAAAGATGAAGCAAGGGACACAATGAATGTGAAAGAACAAAGTTTCATGGCAAGTGTTGCTTCTGATGATGAGATGGAAGATCTTGAAGCAAATGCTGCAGTAATGCTCATGGCAAACATGCAGGAACTGAACATGTCCGAGACAGGCCCGGTTTATGATACCGATGGTCTTTCTCAGGTACCTGATCCAAAATGTCTTATACATGAAATTGCTTCACCATCTGCATCTTCATCTACAAATGAAAATTCTATTCAACATAATTCATCATTCTCATATCCATCAGATGATCAAATAAACACTGCTGTATCATTTGATGATGATAAAACCGTCGTTTCATTTGATGATTCGATTGACGATGAAAATTATGATCATATTGAACAACATGATCCTTTGCCTGATCAAGATTCAGAGCTTCAGGCCTTGTTAATGACCACCCAATCACAAATTGAGAAATGCAATGAAATCAATCAAAATCTAAAAGCAAAAATTGCATTGTTAACGAAGGACAATGAGTGCTATAAACTACAACTTTCAGGATATCAAAAACAAGAAAAACGTGAAAAAGGTTTTGAGATTGCTTTCCAAAAAGAGTACGTAAAAGTTCAAGATTTAGAAAGTCAAGTCCGTGAGCTAACCGTTTCCAAGGCTGAGCTCCTCTCTCAAAAAGAAAAGGATCAATTTGAATTCAAAAAATAAATTGATACTTTAAATTCTGAGCTGTTAAAAACTCAATCTGAGCTTTCAACATCTCAAATTAATCTTCTTGAAGAAAAGCAAGCCATAAGTAAACGCGTCAACTCATATCTTGAAGAAATTGTCACTTTGGAATCCAACTTAAAGAGTTTCAAACTATTGTATACAAAAATGGTGAATCAATAACTCAAATTCAAAGGCTAACGGTAAAACCAGTTCCAAAAGGATTTGGATTTGCTATTGGCTGTGACCAACCAAGTTTTCTTTCAAAAGCACTCAGCAAAAATCCCAAGTTATACAATGCAGAATTATTATTTGATGATACCTTTCAAAGAGTTGTTGTGCTTACTAATGATGAAGAACTTGCACATCTTGAACGTCAAAAAGAACTTGAGAGTCGACCAAAAACAGTCAAAGATTTTTCCAGAGTTCATTATGATTATAACGCAAGACCTCATATCAGTAAATCATTTGTCCCTCCAAAGGACAAACCAGAACAAACGTTGTTAAACACCTACATACATGCTTCTTCTTCAGTAATTCATGTGTCCAAAACTGTTACACATCTCAAGGATGCTTTGACAGAGGATGAAGTTGATCCACAAATGCCTCAAGAATGTCGAATTCTTCGATATTTTAAGACATTTATGGAAGACATATTTCTTTTGGAAAATGAAATTGAGTTTAGTTCTCAAATCGAAGTCTCTACTTTTCTTTCCCCAGTCGCGAAAGAAAAGCGAGATATTCTTCAAAAGAAAATTTTGCCTCATGTCAAACATCTGAAGAAATGTGCAACACAATGGGAACAAGAATTACAAACGGAAGTAGCATCTATGAAGAGCATTTTCAAAGCTAAAGACGACAAAGTTCAAAGACAAAAACTTCAATAGAAAACTTTAGCAAAATAAAATGATCGACTCTTAGAAAAAGTTCTGTGTTATGACGTTGTTTCTGTGATAATGAATTCGCTTTATGAGTCATGCAGTGAGTTACTTGTGAATGATCATGCTGTAAATGTTGAGATGTTGCAAATGGAGATAGAAAATTTGGTAAAAGAGAATGAGGATCTTCGTCAAATCAACCATGATGTAGAAAACAAAGTTTTCAATCTTCAAAAGAGGCTTGACTTGTGTCAACATCAAAGTGTCATATTTGAATTAAATTACCAACATCTAAAAACATATTTGTCATTTCAAAACAGTCATACTTCTGAAAGTGAGAGTCAAAATGAAAATGAAGTCTTAAGACATAAACTGTTTGAATATGAAAAGGATCTGGATGAAATTATTCAAAACAGAAATGACACAGTCCGTCTCAACAGAATTTTAGATTCAAAAAATCAAGAATACCAACACATCATTGTTGATCTGAAAAAGAAAATCAGAGGTTTAGACAAAGGCAAAGCAAAAGTTTATAAGATTGCCCCAGGGATGTATGCAGTAGACAAGGCAATTACCCAAGCATCAGACTTAACCACTAATGAAACTACTTCAATTTCCACAGGATTAGATACCATGTCTAAGGCTAGCAACTCCAAGACCTACAAGAAACAACAGAAGCGTAGAGTCCGGAAACCTAGGAATGGATCATCTAAGTCTGCAGAAGTTAAAGCAAGTAGTTTGAATAAAACGCATGTAATATCAGGAATAGAATCAAACTTATCTAAGTCTAATTCTAGTAATGATGTAACAGACGTTAAATCTATGAATGTTAATGATGATGTTATGGTTGATGCTAGTTGTATTGTTTGTCGTGCTAGTATATTATCTGGTGATCATCAAAACTGCATTGCTAAAACTCTGTTGAAACATAAAAAGAAACGAACTAGTGGCTCTTCCTCTAGGCTCAAAACTGTTGCCAAGTCCATTTTAGGGAAACCACCACTAGTAGTTTCTGAGCAAACCATAGCAACACCCATAGCCACACCTAAGACAACCAAATCACCTAGTGCATTCATTAGGAAAAAGGCTGAGACTAGTTTGACATGGCAACGTTGGTTACAAAACACAGCAAGCTTTAAATGGGTCCCTAAGATAATTAACTCTTGTGTTACTAACCCAACGGGTCCAACCGTTACCAATTCTCCACCTGTTTCCAATATTTGTGATGCAGGTGATACAAATTGTTCTCTGGATTGTTGATAGCGGGTGTTCCCGACACATGACCGGCAACCTCAAACTTCTCACAAACTTTATCGCCAAGTTCATCGGAACGGTCAGGTTCGGGAATGATCACTTCACAGCAATAATGGGCTATGGAGATTATGTTAATGGGAACATCGAGATCAGTCATGTATACTATGTTGAAGGCCTTGGTCACAATCTATTCTCAGTGGGACAATTCTGTGACGGAGAATTAGAAGTAGCATTTCAGGAGAAAACTTGCTTCATTCGTGATCTTCAAGGAAATGATTTGATGAAAGGAAAACGGGGAACCAGTCTATACACCATATCCTTTGAAGGCATGACAACATCATCTCCTATCTGTTTACTCTCCAAGGCTAATCCCACAAAGGCTTGGTTATGGCATAAAAGATTGTCTCATCTCAATTTCAAAACCATGACTGACCTTGCAAGGAATAAATTGGTTGACGGATTACCCAAATTCAGATATGCCAAAGATCACTTGTGTTCTGCATGTGAACAAGGGAAAAGTCACCGTGCTCACTTTCCTCCCAAAACAGAACACAGCACAGATCATGTCCTACAGCTGCTACATATGGATTTGTGTGGTCCAATGCGGGTTCAAACTATAAATGGGAAAAGGTACATTTTGGTAATAGTAGATGACTACTCACGATGGACATGTGTCTACTTTCTTCGGACAAAAGATCAAGTTCCTTCAATGGTCATCACGTTTCTCACAAAGATTCAAGTTCAAGTCCGTAACACCGTCAAAATTATTCGAACAGACAACGACACTGAATTTAAGAATCAAACCCTCCGGGAATACACTGAGAAGCATGGGATTGTTCATCAATATTCAATTGCTCGCACTCCCGAACAGAATGGTGTAGTTGAAAGACGAAACCGTACGCTTGTGGAAGCAGCTAGAACAATGTTGATCAACGCCCAATTACCAGACTACCTTTGGGCTGAAGCTGTTAATACTGCATGTTATACCCAGAACCGCGGCATGATCAACAGACGACACAACAAAACTCCATATGAGCTTATTCAAGGCAGAAAACCAAACATCAACTACTTTCATGTTTTTGGAGCACTGTGTTACCCGAAAAATGATAGATATGATCTTGGTAAATTAAAGGCTAAAGCAGACATCGGGATATTTGTTGGCTACTGTGAGAATTCTAAGGGATATAGAATTTGGAATCGTCGGACCGGGGAAATTCAAGAAACTATACACGCCAATTTTGATGAACTCACGGAAATGGCTTCTGAGCAAGACCGCTTAGAACCCGAACATAACCGTCTAAACTTCCCTGAATCTTCGGCTGCACCCCTACCCTTTCACAGGAAGAATCTGGAAGATTTGTTTGCACCAATGTTTGATGAAGTTTGTGTTAGTAGTGCATCAGATGCTTCCACCAGTTCCGCTGCTCAACATGTCCCAAATCAAGCACCTGATCAATCTGCAACTACTTCTACAGCAGTTGATAATGATGCACCTCAACCTGAACCCTCATCACCTATGGTTCAAACACCTCCACCTGCAGTTGAAGATTCTTCCCCCACTTCTAACCAAGTTCCCACACCTTCAGGGTATGACGGGAATGCATTTTTTAATCCATTTGCTCCACCACCAACCATTCCAGATACAGGAGAATCATCCTCGAGTAATATGGACCCGTCATATCACCATAACAACATTCAACATTTTCCATCCACCCACAAATGGACAAGAGATCATCCCTTGGTAAATATAATTGGAAATCCTGATAATCCAGTCATGAGAAAACAAAAACTTCACTCAGATAGTGAACACTGCATGTATGCACTCACTGTCTGTCAATCGGAACCTAAAAACATCAAAGAAGCCCTTACATATGACAACTGGATTGAATCCATGCAAGAAGAGCTGGAACAATTCAAACGTTTGGAAGTTTGGGAATTAGTGGAATGACCAGATGGAGTTTATGTTGTTGGATTGAAATGGATTTAGAAGAACAAGCTAGATACAGATGGTACCGTCATCCATAACAACTCCCGACTGGTAGCAAAAGGGTATAGCCAAGAAGAGGGTATTGACTTCGAGGAATCGCTTGCTCCAGTGGCTCGAATTGAGGCAGTTCGAATGTTTCTGGCATACGCAGCCCATAAGAACATAACGGTCTATCAGATGGATGTGAAGACGGCATTTCTCAATGGACAACTCCGAGAAGAGGTGTACGTATCACAACCAGAAGGCTTCGTGGACCCAGATCATCCAAACCATGTATATCAGCTTAAGAAAGCCCTATACGGCCTTAAACAAGCCCCGAGGGCGTGGTACGATAAACTGTCTGCATTTCTCCTTGCTAATCATTTTACCAAAGGAACTGTTGACCCGACTTTATTTATACAGACACACGGGGAAGACATTCTCATTGTTCAAATTTATATGGATGATATTATTTTTGGTTCAACCAATAAAAAATATTCAAACGCTTTTTCTAAACTGATGAAACAAAACTTTGAGATGTCTATGATGGGTGAACTTAAATTCTTTCTAGGATTGCAACTTCATCAGTCACCCCGTGGTATATTTCTAAGTCAGTCAAAGTATGCTCAGGAAATCCTGAAAAAGCATGGTATGACCAGCTGTGACACCTATAATACCCCAATGTCCTCCTCATCCCCGAAGCTAGATGCTGACATACATGGGACACCCATTGATCCTACGAAGTATCGTAGTATGATTGGGTCGATCATGTATCTCACAGCTAGCAGACCAGATGTTGTATTTGCTACATACCTTTGCTCCCGATATCAGTCTAGACCGACTGAACGGCATTTGTCAGCCATTAAAAGAATCCTTAGATACATAAAAGGAACCATTAATTTGGGGATCTGGTATCCAAAGGATTCTGGGTTTGAACTTGTTGCATTTTCAGACGCTGACCATGCAGGGTGCTTAGACACACGCAAAAGTACATCAGGGGGAGTACAATTCTTGGGTGACAAGCTCGTCTCTTGGCAATCAAAGAAACAAGACTGCACCTCACTGTCGTCAACAGAATCTGAATATGTGGCCATGTCTGCCTATTGTGCTCAATTCATCTGGATGCGATCACAACTGATGGACTACGGATACGTATTCAACAAGATTCCTATGTACTGTGATTCCAAGAGTGCCATCGCTATTTCATGCAACACCGTGCAGCATTCCAAGTCCAAGCATATTGATCTCCGATACCATTTCATCAAGGAACACGTGGAGAAGGGTACTGTTGAATTGTATTTTGTGGGAACTGAACACCAACTGGCGGATCTGTTCATAAAAGCAGCCCCATGCAAGATTTGTGGATCTGGTTCACCGGATTGGTATAAGATGTTTGACTTCAAATGATTTGGACAATTTTCTCAAAAACAATTAAATGAGTCAAACATCCAAACTATCACTGTAAATATATATCTTAAAAAAAAATGCAAGTACAAACCTCTTTTACAACACTTTGTTCTTTTAAAATGTCACAAATTATTTTTGAACACGTGTTGAGGGGGAGACATAATCTTTTCCACAATTTTTAAACTTGTACTTGCATGTTTTCAGAAATTTGTTGCTTCACAAAGTTTTGGTGATAAGATCTCAAGATGAAAAAGTTGTGGGCCTTAAATATAATATATGAGACTTAGAGTTAGTATGATGGTGGTTTAAGACTTAGAATTCAAAGTTGTTAAGGTTAGGGGACTATATGTGTCAATCGTGCAAAGTTAATAGATATAAAATATCAAAAATTCACCGCAGTTAATACGCTGACATATTCACCAACCATATTAAATACCACCACCCACCATCATCTACGGCCATCCTTGAATCTGTCAATCCACTCACGATCATCATATTTTGTGAGTATTTTTGTGCTTAACATGTCATTATAACAGATGGTTTTAAATCTTATTATGATCCAACGGTTAAAACTATCGCAATTGTGAATTTTAGTTCTAGGGTTTGCGTAAAATTGGGGATCTTCAAATGAGAGTGTTTTAGTTGAGAAAAATTGTACGATAATGCTTAGATATTGATAATAAACCAAGATTGTATGCTTAATCACTCCCAGAAACTTCAAATCGTTATAATTATGTTTTAGGGTTTAAGCGACAAATTTGGGGAAATCTGTATATGAGTGTTATTGTGTAATCTGTATGTTGGGATGTTGTTGTTATGAGTTTAATTGAATGTGTGCATGCTTAGATTGTGCCCAGAAACACGTTAAGTGGATTAATTGAGCTTAAGGGTTTATGAAGAACAACGAACACTAGCAGTTTGATTATTGAGTTTTTGTGGATGAATGTTGTTATAACTTGGACAGATTGTTTAGTTTAGTCATAAAAACTGATTAAGATAATCTGTGGTTGAAAAATCTAAGTTATAATGAATTTCGATAAGAATCTGCGTGGCTGTTCATCTTCAAAGTTATCGGAAACTCTTGTACAAGAGTTTATCGAGATTGCCAAAATTATCGCGATTGGATAATTACCGCGATTGCATAATTATCGCTATTGCATAATTATCGCTATTGCATAATTATCGCTATTGCCTAATTATCGCCATTGCATAATTATCGCTATTGCATAATTATCGCTATTGCCTAATTATCGCTAATGGATAATTATCGTAATTGCATAATTATCGCAATTTCCATAATTATCGCAATTGTGATCTTTTATAGAATTTGATCTATTTCCTTAGACATATCTTTTATACTTATCGAAATGGATCAAATTTTATAGAATTTGGTAATATCTTGATAAATTCTTTGATCAAGCATGTAACAACCAATCATAAATGCAAATGGATGCCATGTGTTGTATCTAGTTTTAACATATGCTAACAATCATGTATATTGCATATTTGTACTTGATTGTTGTTTCAGATAACATCAAATGGCTGCACCACAACAACAACCTCTTCCAACACTCACTAAAGAAGAAGTTTTTTCTCATGGATATTCTTTTGAGATTGGGAAAAACAATGCGCGGGTAGAACTTGACAAGATTAAGTGCTCTGATCCAAGCTGCCAGATTGCTGTGGAAATTTTCAAACAACATGAGTGCAGAAATCTTCTTGACAGCTCAGATAGCATTCCAGAACTCTACATACATCAACTCTGGGACACTTTCAAGCTGAGCAGTGATGACAAGTTTTTCACATGCACCCTGGATCGTAAGAAGGTCAGAGTTACACCAAGTCACCTGATGAAGCGAAAAGTGTACCGCTTTTAGGGGTCATTTAAGCCCTAAATCGTATTTATTTGATTAAATATTGCCCTAAATCATTCCTTTTGTCATTTTAGCTACTTTTGAGAAGAAATCTGGAAAAGGAAGCATTTTGGACGTTTTTGGAGCATAAAAGTGAAGAAAACGACAAAGTCTCAAAAACCGGCTGAAAAGTACCTTGGACGACGTCAGGATTTGTTCTTGACGGCGTCATGGCTTGGCAAAAGTGGTGGATATGAAAATTACTCACGATAAGCCAGAGAAATTTGCATGGGAATTCTGACGGCGTCACCCTTTGGAATGATCAAGGTCATCACGGTATAAGTTAAAGCCAGACGGCGTCACGTCTAATTCCGACGGCGTCAAGCCTTGAAAAGCCAGAACGGATTTTGGAGAGCTAAAGAGGGACGGCGTCAAGAAGGCCATCCGGGAACCCTAAAAGCGGCGAGGGTGACGGCGTCACACTCCATAACGTGACGCCGTCAGATCTGAAAGTCTATATATAGTTTTGCAATTTTTTGTCATTAGTGTGGAACTTATTGTGGAACTTTGTGTGTGAAAACCCTAAGACGATTTTAGCAGCTTTTTCAAGGCTTTTTGCCTTGAGATCTTCCATGTTACATTGAAGATAAGTTATCAATTAATCATTCAATATGTCTATGTGTTGTTTGATTCTATCTTGTTCTTGTCTTTTGTTTAACATGCTAGGCTAGGTTTTCTTTGTGTTTGCTTAGATCTAATGAAACCTAGCTATTGATTATTGGTTATTAGTGTGTCATTAGTTGTATTGGATGATTGTTTATCTATGTTGGGCTTAAGAAAACTGGCTAACTTCCTATTTGGTAACTTGCTTGAACGTCTTAAGAAACATGAACCAATGCGTACTAAAGGTTTTTATGGTTGTATTTAATGCACAAGCGAATTCTAGTGATCCCATGTTAGGAGCTTCCTAGCCGGCTCGACATAGGAGTGAAGTAGGAGCTTGTAGAGTTGGGGAAGTACGTACGCCACCCCACGATTGGTATTAAGGAATACACCCGTCATCCACGCAATTAATACACACTAATCAACCGGTAAAAGATAGTTAGGGAGTAAGGAAATCTAAGTAAACACATTTTTCTCCACATAAATTTCACCACCTTTTCATTTTCAGTTATTTTATTTTATTTGCATTTGTAGTTATTTGGGTTAGTTGACTAGCAACTAATTCCGCCCACTCTTTCAAACCCGAGATTTTACTTGCTTTCATAAAATTATAAAAACATAAAAAAGAATCTTCTCTCACCCTTAGACCTATTAGAGTAGTTTTTCATACCTAACGAACACTATTCCCTGTGGAGAACGATCAATCCCCCGTACTTACCACTACACTATACTACATCGGTCAGGTACACTGCCTGGTGGGGTTGTAAGCCTCTTGAGATCCCTCGAGAGGTAAAACCTGTTGTAAGGTTGCAAAACCACGCATCAAGTTTTTGGCGCCGCTGCCGGGGAATAGTTATTGTTTAGGTTGAATTTTTATTTTATAGGTCCACTCACTAGATTCCTTTCTAGTGAGATTTTTATTTTATTTTTCTAGGTTTTCTTTAGTCTATCTTTTTTCTTCGTTTCTTTGTTCGTAACCATTACCATTCGACATCATGGAAGGTGGTAATATCCTCGATCCCAACAACCCACCACCTCCTAGAGCCCGTACTTTAGGAGAGTACTCCCGTCCTAGCCACCATGGCTATCGAAACACCATTGAGCTCACTCAAGGAGCCAATGTCACTCCCTTGCGATCCGACACCATCCGGTTGGTGCAAAGCGGATGCGCATTCCATGGACTTCGTTCTGAAGATCCTAATCAACATCTCAAGGACTTTCTCAAAATCGTTGATTCTATAGACCTTGATGTTGCCACTCGAGAGACGACCCGACTGCGTCTCTTTCAATTCTCTTTGCGGGACCAAGCTAGTCAATGGCTAGAGCGTCAACCCGCAGCATCCATCACCTCTTGGGATGATCTCACCACTCGTTTCCTTGCTCAGTTTTTCCCACCGGGAAGAACTACCAAGCTAAGGAATGATATCTTGATGTTCCAACAACGTCAAGGCGAAACCCTCTACGAGGCATGGACTCGATTCAAGGACTTACTCCAAAAAGTCCCTCACCATGGCATAGAACTTTGGCTCCAAGTCCAAATCTTTTATGACCATATCAACCTCTCCACAAGGCAAATCATTGACCAATCGGCCGGTGGTAAGCTACGTGATCTAAGTGCGGAACAATCATGGGCTCTCCTAGAAGATCTTGCTCTTTATGACAACGAAAGTTGGAGTGACCCCCGTGATTTGAATAAAACGGTCAAGGTAATATCTTTGCCTTCGAACAATTCAAGCACTTCCGACCGTAGGATCATAGAACTTGAAGACCAAGTCAAGTTTCTCATGAAATCCTACGAGGTTCCTAAACCTTCAAGCCAAGTGAACAAAATCACTTCTTCATGTGAATTATGTAGTGGTCCCCACGACACTCGTGATTGCATGGAACTCCCCGAACAAGCTTTTGCGGACTACGCATCCTCGCGTACCGACGGAGCGGGAGACAAGTGGTACACTTTCAAACCCGAGCCAAACCCCTACGGTGATACATACAACCCCTCATGGAAAAATCACCCGAACCTTAGGTGGAAACAAAACCAAAACACACAACAAACCAATTCTTCCAACCCACCTAATCGTTTCCAATCAAGCGGTTCCAACTCGAACCGTACTTTCAACAACAATCCTTCCGGCAATGGTAGTACCGATAACTTTGAAGGATTGATGTCTCAATTTATGGCATCTCAAGAAGCTCGTTTAGCCAAGTTTGAAGCCGATTTCAAACAAAAACAAAGCGAGATGACCAATAAGATTGACACTTTGTTGAAAGCCCTCAATGACCGAGAAATGGGAGCACTCCCTAGCAACACGGTCAAGAACCCGAAACTAAACGTCAACGCCATTTCATCGGTTACGTCTCCTAGTTCTTGTCCACAATATTATTCGGTCAATTCCATGAGCACGTGTTTCAAACAAACCCAAGTTGTAGTTGAAACACCTCCCACTCAAAACCTTGACGAAGAATTCAAGGAGCTCCACCTTGAAAGTCCGGTTATTGAAGTGTTGGATGAGAAGAAGCTCAAGTTAGGCGAAAAAGGGACCGCCTTTGTTCAAAACAAGCTACCTAAGAAGTTAGATGATCCGGGCTTATTTGTTCTACCTTGCAAGATCGGTAATTCGGAGGCTTATGACACATTAGCCGATCTTGGATCAAGCCTTAACCTACTTCCGTTACCTCTCTACACCTCTCTAAAACTAGAAAAACTTGAAGAAACCGAGGTGATAATAGGCTTAGCGGATGGAAGTGTTGCTTACCCGGTTGGAGTAGTTAAGGACGTGTTAGTGCACATTGGAAAACTAACCATTTTAGCCGATTTCCATGTCCTTGATATGGTTAGCGACCCTACATGCCCCTTGTTGATAGGTAGAGGATTTTTGGCGACCGCTAGTGCTATGATTGATTGTAAGGAATCCAAGATAGCGGTAGGAGAAGGAGATACTTGGTCAGTCTATGATGTTAAGAAACATGCCTATGATACTAGTGAGGAACCGACACCCCATTGGTTAGAATCAAATAGGAGACCATCTAGATATGGACCTTGGATTGATAGAGACTTCATAGGACCCCAACGCCCATTTTACCTAGAAGAGGACTTTGTTAACCGAACACATACGGTAGAGCAACTCTTAGCTAGGGACACCAAATTGGATCCGTTTGAAGACCCTCTAGTTTTTAGGAAGATGATTGATTTCCTAGGAGTTATGCCAATTAACCTAGGGATGAATAAGTGGAATTGTGAGGACGATGATCATAAGTGGGATTGGGACAAACCACCCAAAGATGGAGATGGGTCATGGTATATTAAGATGACATTATATGACCCGGATGGAGAGAAGTTTGAAAGGATATATCGTACTAAGCGGACCAATAGGAAACTTCAATCCAAGCTTAACCCTAAAGACGTTCTCGATGACGAGCTCACTTACATAGGGTAGAAGGACTTTGAGTCTAGCTACAAGACTCGTTAATAAAGAAAAGCGCTTCTTGGGAGGCAACCCAAGTTTCATTTGCTTTGTGTGTTTATTTTTTTTGTTTATTTGATTTTATTTGTTTCCGTATGTGTGTTTAAGTTTTATTATTATTGATTCATGTTAAAAAACTAATTTGTGAAAATGCTTTATCTTGTTTTTAACTTCGTCTTAACTACATATAAAGGTATTTTGCAAAAGTTAAGTGTAAGGGAAATCTAAATCGGTTTATTAGAACACAAATGAACATGAATCGTAATAATATTAAATGAACATACATATTAGTGCTTGTTTGAGTCAAATGCTTGTATCGAGTCATAATGATGTTTTGCAGGATTTCCAGGAAGTAAGGTATAGGTTTTTCCAAAAATTTTCCGGAAACGTAACATGAGAATTCTGTCAGATCATTTCTGACGGCGTCAGGCTTTACAACCTGACGGCGTCAGGTTTAATTTTCTGAAAATTTTTGAAAGTTTTGTTTTCATAAATTTTTTTTATTAAATCTATAACTTATAATCTCCAGGAATCTGCAAAATTATCATTCCACAAGCATTATATCCTTATATATAGAGTTTATCCCGCCGATGTTATGCAGGTTTTCGTGTTTGTTTTCTCAGGTTTAACAGGTTATTTTGGACAAGGAAATGTTTGTTGGATCAAGCTTTTGGTGATGCATTAGTCTTGGAGCTTCAACATTCTCTTGGAAGAAGATCCAACCGTGTTACGTCGTTATCCACCGAGCGAATCAGGGGAGTATTTGATTTCATTCTTTTACCTTTATGCTTTTACATCTTGTTATTTGAACATTGGAGACAATGTTCATCTTAAGTGTAAGGGGGGGGGGGGTAAAAGTACGATTAGAGAATGCTATTACGCTTGATTTTTGTTTGTTTAATGGTAGATGTGTATAAAACTGAGATAAATACCTGTTAGGGCAATTTTAGTGCCAAATTTAATTTTTTTTACAACATTTAGGAGTGAAACTTTGATCTTAATGAGCGTCTCACGGATAGGAGTTATATGACTAGCACAAAAAACCGTACCACTAAAAAAATTTTCCACCCCCAAATATGTGAGGTTCGCCCCTAGAATTGGTAGGAAAAGCATTTATGCTATGATGTGTGTACCGGTAGCACTTAGATTCTAGAACTTGCGTTAGAACCATTCCGAGGCCACAAGTGAGACTACATTCGTGTAGTTAGATTTACTACATGATAAGAGGCATTAGGATTAACCCATTGTTTTACACCTGTGTTTTTGTTATAATTACATTGGCTACATTGGTCAAGTAATTCTCCCACACCCTTTGCGTTGTACTCATTTTTAGTACACGATACCCCTAGTACACCCCTCAGACCTATCTTTTCGTTTCTAACTTTAAGCATTTTACTTAAAGGAAGAATTTGTTTACACCCCACTTAAATGCACACCCAAATCGCCTTAGCCTACCTTGTATGCACTCATTTTTAGTGCATTATTGTGACAACATTTGTTTAAACCCAAGTTAATTATCTAGTTGATTACATGGTTGCTAAGTCGAGTCATATCCTTGTACATATTGTTTTGGGACGATTGGGACTCATGGGTAAAGTACTAGTGTAATGGAGTAATGGGGAAGAACATCATTTATTACCCCCATATGTGCTAAATATTTTAAAGGTACTCCAAGTTTTTCAATTATCTTAATCCGAGTCATTAGATTAGTTAATTGTAAAGTTATGTAAAAGTTCAAGTGTAAGGGGAATGCAACGCCCCTATGATGTATTATTTTGGATGGTAGGGCAAAAGTGTATGCAAAAAAAAAAAAAAAAAAAAAAAAAAAAAAAAAAAAAAAAAAAAAAAAAAAATCAAGAAAAATACAAAAAAATGAGAAAAAGAAAAATAGAAAAAACATACGGACTACCATCCCGTTTCATTTTATGTTTATTTTATGTTTTTGTTATTTTGTTTTTAGCTTAAGATTGAGTCGAGTCTTGGCTTAGCAACATTGTATAGTACATGTAATTAATCAAGATCTTTAACTCGCCACCAGTAAAATATCCCTTATCCAACAAAACCGTGTTTATCATATCCCTACACCTAACGTTATAACCCATGTAAAAGCCCTCTTTGATAGTTTATCTTAGGTGCTTACGCCTAGTGGAGGAGGTTTTCGATCCTTTCCCAAGCCTATGGTAATCTATTTGCTATGACAGGTAGTGAGAGATATTATCCGTTTTCATTTATGAGATTTATTTTGATGACACTTGAGAGATGTGAGTATCTAAACACTACTTGTGAGGTGCTAGTCTGTAATCTCCGTGCTTATTATGATTAAAGTGGAACGAATATTTGTTGTAATTACTTTTATGTTAGCATTAAATGACCCCTGATGCGTGGTTTTGCAACCTTACAACAGGTTTTACCTCTCGAGGGATCTCAAGAGGCTTACAACCCCACCAGGCAGTGTACCTGACCGATGTAGTATAGTGTAGTGGTAAGTACGGGGGATTGATCGTTCTCCACAGGGAATAGTGTTCGTTAGGTATGAAAGGCTACTCTAATTAGGTCTAAGGGTTGAGGAAGATTCTTTTTATGTTTTTATAATTTTTATGAAAGCAAGTAAAATCTCGGTTTTGAAAGAGTGGGCGGAATTAGTTGCTAGTCAACTAACCCAAATTACTACGAATCCAAATAAAATAAAATAACAAAAATGAAAATGTGGTGAGAAACTTATGTGTAGAGAAATGTGTTTACTTAGATTTCCTTACTCCCTAACTATCTTTTACCGGTTAATTAGTGTGTATTAGTCGCGTGGATGACGGGTGTATTCCTTAATACCATTCGTGGGGTGGCGTACTTACTTCCCCAACTCTACAAGCTCCTACTTCACTCCTATGTCGAGCCGGCTAGGAAGCTCCTAACATGGGATCACTAGAATTCGCTTGTTCATTAAATACAACCATAAAAACCTTTAGTACGCATTTGGTTCATGTTTCTTAAGACGTTCAAGCAAGTTACCGAATAGGAAGTTAGCCAGTTTTCTTAAGCCTAACATAGATAAACAATCATCCAATACAACTAACAACACACTAATAACCAATAATCAATAACTAGGTTTCATTAGATCTAAGCAAACACAAGATAAATTTAGCCTAACATGTTAATCAAAAGACAAGAATAAGATAAAATCAAACAACACATAGACATATTGAATGATTAATTGATAACTTATCTTCAATGTAACATGGAAGATCTCAAGGCAAAAAGCCTTGAAAAAGTAGCTAAAATCGTCCTAGGGTTTTCACCCAAAATTCCACACACTAAGCTCTCTTTTATGACAAAAAATTAGAAAACTATATATAGACTTTTGCATCTGACGGCGTCACCTTATGGATTGTGACGCCGTCACCTCGCCGCTTCTAAGGTTCCCGGATGACCTTCTTGACGCCGTCCCTCTTTAGCTCTTCAAAAATCCATTCTGGCTTATCAAGGCTTGACGCCGTCGAACCTTGAACGTGACGCCGTCCCCTTATGATTTAAGCCGTGACGCCCTTGATCAAGTTAAAGCGTGACGCCGTCAGAATTCACATGGTATTTTCACTGGCTTATCATGAGTAAATTTCACGTCCACTTTTTCTTGCCAAAGCATGACGCCGTCCAGAGTTAATTGTGACGCCGTCAAAGGTAACTTTTAGCCGATTTTTGAGACTTTGCCGTTTTCTTCACTTTTATGCTCCAAAAACGTCCAAAATGCCTCCTTTTCCAGATTTCTCCTCAAAAGTACCTAAAATGACAAAAGGAACGATTTAGGGCGATATTTGATCAAATAAATACGATTTAGGGCTTAAATGACCCCTTAAAAGCGGTACACTTTTCGCCTCATCAAATACCCTTACACTTGAGATTTGCTTGTCCTCAAGCAAATGCGCTTTTATTCTAATCAAAATACAAGTTAGGGGTCATTTAATGCAAACATAAAAGTAATTACAACAAATAATCGTTCCACTTTAATCATAATAAGCACGGAGATTATAAACTAGCACCTCACAAGTAGTGTTTAGATACTCACATCTCTCAAGTGTCATCAAAATAAATCTCATAAATGAAAACGGATAATATCTCTCACTACCTGTCATAGCAAATAGATTACCATAGGCTTGGGAAAGGATCGAAAAACCTCCTCCACTAGGCGTAAGCACCTAAGATAAACTATCAAAGAGGGCTTTTAAATGGGTTATAACGTTAGGTGTAGGGAAAAGGAAAACACGGTTTTGTTGGATAAAGGATATTTTACTGGTGGCGAGTTAAAGATCTTGATCGATAACATGTACTATACAATGTTGCTAAGCCAAGACTCGACTCGATCTTAAGCTAGAAACAAAATAACAAAATAACAAAAACATAAAAATAAACATAAAATGAAACGGGATGGTAGTCCGTATGTTTTTTCTATTTTTCATTTTCTCATTTTTTTGTGTTTTTTCTTTATTTTTTTTTATTTTTTTTTTTATTTATTTTTTTTTTTGCATACACTTTTGCCCTACCATCCAAAATAATACATCATAGGGGCATTGCATTCCCCTTACACTTGAATTTTTACATAACTTTACAAATACTAATCTAATGACTCGAATTAAGATAATTGAAAAACTTGGAGTACTTTTAAAACATTTAGCACATATGGGGGTAATAAATGATGTTCTTCCCCATTACTCCATTACACTAGTACTTTACCCATGAGTCCCAATCGTCCCAAAACAATATGTACAAGGATATGACTCGACTTAGCAACCATGTAATCAACTAGATAATTAACTTGGGTTTAAACAAATGTTGTAACAATAATGCACTAAAGATGAGTGCATACAAGGTAGGCTAAGGCGATTTGGGTGTACATTTAAGTGGGGTGTAACAAATTCTTCCTTTAAGTAAAATGCTTAAAGGTCGAAACGAAAAGATAGGCTCTGAGGGGTGTACTAGGGGTATCGTGTACTAAAAATGAGTACAACGCAAAGGGTGTGGGAGAATTACTTGACCAATGTAGCCAACGTAATTATAACAAAAACACAGGTGTAAAACAATGGGTTAATCCTAATGCCTCTTATCATGTAGCAAATCTAACTACACGAATGTAGTCTCACTTGTGGCCTCGGAATGGTCCTAACGCAAGTTCTAGAATCTAAGTGCTACCGGTACACACATCATAGCATAAATGCTTTTCCTACCAATTCTAGGGGCGAACCTCACATATTTGGGGTGGAAAATTTTTTAGTGGTACGGTTTTTGTGCTAGTCATATAATTCCTATCCATGAGACGCTCATTAAGATCAAAGTTTCACTCCTATATGTTGTAAAAAATTTTAAATTTGGCACTAAAATTACCCTAACAAGTATTTCTCTCAGTTTTATTACACATCTACCATTAAACAAACAAAAGTCAAGCGCAATGGCATTCTCTAAAATCGTACTTTTACCCTCCCCTTACACTTAAGATGAACATTGTCCCCAATGTTCAAATAACAAGATGTAAAAGCATAAAGTAAAAGAATGAAATCAAATACTCCCCTGATTCGCTCGGTGGATAATGAAGTAACACGGTTAAATCTTCTTCCAAAGTAATGTTGAAGCTCCATGACTAATGCATCGCCATAAGCTTGATTCAAAACATTTCCTTGTCCAAAATAACCTGTTAAACCCTGAGAAAACAAACACGAAAACCTGCATAACATCGGCGGGAAAAAATCTATATATAAGGATATAATGCTTGTGGAATGATAACTTTGCAGATTCCTGGAGATTATAAGTTGGAGATTTTAGTAAAAACTTTTTATGAAAACAAAACTTTCAAAAATTTCTGAAAATTAAATCTGACGCCGTCAGGTTATAAACCTTGACGCCGTCAGAAATGACCTGACAAAAATTTTCTTTTTAAGTTTCCGGAAAATTTCTGGAAAAACCTTTACCTTACTTCCTGGAAATCCTGCAAAACATCATTATGACTCGATACAAGCATTTGACTCAAACAAACACGAATATGTATGCTAATTTATTATTATTACGATTCATGTTCATTTGTGTTCTAATAAACCGATTTAGATTTCCCTTACACTTATCTTTTGTAAAATACCTTTATATGTAGTTAAGACGAAGTTAAAAACAAAATAAAGCATTTTCACAAATTAGTTTTTAACATGAATCAATAATAATAAAAATTAAACACACATACGACAATAAATAAAAACAAACAAACAAACAAATAAACACGCAAAGCAAATAAAACAAATAAAGCTTGGGTTGCCTCCCAAGAAGCGCTTTTCTTTATTAACGAGTCTTGTAGCTAGACTCAAAGTCACGCTACCCTATGTAAGTGAGCTCGTCATCAAGGACGTCTTTAGGGTTAAGCTTGGATTGAAGTTTCCTATTGGTCCGCTTAGTACGATATATCTTTTCAAACTTCTCTCCATCCGGGTCATACAATGTCATCTTGATATGCCATGACCCATCTCCATCTTTGGGTGGTTTATCCCAATTCCACTTATGATCATCTTCCTCACAACTCCACTTATTCATTCCTAGGTTAATTGGCAAAACTCCTAGGAAATCAATCATCTTCCTAAAAACTAGAGAGTCTTCAAATGGATCCAATTCGGTGTCCCTAGCCAAGAGTTGTTCTACCGTATGTGTTCGGTTCACAAAGTCCTCTTCTAGGTAAAATGGGCGTTGGGGTCCTATGAAGTCTCTATCAATCCAAGGTCCATATCTAGATGGTCTCCTATTTGATTCTAGCCAATGTGGTGTTGGTTCCTCACTAGTATCATAGGCATGTTTCTTAACATCATAGACTGACCAAGTATCTCCTTCTCCTACCGCTATCTTGGATTCCTTACAATCAATCATAGCACTAGCGGTCGCCAAAAATCCTCTACCTATCAACAAGGGGCATGTAGGGTCGCTAACCATATCAAGGACGTGGAAATCGGCTAAAATGGTTAGTTTTCCAATGTGCACTAACACGTCCTTAACTACTCCAACCGGGTAAGCAACACTTCCATCCGCTAAGCCTATTATTACCTCGGTTTCTTCAAGTTTTTCAAGTTTTAGAGAGGTGTAGAGAGGTAACGGAAGTAGGTTAAGGCTTGATCCAAGATCGGCTAATGTGTCATAAGCCTCCGAATTACCGATCTTGCAAGGTAGAACAAATAAGCCCGGGTCATCTAACTTCTTAGGTAGTTTGTTTTGAACAAAGGCGGTCCCTTTTTCGCCTAACTTGAGCTTCTTTTCATCCAACTCATCAACAACCGGACTTTCAAGGTGGAGCTCCTTGAATTCTTCGTCAAGGTTTTGAGTGGGAGGTGTTTCAACTATGTTGTTGACCAATTTGGATGTCATAACTTCTTGGTCATTTGGAACGACTTGGGCTTGTTTGAAACACGTGCTCATGGAATTGACCGAATAATATTGTGGACAAGAACTAGGGGACGAAACCAATGAAATAGCGTTGACGTTTAGTTTCGGGTTCTTGACCATGTTGCTAGGGAGTGCTCCCATTTCTCGGTCATTGAGGGATTTCAACAAGGTGTCAATCTTATTGGTCATCTCGCTTTGTTTTTGTTTGAAATCGGCTTCAAACTTGGCTAAACGAGCTTCTTGAGATGCCATAAATTGAGACATCAATCCTTCAAAGTTATCGGTACTACCATTGCCGGAAGGATTGTTGTTGAAAGTACGGTTCGAGTTGGAACCGCTTGATTGGAAACGATTAGGTGGGTTGGAAGAATTGGTTTGTTGTGTGTTTTGGTTTTGTTTCCACCTAAGGTTCGGGTGATTTTTCCATGAGGGGTTGTATGTATCACCGTAGGGGTTTGGCTCGGGTTTGAAAGTGTACCACTTGTCTCCCGCTCCGTCGGTACGCGAGGATGCGTAGTCCGCAAAAGCTTGTTCGGGGAGTTCCATGCAATCACGAGAGTCGTGGGGACCACTACATAATTCACATGAAGAAGTGATTTTGTTCACTTGGCTTGAAGGTTTAGGAACCTCGTAGGATTTCATGAGAAACTTGACTTGGTCTTCAAGTTCTATGATCCTACGGTCGGAAGTGCTTGAATTGTTCGAAGGCAAAGATATTGCCTTGACCGTTTTATTCAAATCACGGGGATCACTCCAACTTTCGTTGTCATAAAGAGCAAGATCCTCTAGGAGAGCCCATGATTGTTCCGCACTTAGATCACGTAGCTTGCCACCGGCCGATTGGTCAATGGTTTGCCTCGTGGAGAGATTGATATGGTCATAGAAGATTTGGACTTGGAGCCAAAGTTCTATGCCATGGTGAGGGACTTTTTGGAGTAAGTCCTTGAATCGAGTCCATGCCTCGTAGAGGGTTTCGCCTTGACGTTGTTGGAACATCAAGATATCATTCCTTAGCTTGGTAGTTCTCCCTGGTGGGAAAAACTGAGCAAGGAAACGAGTGGTGAGATCATCCCAAGAGGTAATGGATCCTGCGGGTTGACGTTCTAGCCACTGACTAGCTTGGTCCCGCAAAGAGAATTGGAAGAGACGCAATCGGGTCGTCTCTCGAGTGGCAACATCAAGGTCTATAGAATCAACGATTTTAAGAAAGTCCTTGAGGTGTTGATTAGGATCTTCAGAACGAAGTCCATGGAATGCGCATCCGCTTTGCACCAACCGGATGGTGTCGGATCGCAAGGGTGTGATATTGGCTCCTTGAGTGAGCTCAATGGTGTTTCGATAGCCATGGTGGCTAGGACGGGAGTACTCTCCTAAAGTACGGGCTCTAGGAGGTGGTTGTGGTTGTTGTGGTGGTGGGTTGTGGGGGTTAAGGATATTACCATCTTCCATGATGTCGGATGGTATGGTTACGAACAAAGACACGAAGAAAATAGATAGACTAAAGAAAACCTAGAAAAAATAAAATAAAAATCTCACTAGAAAGGAATCTAGTGAGTAGACCTAATAGAAATAAAAATTCAACCTAAACAATAACTATTCCCCGGCAGCGGCGCCAAAAACTTGATGCGTGGTTTTGCAACCTTACAACAGGTTTTACCTCTCGAGGGATCTCAAGAGGCTTACAACCCCACCAGGCAGTGTACCTGACCGATGTAGTATAGTGTAGTGGTAAGTACGGGGGATTGATCGTTCTCCACAGGGAATAGTGTTCGTTAGGTATGAAAGGCTACTCTAATTAGGTCTAAGGGTTGAGGAAGATTCTTTTTATGTTTTTATAATTTTTATGAAAGCAAGTAAAATCTCGGTTTTGAAAGAGTGGGCGGAATTAGTTGCTAGTCAACTAACCCAAATTACTACGAATGCAAATAAAATAAAATAACAAAAATGAAAATGTGGTGAGAAACTTATGTGTAGAGAAATGTGTTTACTTAGATTTCCTTACTCCCTAACTATCTTTTACCGGTTAATTAGTGTGTATTAGTCGCGTGGATGACGGGTGTATTCCTTAATACCATTCGTGGGGTGGCGTACTTACTTCCCCAACTCTACAAGCTCCTACTTCACTCCTATGTCGAGCCGGCTAGGAAGCTCCTAACATGGGATCACTAGAATTCGCTTGTGCATTAAATACAACCATAAAAACCTTTAGTACGCATTTGGTTCATGTTTTCTTAAGACGTTCAAGCAAGTTACCGAATAGGAAGTTAGCCAGTTTTCTTAAGCCTAACATAGATAAACAATCATCCAATACAACTAACAACACACTAATAACCAATAATCAATAACTAGGTTTCATTAGATCTAAGCAAACACAAGATAAATTTAGCCTAACATGTTAATCAAAAGACAAGAATAAGATAAAATCAAACAACACATAGACATATTGAATGATTAATTGATAACTTATCTTCAATGTAACATGGAAGATCTCAAGGCAAAAAGCCTTGAAAAAGTAGCTAAAATCGTCCTAGGGTTTTCACCCAAAATTCCACACACTAAGCTCTCTTTTATGACAAAAAATTAGAAAACTATATATAGACTTTTGCATCTGACGGCGTCACCTTATGGATTGTGACGCCGTCACCTCGCCGCTTCTAGGGTTCCCGGATGACCTTCTTGACACCGTCCCTCTTTAGCTCTTCAAAAATCCATTCTGGCTTATCAAGGCTTGACGCCGTCGAACCTTGAACGTGACGCCGTCCCCTTATGATTTAAGCCGTGACGCCCTTGATCAAGTTAAAGCGTGACGCCGTCAGAATTCACATGGTATTTTCACTGGCTTATCATGAGTAAATTTCACGTCCACTTTTTCTTGCCAAAGCATGACGCCGTCCAGAGTTAATTGTGACGCCGTCAAAGGTAACTTTTAGCCGATTTTTGAGACTTTGCCGTTTTCTTCACTTTTATGCTCCAAAAACGTCCAAAATGCCTCCTTTTCCAGATTTCTCCTCAAAAGTACCTAAAATGACAAAAGGAACGATTTAGGGCGATATTTGATCAAATAAATACGATTTAGGGCTTAAATGACCCCTTAAAAGCGGTACACTTTTCGCCTCATCATATATTAGCGTTAAATGACCCCTAACTTGTATTTTGATTAGAATAAAAGCGCATTTGCTTGAGGACAAGCAAATCTCAAGTGTAAGGGTATTTGATGAAGCGAAAAGTGTACCGCTTTTAAGGGGTCATTTAAGCCCTAAATCGTATTTATTTGATCAAATATTGCCCTAAATCGTTCCTTTTGTCATTTTAGGTACTTTTGAGAAGAAATCTGGAAAAGGAAGCATTTTGGACGTTTTTGGATCATAAAAGTGAAGAAAACGACAAAGTCTCAAAAACCGGCTGAAAAGTACCTTGGACGGCGTCAGGATTTGTTCTTGACGGCGTCATGGCTTGGCAAAAGTGGTGGATATGAAAATTACTCATGATAAGCCAGAGAAATTTGCATGGGAATTCTGACGGCGTCACCCTTTGGAATGATCAAGGTCGTCACGGTATAAGTTAAAGCCAGACGGCGTCACGTCTAATTCCGACGGCGTCAAGCCTTGATAAGCCAGAACGGATTTTGGAGAGCTAAAGAGGGACGGCGTCAAGAAGGCCATCCGGGAACCCTAAAAGCGGCGAGGTGACGGCGTCACACTCCATAACGTGACGCCGTCAGATCTGAAAGTCTATATATAGTTTTGCAATTTTTTGTCATTAGTGTGGAACTTATTGTGGAACTTTGTGTGTGAAAACCGTAAGACGATTTTAGCAGCTTTTTCAAGGCTTTTTGCCTTGAGATCTTCCATGTTACATTGAAGATAAGTTATCAATTAATCATTCAATATGTCTATGTGTTGTTTGATTCTATCTTGTTCTTGTCTTTTGTTTAACATGCTAGGCTAGGTTTTCTTTGTGTTTGCTTAGATCTAATGAAACCTAGCTATTGATTATTGGTTATTAGTGTGTCATTAGTTGTATTGGATGATTGTTTATCTATGTTAGGCTTAAGAAAACTGGCTAACTTCCTATTCGGTAACTTGCTTGAACGTCTTAAGAAACATGAACCAATGCATACTAAAGGTTTTTATGGTTGTATTTAATGCACAAGCGAATTCTAGTGATCCCATGTTAGGAGCTTCCTAGCCGGCTCGACATAGGAGTGAAGTAGGAGCTTGTAGAGTTGGGGAAGTACGTACGCCACCCCACGATTGGTATTAAGGAATACACCCGTCATCCACGCAATTAATACACACTAATCAACCGGTAAAAGATAGTTAGGGAGTAAGGAAATCTAAGTAAACACATTTTTCTCCACATAAATTTCACCACCTTTTCATTTTCAGTTATTTTATTTTATTTGCATTCGTAGTTATTTGGGTTAGTTGACTAGCAACTAATTCCGCCCACTCTTTCAAACCCGAGATTTTACTTGCTTTCATAAAATTATAAAAACATAAAAAAGAATCTTCTCTCACCCTTAGACCTATTAGAGTAGTTTTTCATACCTAACGAACACTATTCCCTGTGGAGAACGATCAATCCCCCGTACTTACCACTACACTATACTACATCGGTCAGGTACACTGCCTGGTGGGGTTGTAAGCCTCTTGAGATCCCTCGAGAGGTAAAACCTGTTGTAAGGTTGCAAAACCACGCATCATCACCTCCGCAAAGCATTAGGCCTTTCAAGTGCACCTGAACCTACCAACCAATACTACCCGACTCCATCAGAATTAGAAGCTATGCAGTTCCTTGAAGATATTGGTTATGATGTTTAACCCGATACACCGTTAACCAAAATCTCTAAAGTCAATGCTAAATACATTCCTCAGCCATGGAGAACTATCTTCTACATCGTAACACGTTCAATATCCGGTAGAGATAGTGGCTTTGAACACCCAAGACTGCCTCATCTTCAAGTCTTCTGGGGATTCGTGCATAAGGAAAAGATTGACTTTGCTGCTCTTATCTGGGAAGATATGGTATTCCAAATGCGGAAAGCTTTCAGACAAATCCCTTTCGTACGATACACCAAAGTTCTCATCAGTTATTTGCTAGACGAACATGTGGACATTGATCGACGTCCTACCGATCGAGAAATGCATCTGTACAAGATGGATAAAACTTTCCACAATGTCTACTTTCCCACAGGGAGCACGCATAAACAAAGAGCTAGGCTGCCTGAATTTTTGATGTCTTAAGAAGTAAAAGAAACACAAGCATATCTTGCATATGATAAGGCATTCCATGAACGTCGAGTGGGACTTTCTAAATTGGTTGAAGGGTCAGGATCTACAAAGACCCGTTCTCGAAGTAGGTCTAAGACTGGTAGTGCATCAAGTGCCTCACTACCAAAGAAACCGCATCCAAGATCTCTCAAGAAAACAGTACCTAGTAAACCCCAACCAAAACCTGAACCAACTAGAATAATTGATGAAAATTCTGATTCTGAGGCAATAGAATCAGAACCAGAGATCCCTGTTAGAATGACTGAAGCAGAGGCTGAATTTCAAACGAAGCTCAACTTGGAATATGCACAAAAAGTCAGTTTGAAGTCAGTTAAAGAGGATGAAGACAGAAGAGCAAAATTGGCTATTGAGAAAATGAGGGAGTATGAAGCAAAGAAAGGAGCTGGAGGATCAGGAACCGTGAAAGAAGCAGCTTCGACCCACACTAATCCGGTTAATCAACCCGGAGGGTCTGGAGTTGCTACATCCAAGATTCAGCCTGATACGGTTATTCAACCCGATAAGGCTGAATCTGTCATTCCTCAGGAACCAAGTTCGGTTATTCAACCCAACTTGGAAGTACAAGATCAGAATGAGAAGGAGAATGATCAGGAGAGCACTATCGCCTTAACTGGTAAAGAAATTTCAGACTCCATGTTTGATAATGATCAGGGGGAGGAACAACGTCATCAAGACAATATGGACTGGAATCCTGAAGATGAAAAGGAAATTCTTGGTGATAAGACTACTAATGCTGCTAAGGAACTTGAGGAAGCAATGGCAAGACAAGAGGAATTAGAAAGGAAACTTAAGGAGGATGCTCAAGCTAACATGGAAGCCGATAGCTACATCCGTTCTCCATCAGTTCCTCCACCCGAACTTGCTATGGTTGTTTATAACCCTCAACAGGAGCAGAAATCACCACCAGTTCAACCTTCACCTGTATCATCACCCAAACCGAATACACCTCCTGAATCACCTCCTCACACTTCAACACCTCCATCTTCCTCTCCAAAGGACTCAACACCTAAATCTGAAGAACCAATTCCCTCACTTACTCCATCACCGAAGAAATCACCATCAACTAAAACAAAAGCAACAATTTCTGATCGTATCAAATCGGCCTTGAAAGGTAAGCATGTGAAAAGAATTGCCCGTGTTACCAAAGTGGAAGTTGTATCTCCTGCTGCAAGAAAACTTAAGAAAGCAGTGAAGCTCACACAAGTCAAGAAGGACAAACAAACAAGTGTAAAATTGGCTGAGATGGAAATCTTAGTCAAGAACTTGTCTCAACGAATGGAAGAGATGCAGCAAACCAAGCTAAAGATGGATGAGTTTCTAGAATCTGATATTGATGCTAAAATGAAAGCAAATACAAGGCATTACATCAAGAAGTACATTCCTGATCTTCAGAAAATCATTGAAGCTTACGTTGACTCTACATTTGAAGAAAAGATCAAAGCTTTGAAGATTCAGCAAAAACATCTTCTAGAATACTCTGTTGAAGATCTTCAAGATGCTCTCCACACCAAGTTGCTTGCAAAATCTTCTCTCAACTACACTGAACTATCCATCTTGAATGCTATTCGAGAAAATATG